>JBCNJP010000017.1:27616194-27637877 GCA_039602395.1 Deinandra increscens subsp. villosa | reverse complement strand
GTAACATACTTTTTTTATCATTCTCAATGAATTTAGCACACAAGTTGGTATAGACTCAATAGTTTATAGTTTAAGTGGTTTGATTGTTATGCAACTTTTTTTTCTAAATCTGCTTACTTTACGTAGCATTAAAGCAAATACAACTATTCTGTGTGTCCATGTTATCTCCGTGGTAACATCTTTATTGGGACTTTATTCATTCTTTTTAAATCATTTTAAGCGTTTGATTGGTTTAATTTTAGTTCCATATTGTTGCCTTTAGGTATCTAATTGTTTATAGTGTTATATTTAACTAAACTGCTGATTTTAATGTCGTTGTGTTGTCTTCTTTTCATTTTCTTTACGTTGCTTTAGCAATACAACTGTTTTTTTACCCGTGCTATCCTCATGACAACACGTGGATAGTAAAAAATCTAGTTTAAAAGAATAATCAAAATAAAATTAAAATAAATAATACCACATATAATTTACCTACACGTATAAATGTTTTAACTATGTTATTATAAATGCTAGAAATGATAATGCTAAAACTTTGGTCATTTCTATCAAGTATTGTGTAAATTTTATGTGACATCATATTGACATTTTTTTATGTAGTTGTTAGCATTCGCGAAGTCTCGTCATAATTTTATTCCAAAGGCATAAATAACTCATGCATGAAACGAGAGCTTGTATTTCTTAGGATTGGCGATATGGTCATGTTACTACCCTTAGGGCATGTGGTATACATGGTGTTAAAATGTGATGTTATTGAGCCATGTAGACGATGACTGGATAACACCATTTGATGTTGTGATAGGGGTATACATGGTGTGATGTGGTGTGTGGTGTTGACTTGTTTTTTATTGGTTTAAACAAATAAAAAAATGCATGTCAAGCATTCATTGGAGGAAGCCCACAACACTCCTAGCGAAAACGCAGTGGAGTTCTTCACGGGAATGGATCACGCCAACGGAAAACGCAAAGGGGGGGGGGGGTGTTTCACGCCAATAAACCCCATAACGCCACCCCATAACGGGGTATACAGGATGCCCTTAGAGTAGTTTTTTATTCAATGGGAGCATACCACATGAGAGAGAAAGAGCTGAGAAGAAAACTACCCTTAGGGTAGTTTTTTTGGGAGGTATGGTTTTCGGTTACTTGGTTTTTTGGTTGTGTTTTATAGCACTAAAAGACAAAAGGATGAAAGTAATTCTGCAGTTGTCCCCAGGGGCGCAGCTTTTAAGGGGCGGGAGGGGGCGCCTGATCCTCCGAAACGTTTTTTGCGATGTAGGGGGTATATAATTTTCGTGTAGAAAATTTCGATATACTCTGGTTTCGACCCCCCATTTACCCAAAAATTGACGTTAGGAAAACAAATTAGATCCCGACCCCCCACTCGATATTTTCAAGCTTCGCCACTGGTTGTCCCATGGTATCCTTTCTTGCTCGGTGGCCCTCACTTGCAATCTCACTGTATATGCATGTATTTAGATTGGACATTATTAATAACATATCATTACAACAAGCTTTATGGTTTACAGACCAGATTGCTCTTTGTTTACTTAAATTTTTGTTTTTTAAGTAGTCAAAAATTGAATTCGTAGTCAAACTTCACATTAAAAGTCTTCAATGTGAATTCAGTTTCAATTCACAAGAATATGTTGTTTGAGCTCGCATTATGCCAAAAATTACGTAACAAACCCAGTAAATGGACTATTTTAGCACTTGCAAACCCTGGCACGCGTGACAGGTTGTTCACAGATGCGCCAAACGCGCACCTTGTCAGTTTCGTGCCACGCAGGCTCTCCATCTCTACCCAACTCACGCACTGTCCAAGACCCCGCGCTCCGCCACTTATCACGGGAGGATCTGCGTCGACCAGTTACTGGTTCGATCACCTGCGTACGCAACAACACTATGCACCCATGCACGCACCCTGGAATGACGCGCGCACTAGAAAGACATCACAACGTACTACGAAAACCTTAAAAATACAGCTGCTATAACCTCAGTTTTCAGCAGCTCCAAAGTTGGTAAAAAAAACTCATTTTTCACACTTAGTGAAAAAACCTATTTTTCACTAAATTTCTCCCAAAATTCCAACATTGTAACGGGTACAATCTTGTAACATGAATTTTAGATCATATTTTTTCGCTTGAATCATTTTGTTCGTGACTTGTTTTTTTTTAATTTCCATTTTCTTTACATAAGTTATACAATGGGATAGTTTTGTGTGTCAATGTTATCACCACGACAACACGCAAGTAGCAAATCTAGTTTACACCACTAGAGATAAAATACAGATTAAAAGCCATACAACTAATATAATATGGCTTATATCTAATGACAGTTACAGACTGTTTGTTTTTCCTAAAACATCTTCAGGGAAGGTACGTCTGCAAGCGCGGGGACATAAGCCCTGAAGAGTGTTTTTTTAATGAAGGTTTTAAATGAGCTTAAAATTCCTTAAAAAAAACTTATATCCCTCTTTTTATTTCATCTTCACAATCCCTAAAAAACCTAAAAATAAAAAAAGGACGCGTGCCCCTGCTCCGCCCAATCCCTCTCCACCCTTGCTCCACCCCCTTTCCTTTGATCCGTCGCAACCACCTGCCACCCTGCGCAGCCCTACATCCGTCACTCTGCGCCGCCCTATGACAGATTAGTTTTTTTCCTCTTTCTTCTTGTTCTCATGACTCAAGGGCTAAAACTATAATTTAGGTTCTACCGACTTCAATTTTGATATCTGAATCAAGTTTACAAACAGTATCAAGTTTATAAAACAAGCATCCTTATGTTTTCAGATTGCGGACCTTCAGACCACATCTTCGGCTACAAACATGAATAAGATGAAATTAGACTGCAGATAGTTTCTTCTACAAAAACAAACAACCTCTTAATTTAATATAGTGCTTATCTCTCATGAGTTGTTGAGAGCTTGGTGATTGGTCGATGCTCCATTCATTTGTATGAGCCAGCGATGTGATCCAGGTATTGCTACTAACACTATATTAACAATATGGGTATTACTCAGACATCAAAGTGTCCTAACAAACTGATGGATGAGCTTAAAACACTAAAATGTCAATGTGTAATTATGGAACAAACACTAATGGGGAGTGTAAGTCCCGAATCAACGAACAAACACGATATCAAAGATCAATCGTAGGTGCAGAATCCCGACGATTGATTGATTCAAGATAAGAAAGAGAGAAAAAGAAGAACACAATAATATGAAACCCTTAAACCTGAAATTGGATGCACACGAGTCAAATAAATCGTCTGGTACACCAATGGAGATTTTCGAAAATCTCCTAGACACCCTCTCTGATTCTCGAATTCCCTAGCTCCCCTGAATGGCCAACCCCTTCTAAGAATCTAGGAGGTTGTATTTATAGAATCACACAACCTTCACATACAAGCCCTAAATTCGGCCCAACCCAAGCCCATTTAATATCAACTATCTAGCCCATTATTTTAATATATAAGCCTCATAAAACCGACCCTTACAATCTTCCCCTAGGCTTATATCATTAGAACTGTTACATAGAAAATTTTAACGCATGCATCTCCTTGCAAGACCACATATTTTCTTGAACAATCTTCATTGGGCTTCACAAGAAACTCGGGAACTTTTTCTCAATCAGCATCAGCTCGAACTTCTGAAAATGAACAAGTAATGAGAGGAGGATTCCCATACACTTATTTCTCTTGAATGAAATTGTTGATACATGGTTCCTGATCGTCATGTGAAGTATCGAATACAAGACGAATTCACACAAGAATGTTGAGGTCCGAACTCAGGCCGAACCTGGAGTTCGGACACGGCCGAACGTGTGGCCGAACCTGAGGTTCGGCCGGTCGTATTTCAGCACTATAAATATGTTGTCTTGTGTAGAATTGAGTAGTGGTTCATGTCATATCTACTAAGTGTCTTTGTGTAAACTCTCTGTGGTTAATACAAGCCAGATTTGTATTTACACTCTGTGTTCTATTCGTTTATACTGATTTCGTTACGACTAAGTAGAAGATCCGTACGCTCACTCACTTTCAAGTGGTATCAGAGCTATTGAAAAACTTATTCGTTTGACGTTCTGCTTGACCTAGTGGACAACGTCTTGATGCATATCTCATGATATATTAAGAAAAAGATATGTGAAGAATAAAATGAGAAGTCACTGTGTATACATGTGTTCATCTTGCAAAGATTTAAACTTGTTTGATTTTCTTTATTTTGTCAAACGATCGGACTTTCTCTGCGTGTCAAAAGACCGACCTGATTGTTGTTCGTTTGACGTTCTGCTTTATTTTCTTTGGTGTTTCGTATAACTCATCGGACTTTCTCTGCGTGTACGGGAGTACCGACCTGATTGTTGTTGAGTTATACAACTTCAACTTGTTTTATTTTCTTATTTTGTTAAATCCGAGGCCTTATCTGCGTATCGAAAGATCGACCTTAAGGTAGACGATTTAACTTTCTTATTTCTTTTTGCATGGAACACAGTTGACTATATCATGGTTACAATCATTGTGTGATTAAAATCACAAATGAGATCACAAAATGTGATAAGCAAAAGCATATCTGAGTATGTCTGATAGTGTGGGGTACACTGGTCAATGCAAATTTAATCAATATCTTAACCTATCCAGATGTTATGAGTATGATTGTGCCAGAGTTTAAAGTTGGACAAACTATATCTGCAATCGGCATGGTTTATGTGCTGTAATAATCGAAATTGAAATGTAGTTCAGCATGTTATGACCAATATGATCCCAAGTTGTGATCTTTCTCACAAAAGACAAAAATAGTGTCTGATTCTGTAATGTCTTACATTTCTAATCAGAAAATATCAAAAAGATTTTAGGTGTGTTTTGATATAAAGTTTCTAAAAGCCAAAAAGATTTTGTTTCTGATTTGTTTTCGATTGATCAACACGAAATACAAAATCAATTTTCAAAATCAATATATCTTGGAGTCTCGAAGAGACTTTTGCACCAAGATTATTTATGTTGGCACGTTTCTAAGTGGGAAGAGAACGTCACAACTGCAAGTCTTCTGAAGGTTGTTGATAAAGAGTTTTCACACGATGCAATGTCAAGTATTCAAGATTGAACTCATCGTCAAAGTCAAGGAAGAGTTTGATTGAAGATACATGATACAAGTTTGAACAGAGAAGATGATACTGCACATGTCGAGGGGGAGTTTGTTGATACATGGTTCCTGATCGTCATGTGAAGTATCGGATACATGACGAATTCACACAAGAATGCTGAGGTCCGAACTCAGGCCGAACCTGGAGTTCGGACACGGCCGAACGTGTGGCCGAACCTGAGGTTCGGCCGGTCGTATTTCAGCACTATAAATATGTTTTCTTGTGTAGAATTGAGTAGTGGTTCATGTCATATCTACTAAGTGTCTTTGTGTAAACTATCTGTGGTTAATACAAGCCAGATTTGTATTTACTCTCTGTGTTCTATTCGTTTATACTGATTTCGTTACGACTAAGTAGAAGATCCGTACGCTCACGCACTTTCAGAAATCTGGATCTTGCTGAAAGTTCGGTAATTGTCTTGAAATGCCTTTCTTTAGAGGATAAAGTTTTTGAAAACCTCTACTTTGGAAGACTTGGTTATTCTTCTTCATGTTGCACGATCTTCAACAAAAACTTGAAGTCTTCAACTTCCCCTCAAATTGTGAACATCTTCTTTTGGAAGCTTTGAATAGCTCGAAAAGAACCAACAACTTTCCCTAAGCAGTTGCTTTTCCAGGTAGGAAAGTCTTGTCTCGCTGGTTCTTTAACTTGAGCAGTAACACAATCATCAGCTTTTCTCTTCATCACCAAGAACCTGTCTGGAAAATAAAATAAAAAATACAAACCACCAGACATATGATGACTGGTCTCTGGGTTAGTAGGTGAATAAAATCATTTTAACCAAAAACCTTAATATGAGTTTTCTATAAAACTTCCCCTTAACCCAAGACCTCTTTTGACTTTCCCTGAGATAATACATATTATCTCTTATCCCCCTGGTATAATGCATATTATCTTCCCCTGAGATAATGCATATTATCTCCCCCTGAGATAATGACTTCCAGTGAGATAATGTTTATCTCCCTATTATCCTCCTTCTCCCCCTAAAAATTGGGTATATTCTAGGGGGGGGGCATACTGTCATGCACAAAACCCACACAAAATAATTTAACCTTCTCAAATTAACCTGGCTAGGACAAAAAGAAAACTTAAATATTCACACAAGAACAATTAAAAATTAAAAAAAAACCAATTCAAACATGAGAAGGTTTCTAAGGGATCAAACCGTATGAGTCTGACCGAGGAACCCTTTTCAGCTTCTGTTACTCGAACACGTCCAGGAGATTGCCAATATACTGGTCCACTTTAAACTCAAACCCTTTTCTTAGTCAGACTGTTTGTCACTTTTTTTTATTGTGCATTAATTATGAACAGAAAGCGAGCTTCAACAAATCCTAGGTATAAATTACTGCACACTATCAAGCACATAAATTCCCTACCACATATTTTCACAGCTTGAACCGGAAGTTTGAAACTAAGCTCGAGACTAGGTTGAGAAGAGAAAGAATAGATCACATAGATTATTGGGTATAATATACAAAGTCAACTAATCTCCCAGTGGTTTTTCAATCAAGCTGTAACCTGACTATGACACCTAGTACGCATTAGTGACAAGGCTGAGGGATTTGGACGCTTGAGGGTCTCTTTTATTGTGCTCTTTGGCATCTTTTGGGTGTATACATACATTATATATATATATATATATATATATATAGGGTAAGGATCAATGGAAAACCTCACCTTTTTGGAAAACCTAGAAAACTCATCTTACACCATTGATTAGTTAATCTATGGTTGAAAATGAATGTGTCATTTTTGGAAATAATTTAAAATCTATTTAATGCACCAAGGGCATTATAGACATACCATATTTTTATTAATAAATGTTTAAATTAATTTTCTCTCTCCCATCTCTTCTTTCCTAAACTCTCTCTCTCTCTCCTTTAATTTCAAATTTTCAGGCCAAAATTTTGAAAGAAAAAAAACTAATTTACAAAAGAAAAAAAATCATTGATCATCATCTCATCACCACCGTAACGATTGTTACATCGTTGTAACAATAATTTTAGTTTCTTTTCAAGAAAATAAACGATGGTTACATAGGTGTAACCATTCAGAAAAGTTTATAAATTGTATTCGTGGTTCTATTGTTTCTAGATCTGATTACACGTATGTAACACTTTTATTTCACATGTTTTTAATTAATGTTACACGAATGTAACACTATGTATTTTCTTTCTAGAACGTATAAAATTATTTCACGTGATTACGCATTTAATAGTTATTACATAAATGTAAGTAGTTATTACACGTATGTAACACTTTTATTTCACATGTTTTTAAGTGATGTTACCTTGAATGGTTACACATATGTAACCATCGTTTATTTTCTTGAAAATTAAAACTATTGTTACAATGATGTAACAATCGTTGTGCTAGTGATGAACTGCTGATTAACGATTTTTTTTTCTTTTGTAAATTAGGTTTGTTTGTTTTTTTTAAATTTAGCCTGGAAATTTAAAATTAAAGTAGAGAGAGAGATTTTAGGAAAGAGTAAATGGGAGAGAGAAAATTGTTTAATCAATTTATTAAAAATAGTTACAAAAATAGATTATGTCAAGTTACCATATTGTCCTTTAAATAAAAGAAATATTAAAAACAAAAGAAATAATGTGATTGGTTGAAAAAGGTTTTCCAGGTTTTCCAATAATTAGAGGGTTTTCCAATGATCCTTTTCCTATATATATATATATATATATATATATTATTTAAAGTGATCTAGAAACACGTATGTATAAACAACTCCAGGTCATTGCTCACGCAAAGCAGATGAGAGCCTTACATACATGCAAAGCATTCCCAGGTCATTGCTCACACAAAGCAGAGGGGACACCGCCTTTTTTAGCTCAATTTCACACTCTTGGTAGCAAGCGTGTGTATCGGGAACTTGAACATGCAGTCAAATAGAAATGCAATTAACCTAAGTGTCGTTACCCAACAAACTGTCATACGTTATCTTTAAGTGTGTAATGCATACCTTTTTAGATTTAAGAGCTAAGCCTACCAACATATTACAATGGATCGTATCTTTCACTATACCTTACGTGTGTCAGCCATTCTCAAAACGAAAGTTTATTTCACTTCCCTCCTTCTCTAAACAAACACAAAACGTATTAAAAATTAAAAAGCCACAAATTTTGAGGGGTCTCTTATTCTTCCCCTGCTTTTTTATTTTTAATCAATGTATATTTTTTTAATTATTTTTTTTATTTTTTATTTTTTTTATTTTTTTATTTATTTATTTTTTTTTTCATTTTTTTCATTTATAAGCGAACACACAGACACACAACTAAAACAAAAAAAAATTTAAATACAGCTGGCCAAGCTAACCTTCAAAGTATTTAGCTGAAAATTTTTGAGAATTGGGTTTTGGCACACTCAAACTTTATCGCTTCAACATTCAAACAACCAAGTTAAAACAGTACCTTTTTGCTTATTTTTACTTTAACCTCTCAAGGAAACATACCCTCTGTTGTATAATATTGCACGCCATGAGGTGGGGCGATGTTTCCTATCCTGTGCCTGGAACAATCACTTATCAATAAACAAAGAAAGTGTTAGTGATAGTCCTCCTTGACTGTTCCTGTACACAGTAAGAGATCAGTTAGCCAATGGTACCTAGGCTATTGTGGTTATGGGTACTCCCGAGGAGTCACTAAATAAGACTTCTTTTAAACACATGCCCTTTGAGAAATCAGAAGTGTGAATGGAGCTGCCTTGGTCTTTCGCTTCCAAGTTCCAGGTGATTTAACACTTGTTTTAGTCACTTTTGAAGTTGTGACTTTAGGTATTTCAACCTTTTTCAGTTTTGGTTCATTTTTCAAAACAGTTTTACTTACCTTGGGCGGGGTAACTTTAGGTTTTTTCAAACGTTTGTTGTTTTGAAATTGGTTTCTTCACCTGTTTTTGAAAATTTTTATAACTTGGAAAGCTGGATTTTTGTTTTGAAAGCATTTTCTGCTCTTTGGCAACACCCCAATGTTGATCAGAGGGTTTAACCTTAGGAGTGACAGTCTTCATTGCCTTAGGTGGTTGCACCTTCATTGGCTTAGACTTAATAAAATCCTGAGATGAAACCCTTTGACTCTGAGGATAATAGGGCTCATAGGGGCGATGGAGACAATTTCGGGCAATATGACCAGGATTGCCACAATTAAAGCAAGCCTGCTTGTTTAGGTAGAAGTCAGACATATAACCATTGGTCTTCTTTGGTTGGTGGGAAGCAGTGTGGTATTGTGCCTGCATAATTGACCTGTATGGAGATCCAGCGTTGACTTTTGGCTGGTTCCTAGAAGCTTGAGTAGAGTTTGTCTTTACAATCCTTGTGCTCCCAGTATTGTTTGATGTGGATGCACCATTTCTGCAATTGCAACTGCATGAACCACATGATGAGATAGGAGATACAGCCAATCCCTTGAGTTTCACATCTTTGACCCCAGCTACAGATCTCATACTTAGAGGCTTAATTGTGATCTTGGGTCTTTCAACTTTATCTCCACTTGTAGATGCATCAGTGGATGACGCTAAACCTTTGGATTTTGAGGCAAATGAGGGCAACTCGTATCCATATCCTTGCTCTTGATCGAACATGGACCCAGAGGTCATGTATATCTTCCCCTCGGGTCTGGTAGTCATGATCACCTTCTCCTGTTTCACTTCATCAACAACCTTGAAATACACAGTATCTTATTTAGGATACTGTTTCAACTTCTTCTCAACAATAGGAGCTTTCACCTTTTCTTGTTTCCCATCATTAACTCCCTTTAAACCTGAACCTGCACCTTCAGAATTGGAGTTATGACAACTGTTATAATTTTGGCACTCAGAATCTTCTTTGGATACATCCTCAATGGTCACTTCAGATGCACCCCTTTCATCACTTTCAGCTTTAGTGGAATCTTTTGTTGACTTTTGGCCATAAGTCATAGTTGCCTCCATATCCAATTCCTCCTGAGTCATTGGCGTCGTCCCTACTAAGACGCTATGTGCTGGAGGAGGAGCTTCTTTATATCCAGACCCAGATCTATCAGCTTGATCATCATCAAGTAAAAGTCCTACTATATCTCTGGAAACTGGTGGAGGAATAATACTATTTAGCCCCTTAGATTTTTCTGTTCCCTGCCCAGATTTATCTTTTCCAACCTGTCATGTCACAATGGCACAAGATAATGATTTACCAGCATCCAACATACGTTTATTTCTGAGTTGATAGGTATCAAACTTAACCAGAAGTTCATCATATTTGTGTTGTAAATCGTCTAAATGATGTTTCAACTCAGATACTTCTATCTTGGAGCGATCATATAAGATAGACTTTTCAGTGGCAAGATCGTGATATTTTTGTATATCTTCTTTCTGGGCTTTCACCTTCTCTTCGCTCTTAAAATATCTACCCTTAAATGAGCTAGTGGCATATTGTGCGTCAAATAATTCTATTTCCAAATTTTTTCGAATTTGTCTAAGACTAGTAATTAAACGAGCACACGTTGGATTAGAACATATCGGCGTTTCAGTCTCATCAACTTTAACCACAATTGCACGTTGCTTGATCTTTTCATCATCCTCATTTATGTTATAAGCATTGCACAAAGCATTCCAGAGAGCTTGAGCAGATTGGAATTTTCTGAATTCTTGAGCAATGTCTGGAGATAAAGCCATGTTCATAATTGTATATGCTCTTTCATCTGCCTTAACTCTTTCCCAGTCCTCATCAGAGAATTCATTCTCAGTTTTAGATTGCCATCTTTTAGGTCCTGTAAAATGTATCGGTTGGAAAGGACCATCTATCACGGATCTCCACAACTCCACACCTTTTAGATAGTTTCTCAAAGTACATTTCCAATCTTGAAAGTTGTCAGGAGAGAGCAAATGAGGAGGACATGTAGGATTACTACATTCATGTGATGAAGATGTATCTGAACTCATTTTTATAATTAAAAAAACTAGTCGACGAAACACGTGCTTAAAATAGAGAACCCTGGGAGCCGAACCGAGAAGTTTAACGGAACTGATAACCGAGTTCCGAGTCGAAGACTTATACCAAAATAAAAACCTTCAACCGAACACCAAGTTTCCGACCGAGAACCATCTGGTCACAAAATCTCAAGATGCAAATTATATCATGTTGTGTAGAAAAATTTACGAGTAAAATCCCGTCAAAATTAATTTACACCAACTTAAATGAGTGGCCGTTTATAGCTTCAAAAACCGATGAATCTTGTCCACACGTATCAAACAAAAAGCAATGGCAATATCGTAAAAAAGCTGAACTTCAATTTACGATTACGTGAATTCAATTTTCCGTATGAGACTTATTAAAAGGATACCACAATCGTAATCTTCTTCCTTTTAAAATTTCCAGTTTATATGAAGAGAAGGAAACAACCTGCAACTCACGTTTGCGACGAAATTCGACCAAGACTACAAATCAACCCGTAAATCGGTACACACCTGAAAACTCGATCAAGAGTCGAGAAATCTTGAGCCGAAAACTGATTCTAACCATGAACCAATTAATAATCTCCAAGTGCCGAGAGCCGTGTTCAACTGAATACCTTAACCCGATCGAGAATGACGGACCGAGAATCATAAATGTAGCCGAGACCTCAACCAACAATAGTTGTGAATTCCAAATAGACCGATAGCTACAAATTTGATGTGTATGATCTGATCTTGATGAAAATGCAGCGAGAACCCACAAAGTTTAACGAAAACACTCTGCAAACGAAAACCTGCTAGTCAATCGAGAACTTGCTTTGCAATCTGCATGACACAAAATCTGGAATTGAAATGAAAAACCCGAACTTGAACGAGAACCCCTTCTCGATCGAGAACCTCTATAACGATCGAAACCGAATAACACGAAACCTTAACTCGATCGAGAAACACAAGCTGGATCGTAAACTTTTGACCCGATCGGACACCTCGAACGTAAACCCGAACCCGATCGCAAAGTTGTTCGTAAACTCGTTCGTAAACTCGTTCGTAAACCTCGGATGATAGTAAACCTCTGTCGATCGTAAACCTCCAAACCTTGATCGAGAACCCGTATCACTTATCGAAAACTTGATGAGAAAGATAGTTAAACTTTCCTAATCGACCGGATTTCTTTCAAAAAAGAACTTTTCGATCGAGATCATCCACCCTCAAACAAAAACGAGTTTTTTTCTTTTTTAACAATAACTTAATCACCAAGTCAAAAATTCGAAAATCAAGCTGGAGAATAGACTTTCCAAAATGAAGATCTCAATCGAGGACCACCAGTTTGCAAACGGAAACCTCCTTTTCAAAATCAAGAACCACCTGAGTCTGATCGAAAACCACCAAATGAAATCACCAAAACACGATTTTGTGGAATTGACTAAGCAAGTTAGAATCAAAAACATATAAATCTTGGAAGATTGTTGATTGAAAACCTCAAACTCAGAAACGAAAACATGTAAATCACACGAAAACTCACAAAAAACGTTAGCAACTTCTTGAATCAATATCGTGTGAGCCACGAAACACGCGTTTCTTTGCTCTGATACCAATTGTAAGTCTCGAATCAACGAAAAAAAAAACGATATCAAAGATAAATCGTAGTTGTGGTTCCCCGACGATTGATTGATTCAAGATAAGAAAGAGAGAAAAAGAAGAACACAATAATATGAAACCCTTAAACATGAAATTGGATGCACACGAATCAAATAACTCGTCTGGTACACCATTGGAGATTCTCGAATTCCCTAGATCCCCTGAATGGCCAACCCCTTCTAAGAATCTAGGAGGTTGTATTTATAGAATCACACATCCTCCACATACAAGCCCTAACCCAAGCCCATTTAATATCAACTATCTAGCCCATTATTCTAATGTATAAGTCTCATAAAACCGACCCTTATAGGAAGCAATATTATATATTTTTTAAGCACATCAAGACATCTTAAGATGATTTATAGTGGTGAAAGTATCAGCGGGTGAAGTGCTTTTAGTATTTTCTCCAAAGTATTTATTTTGTTAATTTTTCAATAAATATAACTAGTATTCTTCTTTTATGATTTGAACGATGATGTTTCAGCATAATTAATTAAGATTAGTAATTTGGTCTTTTAACTCCGGTGAGAACACAAATAATCCTTTATGTTATCTTATTGGTGAGAAAAATAGCTTGTTATGATCTCTAACCGAACTTCTAACAAGTTATAATAGTTTCTAATCGTCAATTAACAATTAATTATAGGTTTTCAAGTATTAAGCGGTTATAATAACAGGTTAACACTGGTTATGACAACCGGTTACTACTATCTAAAAAATAACCGTTATAACGTCGTTGGGATCAATTTTTTAGTTGTTGCGGGCCCTTTTCAACCATTTTCAAACTCATTTTGTTAGTATAAATAAGTATCTGGTGCATTAGTTGATCACGCCATTTCTTTAGATCTTAAAAACAGGCAACAAAAAAACCACTCAAAACCACTCACATTTCATATTCTCTCTAGCAAAAATGACAAGCTTAATTGCTCAAAGTCAAAGTTCCCTTGATGTTGAAAGTTCCTTGCATGATCTAAGTATGGTGAAGAACATACCAACAAAGAGGAACAAGGAGCTTTTTGCATATTTTGATTTATGTTTGTTGTCAAATGGTAGCAAAATGACTCGATACAAAAGTTGTGGTCACTTTCTTAAATCGGATTCCAACTCTAATTTGAGGCTTCATTTGCCAAAAAAAAAAAAAACGTGCAAAATAGTGAAAACGAATCTAGATCCGAACAAGCTCAAATATGAACCAGTGGAGGTATGTGTATGAAATTTTAACCATAAGACAGTTCCAGAGATGATGGAGCATTTTGTTATTTTGGAAGGTTTACTTTCTTATCACTTTGATAACTCACGCTTGATAAGGAAGATTAAAGAAACGCTCCAACTTCATTATCATCACGTAAATGACACTACTTTTAGAAAAAATCTATTAGAAAGATGGAAACAAGCTAAAAACAATAAATGTTAGGTTCTGAAAATTTAAAAACCGATGTTAACTTAACTACTGATGTTTGGTTGGTTGCTCACGGTTTACCCAATGAACCTTTGCATTAACGCACATTGGGCAAGACGAACTCAACATTGAAAAATTTTAAAAGATGTTTTTGCTAGTGGAAAGGAAAGATATACAGATTATAAAGGTTTTGTCAAGATATATACAAGTTCCAAGTATTTAGGTGCAAATTTGGATAAACCTACTCGGTGGAACTCGACATGAAAACTGTTTGATAGCACTTGCCGGAAATGAGGTTCTTTAAAAATGTTTCATGAGAGTCTCACCCAACAATGATTGATTATGCCATTTCCTACAAGGGGTGGGAATCTATTACACGTTTAACCAATTTGCTTGAAGTTTTTAAAACCACGACTACTATTTTATCAGAAATTTACTGTCCTACAAGTAACTTAGTACTTTACCAATTATATATTATGAGTGAAAAACTAAACGATTTTGATATTTAAAGTGAGTTTTATGAAAAATTTGAACTTTTCTATGAAAGAAAAGTTTAAAGAAGATATTTCGAAGAGTTGCAAACCATCTATACATGTTTCACCACATTGAACCCGAGCTTTAATGCTATCATGGTTGAAACATAATTGATGAAATAGTATATGCTTCGAACATGAACGAAGATGACCATAATTTTACGAAAAATACAAAAGCTTGTTTTAACACTCAATTGCAAAATATGTTTGAGATATTTAATTTAAAAAATATGGTACTACAACAAACATACACGAATCAATGAGCTTAGCATCTAGTAGTTCAAATGGTAACAACTACCTAAATCTATTTGAAACTTTAAGGGAAATTTAGTAGTAAACGAGCCAAGATAGCACCCCGAGTAGCGAGCTCGTGAAGTATAAAAGAACTAATTTTATGTGAGAGTTTCTTAAAGCTTTACTCCTTTACATGAAAACGAATTAAAATTAGCATATTTATTTTAAATATCAGAAAAGACCCACCAAACAATTAGTTATAGCCCAATTAGCTAGTGGGAGGTGTTCAAAGATTATAAATGGAAGGTCTTAAATTCAAGTCATACTTGTAATAAAAAAGTAAAGGTTACAGGTTGGGCCAGTGAATTTCTCACCTAAAGTGAGTTTCATCCTGATGAGTATTGGAGATAACCGGGTGGATGATTAATGTTCCTTCAGTGATCCAAATTTGCCGTTATAAAAAAGAAAGAAAATACCCCAATGTTGCTCCGACAATCTTTCTAGATGTATTCTTCTTCTTCTCCAACAACCTCACCAGCAGGTCTCCGATACACGGGAATCATTCAATCCTACTCTTTATTTCGATAAAGAACCCTAACAATTTTATTTTATTTTTTAAACAATAAATCAATCATACAATTACTTTCAAACTACTCCACGTATTGAAAATTATGGTAATTTTTATAGGTGTTTGGTTTAAAAACTTTCTTTTTTCTGAGCGTTCATTTCTTGAATGGTTTCAGTACTTCTTTTTCTCTAACAATTTACCATGGTTTCCTATTTTTGTTATAGATGGGTGTAACGTTTTAATGTGTTTTGAAAAAGAACAAACAATTTAAAAAAAAAAACAAACGTTACGAAATTGATGTTTTTAAGAAGGACATGTAAAAAATCATAAGTAAAAGATATTTAAGAAACCGAGTTAACGCGCAAAGTAGCTTACTAGTTTATTTTAGTAAATTGATGATCCAAAATGATGTTATTAAAAGTAAAAAAGATTCATGTCTATATGTTTAGGTATACTGCTAGGGCATCCGGTATGGTGGCGTTTTAGGGGTGTTGAGGAGGATAACGGCGTGAAACACCGCTCTCCCTCAGCATTGTGGCTCGGCGTTTTGGCTTCCCGCGAAGAACTACACTGCGTGAAAGGGGAGAGAGATTGTGATATCATCCAATCAAAATTTTTCACTTATTTTTTTTTCTTTGTTTAAACTAAATTAAAAATAACTTAACATCATATCACACCATCACATCATGTATATTACACTTGGTACTGTTATGAAATTGTGCTATCCAGTCAGCTGTCACGTGATATGATAACACCTGCACCCACGATAATATGGTATATCAAATGCCGTTAAGAAGTGTTAATATCTTTTTAGTTATTAAATTAATTTTACTTTTACTCTACTTATTACACGAATTGATACGGGAAACCTGTAAACTTTAATGATAACACTAAATTATAATAACTGTAATTTTCTTTTTCTTTATAAAAGGTGTTTTCAAAGTTTGTTTTTTCATATTCAAGATCTTATTGGATAAAAGATATTTTTTAAAATATTGTTCTTTAGAAAAAAGTTATGTTTGTAATAAAATTAAAGGAAAAAACATGATAATCATGATATTTTATAATTTTTAGAACTTGATTTTGTTTCCCTGCGCGTTCATTTCTAGAATGGTACGTTTCGATACTTCTTTTCCTCTTAACAATTTATCACGGTTTTCTACTTTTATATACAGCATAACTTTTTAATGTGTTTTTAAAAGAGAATAATTCCGTTTTTAACATTTTTACAACATACATCTAAAATATTCATGAGCTCTAAGACTATATGTAGTGGTAAAAATGAGTGGGGTGGGGTTATGTGACATATGACGGGGAGAGGGGGGGTTATGAGGATGGGGGGTTATGTGAAGCGGTAACGAATCCAGAAAAATTTAAAACGGGGGGAAAAATATGAATCGGACTATTAAATGAGCCAAATCAAAATAACCGGGTTAAAATGGGCCGGTTAAATTAACATAAAATTAACATAAACATACATATATAAAACAAACTAACAGAAAACAAATAATTATTAAATAAATCAATCAAACTAACCAAAACAAATATGAAACAAACTACCGATAAATTAATATTTCAAATACAAATTCTAGTTTTTCTTTAAGAAAAAGTCAATTTTGAAAGAAAATAATGTATTTATGTGGGTGCATGAAGAGATTCCACGTATACATTCAACTTATTAGATATCTATATATATATATATATATATATAAAAGTTAAGCAAATACACTATTTTGCACCTTCATAAATGCAAAATCATAAATGTTTTTTTATCAAAAAAATTCACCATTTGTATTAGCAAAAGAATGATTAATTACTCAATTTTTTTAATAACTATCATGGTTTACTTAAATTTAATTTAAATAAATGAATCTTTAAACACATGACTAATGAAATTCTCAACTCTCATATCATTATTATCACCATAATAATCATATAGTATTAAATAGATAATAGAAATAGTTATGATGGTTTATAATTATAAGATCATTCATATTCTTAACTCTTATTGTATTAAGAATATAATAATTAAAACATTTATTACAATATAGTTATTAGGAATATGTATAGTTTTTTTGAACCTGTATAAAGACATCAAAGCCTCATTTGTTTTTCTCCCCACCCGCCATCTCCTAGACACGTGTAAGTTTATTGTTTGTCTTCATTTTCTACGTTTTTGTTTGTACACTTTTTTGACGACCATAACCTTGCCTTCGGCGTGAAAAAAATGTAACGCCGGGGGTTAATTTCCGATGATCATGACCTTGATTCCGACGTGAAGAAAATGTAACGCCGGCGGGTCATCTATGATCCGTTAGACTTTCGTGGCTTTGTCCGACGTGAATAAAATGTAATGTCGGCGGCTAATGTTTGACCCCTTACATTTTTTGCGTTTAGGCTTATTTCTCATTTCATCGTATTAATTTACCCCCTTTTTTATTTGCAGCTTCTTCGTTTGTGGCTGCTAGGCCTTCACCATCGTCATTTTGAGCGACTTGGACAAAGAGAACAAATTTGATTTTCAATCAAAATTCTATTTAACTATATAACATTTACCAACATTTTGTATAACTTCTTATGCATCTGTTACAAGTTCAAAGCACAACTTACATCATTCTTTGCATGAGGTACCACTCCAATGCTTAGCAAAGACTTTTGTGTCACAGTTACAAGCTTAGGATGCAGGTGTGTGATGCATGTGGAAACTTTATACATGTTTACTCAGTTCCGGTTCATCTCTCTCACCGACCCCCACCTAAAGGCATGTGTGATACAGTTCTTCAAGGACGAGACAGTCCTTGCCACAGTATCTTCTCAACTGTAGCCGTATGGGTTCACTTCTTTACCTACGCACGCCTCCTACATTACATCCACTCTACCACAGGCATAGGTAGTAGTATTTCAAGCCCTAATTCTATTTTGTTGTGGATTTAGGGTTGATTTCTCTCTTTCTATTCAAAATCTTCAAGAGACCTCCGTCTTTCTTCTATTTCATCTTTCATGTGCTTTCCGACTGAAATTTTGTTGTCCCAAACATCGATCTGAAGCTTTTCGGAAAAAAAGGAATGATCGAGTGAAAGTTTTTTTTTTATCATTACGTGATTAATATGTACAATTATGCTTCTTATATACCGTACTGAGGTTTTCTGACCCAAATTTTGTATATGTAGCTATGTAGGTATCAATCAAATGCTTTCTACTACCAGGCAAACTTGATTCATAATGTTTAAAATAATAATTGTTTATATTTTCTACTATACTTGTCTTATACAGGTGTTGATCAATAATTTTCTACAAACATTTACAATTTATTCAGATTTTTTTTATGTTCAATTCATTTCTTTAGTGGATCTTTTGACTTTGCCTCTAATGTAGTAGTAGTAGTGGCTAGGGGTGATCAAAATCTCGGGATCTCGACAAACCCGAGAAACCGACCCGATATTTCCCGATTACCGTACCGACCCGAGGTACATAATATTTTTTTCGGTCCCTATTTTTTCATGATCTCGGTTTCGGTCTCGGTCTCGGGTATGACCGAAGACGGCGATAATTCCCGAAATCCCGAATTAACTTTAAGCCAACCCACTTTTTTTAAAGCCCAACAAAAATGTATGTTATATTCATGTATCTGATCGACGGCCCTAGAGAAAATTTAAAAAAAAAAAATCGATCAGCAGAGAAGTGACAGAGGCAAGCCAGTAGCGACCATCGGACTTCAAGTTTCTTCCTTATCTTTTTTAATTTTTCATTATTCTTTAGAAACAAGATTTTAGAAGTATACAAACTCTCATAAACATCTATGTACAAGATAATTTTACATTCTCATCATTATGAAGTTTACGTGCTTTCTGTTGTTAACAAAATTTTATGTGTTATACCCAAGATTATACATATTTGTTAACCCAATTTTCTGTGTTAACTCTCATAAACAATGGTTTTCGTTTCAAATTTGTTTATGGTTACATACATCCATAGATTATACATACACATATTTGTGTGTATATATATTAAATTCAGTTTAAATTTGAAGATCGAGTATACTAGGTTTTGGATCTCAAATATTAAATTGGGTGCTCAGGCAGGAGATAATTGATATATATTAGCATAGGGTTTCATTGTGGTGATATATCTGCTTTTAAGTAAGCTGAAAAAATGAATGTAAATGTGTGCTAAGTGGGCTAGAATTCGGTCTCGGGATATCCCGATTCCCGACCGAACCCAAGGATCAAAAAGACCGAATACCGAATGTTGTTTATGGTCGGGATACGGTCCAAATTTTATGAATTTTCGGGAATCGGGTCGGGACGGGAATCTCGGTTTCCCGACTTTGCTCACCCCTAGTAGTGGCCACACAGTTATTTCTTATTATCGAACATTCTATCAAGTTGCAGGCTTTCTAATTACCCTTGGCCACTTTTACCTGTCAGTTATTATTGAAAATGTTTTTAGAACTTTGTGTTTTAAGTAGATTCGTTATATATAGTTGAAGACTATATAGGTTAAGATAGTTTTCTTTATGTGCTTATGTAATGCTTTGTATATGGCTAGGTTTAGTTACATTATTTTCATACAGATTTTGCCACTTATATAGGAATCTATATGAAAAAGATGTACAAAACAAGTTTCAAAATAACTATGCCTACTTATTTAAAGATTTCTTTTATAAATTTTAAACAAGAAGATGTTGCTATTCGTAGATCCAACCTAACGCATTGTCAAAACTAAATATAGTTTACTTAAAAACCATGGTCTTGCAAGTTGTGCAACACACACATATTTTAACTCCGCATATAACAAGTATTGAAATCTGCTCTGCAAATTAATAGATTTGGACAGAGGGTCATTTTGTATTTAAATCAATATGTATATCTACATTAGAGATTAGGTGGCTGTTTTTTTGTTACTTAATTTGGAGTTTGGGATGGTTTACAAAAACTTAAATCGATATATATATATATATATATATATTAGAAAGAAGGTTTAATAGTTGTTTCCATGTTCTAATCTTGCATTTTAATTTGGTCTTCCTTTGGCTAAATGTATATTATTTGTAAAGTATGTCCAGTTTCTTCAAAGCATAAAAAATACTCAAAAAAACACTATAATGTATCCGTCGTTCTCTATGTAATTTTGGTGTATATTTGATGTTTAAACTTCAATTCTTTATTCCTTTGCAGGTGTCATCTTCTGTAGCTGTTGTTCTTAGTCTACAGGTACAGGAAATATTGTTTTACCTTTTCTTTATGTGTGAATCTTACATGTATATTTAGAAGGTTTGACTGATACATTTCTTTTCCAAGCAAATGCCATCAGATTAGGTTGTTTGAAGTCTGATTATTTAATTCATGCCTTACATTCAAATCTGTTGTACGAGCCTTTTTTTAACTACAGAAATGTTTGATATATGCTATGCTTATTTTGGTACGACAACATAAGTTATTATTGCTAAGGTTTCTTTATCTTTTAAATAGATATCTAACTATTTAAGTTTCTTATATTTATGTAAAGGCATGGTCTGCCAGTTCAGTTCACCATTTTATAATTTTTGGAACGTTCTTTTTTCTTTTTACTAGATTAAGGTGATTGTGATTTTTTCCCAGATTATGCAGGTTACGTTGGTGAGTTTTAGTAGGTTGGTGATCATGGATCATGTAAGATTTTGGTGGAATTGAATGAAAGATTAAACAAATGAGTGGTTATTAGTTTTCAGTTTGGTGTTGGCGTTAAGGAAAGCTATGTGATTTTCAGGTAAAGATTGACTACCATTAAAAGTCATCCTCAAGTTTATTTTGGTTGTGTAAAAACAATGGTTTGCCACTTTAGTTACTCATCTTCTAATTTCTTTTATCATAGTTTTTAATGATTTCCTAAGCTACTTGTGATTTTTGACACATGCTACAGGTTACATTGATGAGTTTGAGTATGCAGGTTAAATTTTTCTATATTAATACTAGCATAAGGAATAGTATGACACCTCATTGGTATAGTTGTTTCCTTTTGAGTAATTAGATGTATAAATCGGGTTTTCTTTGAGATTTTTTAATCTCAAGGAAGGTAAATTATATTGAATTCTGTTTTTTGCTAATATGGGATATTATTTGGCTTAGAAGTGGCCACAAAGTTTAGTTAAAACATAACACGGTACTTAAACTTACTGACCAAATCATATAATGGAAATGGATAAAGTGGGAATCGTATGCTTAATTGCTAACTAACATATTGGGAGTATTTCAGGTAAA
>JBCNJP010000017.1:27598144-27615694 GCA_039602395.1 Deinandra increscens subsp. villosa | reverse complement strand
ACGTAGTGCCATTATTTGGGACCTACAGTATTTGAATTCATGAAGAATATGTATATTTAGGACTTCATAATTATGTTATTAGTTTAGGATTGACCTCCACTGTAAATTAACCAAAAACGTATGTATCACAATATCAATCACCAACGAGTCGTCAATTCGATTGTGTCACTGCTAGCCATGAAATTTAGTTAATTATTTTTTAATTTTCTATCTCATCTAGTCGTCAAGGTCATCATCGGGTCTAACAGTCTCGTTCGTGGTGTCGTGTCTGTTACATATCTCCGGTGTCAGGCGAGTATTCATAGCCCCACTTTGTTTTAAACATTTTGGGGTGCAAGGAAATTTAGTTAATTATTTTTTAATTTTCTATCTCATCTAGTCGTCAAGGTCATCATCGGGTCTAACAGTCTCGTTCGTGGTGTCGTGTCTGTTACATATCTCCGGTGTCAGGCGAGTATTCATAGCCCCACTTTGTTTTAAACATTTTGGGGTGCAACATGTATCGATATCAAACACAAGATCTTTATTCATTGTTAAAAAACTACATGCAAACTCTATATGGTTATGTGTGCTCTTATATTTGAACTTGTGTGAATTATTGCTGGATCAATTGGTTGTGGAACTCGAACTATGGAACTCGAATCTCGCATTTGAGCATCATATGTCAAATTTAGTTTAATTATGAGTCTAATAATCATAAATCAAGTCCCAAGTTATCACTCACTAAATCGGGTCATGAAACGTTGGTGAATTGCCCAAAATCGATACGTACGTCAAAACCAACTAAAATCACGTTATGTGACCTTATGTGTTCAATGTTATGAGTTATGTGGTGTATTTATATTAGTTTTGAGTGGATTATATGTGGTTAACATGATGTGATAATGTATTGGGTGATAATTTTTCGTTCCAGAAAGCTTGTATAGATAAGTTATTTTTGTTAAATGAGTTAAGGTATAAGGGTTCACCAAAATCTAGATTACTCATGAGGTTTTGATAAAACTCTCATACCATGTTAACAATTAGAGATTTTATATAAAAAGATAACAATCAATTGATTAAACAAGTAAAACAATTGCAATCAAATGATTAAATATGTAAATCGGTTACGAATATGCTTAGATCCAGATGAGTTCACCAAATTGGTAGGAACCCTAATATAGTAAGACAAAGGTTAACACAGAAATATGGAACTAAGTTATGATGTGAGGAATGTCACACCCCAACCGACGATGGATTGTACATCGGGGCATGATGATTGTCCAAATGCACGTGACACTAAGTAAAGTTCAATATTTATTCCAACCAAATTCTAATGTCATAACAAACCATAGATTCAAATAAACAAAAACAGAAACATAGACAACATTTTCAATTTATTAAACTAGGTCCAAAGCATCTTAAGTGTAGCATGTCTCATCTATGGCTCAAACTTCATTCCTTATAACACGTATGAAAATAAAGAGTCAACTAAAAAGTTGGTGAGTAAACATAGGTTTAAAATAAATATGATAATATAAACTGCGATTCAAATGTCAAATGTAGACTCGAGCATGTATGAATAGAATGAATGTGCATAATCAACCCTTTGATGACTAGTGTCCTTAACACGCGAGTTAAGCTTGACTTTAATTAGGTTTCAATCACCCAAATGTCATAACCAATCAAATTCAGATGGGTTCTCAACCAATGGATCCATTAATGTTACCATAGGCTTGAATAGCTACTGATTATGCTGGAATATAGTGCTACAATATAGAATAATGATATAGTTTAACACATACCATAGAATCACACATAGAGATATCATGAATCACATAGTTTAAATGAAGAAAGATTTTGTATTTTAAATAGATACACATGTTACATCCGAAACTTGAAAAGTAAAAGGGACTATGAATACTCACGTCTTGAAGATTAACACCACACAACGCAAATAGAAGGCAATTTCGATAACTCCTGAGAATTACCCTAATAGAATGTACATTGCTAGAATGAATAATAGAATAAAACAAATTCGAATGACATAGAGATTTCTAGATTCATATGTTTTTGGGGATATATTCTAGATTTAATTTAACGAATAAAGAATAGATTCTTTTCTTCAAACGCGCCGAAACAAGTAAAAATAATTATTAACGACTCACCGAGAATTCCTAGATCAACATTCGGGTCCATCGGTTGATTTTGATTTATACGCAGTGTCTTTCTAGACATAAAACTTGGTTAGCGGTGTCCACACTTCCAGTTAGTACATACTTGTCTTGTAAAAAGTGTTATTATTAAATGTTACTTAATAAATATATACATCTATTTTTTTTTTTGAACAGCTAAATTTTTTCACCAAATACCACCAACCTTGCATTTGCAAGGATTTGAACCCACAACCACTTACATGGAGGGGCAATCACCATACCACTAGGCTACAAGGCCATGGGTTACATCTATTTTAAATGACGAATTTTAGTTACAAATTTGTCAAAAATTTAAAGAATTTATAAAGTATCATAAAACACTATAACTAATATATTTGACTTATTAATTAACTTCCATGACCATAATTTATCCAGAATTAGTTTAGAATGATTAATTTTATGAAAATACATAAAATATGAATTGTGTCACATAATTTCGAAATATACATATATAAATATAATTATGATGTAACTTATATATAATTAACTATTGTTACATATATATAACAATAAGTATAATTGTATTTATGATGTGTTTTATGTAAAATCCACCATGTTGAATTGTTGATTATAATATTTTTGCCAATGGTATGTTATGTATGATTTACATGTATGTAAAATAATAATTTAAATAACATCAGTTAGTGTAAAAAACATCAAACTAACCTAAGGAGTATGGTGATTAGATTAATAAATACATGATAAACGTTCTGAAATTCATAAAAGTCATCAATGACTAAAACATGGTTCAGATCAGCAACAATAAGTATTAGTATGCATAAATTGATAATTTGGTAAAAAAAATATATATAAAAAATCCTAAAAATCCCTAATTTAGCATGAACACTAGATTTTGACTTTTTAAATTAGCCATCAAAATCAGAAATTGATTGATGAATTTTGTAGTACGAAAAACTAATAAGACTAGACTAAAGAATACCCGATTTGGTTGAGAATTGAAGTCGGAATTGATGACGGAAGTTTCAAGCCCTAGAAATCGTTCTTGAATTGGAACTCGAATTTTACAGAAATTCGATGATGACAGAGACCAGAGGATTTTCAAAAAAAAAATTGTAGGATTTAGGAGTAAAGGAGGTTGATATTTATAGGAGGTTGTGAATGAGGATTCAATTTCGTAATAAACACTCCCAATTTAATTTAATATTAAACGGAGACAACGATGAATAATGTAAGAATTCTAGTTATTATATAACCATAATATATAAAAACATTCAAAATATTATATGCATTGTGACTTCAGTGGCGCGATTGACGTTGAGGATGCCCATATTACGATTGAAGACCAGGCGGTCCCGCCCGTAACCAAGTTTAAGTACTTAGGTTTGTTCGTGCAAAATGACGAGGACATTAATAGAGATGTGGCTCACCACATAAGGGCATGCTGGTGTAGATGGCGAGTGGCCACAACAGGTGTTTTGTGCGACATAAGGTTCCCTGTTAAACTAAAAGGAAAATCTATAAGGTTGTCGTCAAACCGGCAATGCTTTATGGTTCTAAATGATGAGCCATCAAAAAGACGCAGGTGCGCAAGTTGGAGGTAGCCGAGATGAGGATGTTGAGGTGGATGAGTGGGCACACACAACTTGACAAAATAAGAAATGAAGTTTTTAGGCAAAAATTTACGGGTGCGTGTATTTCAAAAAAGATTCGTGAGGGAAGATGAGATGGTTCAGGCACGTGAAAAGGAGGCAGTTAACGGCACCAGTTAGATTAGTAGATTCCATCACTGTTGAGGGCGTAGAGGGAGAGGCAGGCCAAAGTTGACGTGGGGCGAGCATATTAGGAATGATATGTTAGACTTGCACCTCTCTGAGGATATGGTCTAGGATAGGACGTCGTGGAGGCATATGATTAAAGCTAAGGATGTCTAGAGAAGATGGGTAACATGGTGTAGGTTTGAAGCCAAGGTTTATTATTTAATTATTTATTTATCTTTATGATTTTATTGCATCTATTTATGTATTTATTTTATTAATATTATTACCATTATTATTATACTTTTATGTATCTATTTATCATACATATATTTATATATTTACTTTATTATTTATTTATTTATTTATTTTTTTTATAGTATTTCATTTATTTATTTATTTTTATTATTTTTTTTATTTTTATTTTTTGTTGGTTTCCATTTTCGTCTCTTTTTCTCCATTTTGCGTCTTATTGTATTCCGGAGTTGGGGGTCTCCTTGGAATCAGTCCATCTATCATTCGCGATGGAGGTAAGATTGCCTACATCTCACCCTCCCAAGACCTGCCAATAGTCTTGATATTGTTAGGATATTACTGGGTATGGTTGTTGTTGTATTCAAAATATTATATGCAATAAAAAAAATAAATAAATGAGTCAATCAAAGATAGGGGAGGAACGCTATGAAGACACCAAAACGCTCCTCACCGGGTAGCCTTAGGCTATGTGTAGTGGTTTGGGAGTGGAGTGGGGGGTTATTTGCCATGTGGTGGATGACGTAAAAATGAGGGTTATGAGATAAAGGGTGTAGTGGGGGGTTATGAGGATGGGGTTGTGAGGTATGAGGTGTACTAATTGGAGAAAAGACAAAAAAAAAAGAAAAAAAAATATGAGAGAGCACGACGCCATGAACATAGCGCCTTCGACCTCCAAACCTAACATGACGCCCCAAAAGGCGGTGCGAGGCGTTATATGAAGTGCCATGTTACAACTTTTTACCCCATAACTCCTCATTACGGATAGCCTTATATGTAACCGGGCATGCATTGACTTTTGAAAACTTAGCTATCACCTATAGACAGCCTGTCATTCCAGCACTGTTTATTTCACAAAAACTCGACGGTACGAACCTCAAAGCTCAAAAGTAGGCTGCCACGTATCCACTCCTACAGATATTCCAATTTTCCAATTCAATGCAATCTGTTCTGATTTTACTATTTTAATAGCCCTGCAGGATAATGTTACATATAGAAATTACCACCTTCCAACAAAATCCAAGACTCACAAGAACATGGTGTTAGCATGGAGAAGAGTTTTCTGCACATCCATCCCTCCAGAACAAGAACAACCCGATTCAACAACCATGGAAACAGAGCTTGAGTATGATCATGGCATGACCAATACAACTCCTAAACATGCAACCAGATTTGGTTTCTTCGGTTCTCGTTCTTCCTCCAATCCCTCTACGCCTAGGCTCCGACGATCTCACTTGGTTTCTAGCCCAAACCTTCGCTGTCGAACCACCGTCCCAGCCCCGTCGCCGTCAGCACCTCTCAGTCCAGAGCTCCGATACGAGATCACCAACAGTCCACGGCTTTTCCTTGCCGCGTCGTCACCGCGATCTTATTCACCTCTTTCGTTCCTCAAATCGAGCCTACGCCTTTGCACGGTAAGATTTTGTTCGTTTGAAAATATATGTTCGTTTTTTGAATCATGAATGATAATTTTGAATTAGTTTCCTCAAATCTGCAGCCTAGATGTGGATTGTGCTTGCAGAGCGTAAAGAAAGGGCAAGGAACGGCGACTTTCACGGCGGAGTGCTCTCACACGTTTCACTTTCCGTGCATCTCCGATTACGTGAAGACGCAAGGGAGCCTTGCTTGCCCTGTGTGCAGCTGTTTGTGGAGAGAGATGCCGCTGTTATCTGTTAGCGACCGGAGTCAGAAACTCTTGGATGCAGAAAATACCAGGGAAAAGTTAGATGATGCTATTAGTATGAATATGAATGAATCTCCAAAACAGCGACCTGTACGGCCTGATTTGAAAGTTTATAACGACGATGAGCCTTTGGCATCATTGACTCCGAAATCCCGGTTCAATCCGATTCCAGAATCAGATGAAAATTATATTAACGGAGACTGTAACAGTCCTGTTAACGTTAACGGTAGAGATGTTGAAGTTCGGATGTCACCGGAGGCAGCAATGATCGCTACGTCTTGTAGAGGCGAGACTTACGCGATTGTTCTTAACGTAAAAGCTCCGGCTCCGCCGGAAAAAGTGCAGCGAAGAGCTCCGATCGATCTGGTTGCTGTGGTGGATGTGAGCGGCAAAATCACGAGTGACAAGCTGCGTATGATTAAAACAACAATGAGATCAATTGTTTCATCGCTTTCATCATCAGATCGACTATCAATTGTGGCGTTTTCATCGCAGTCTAAGAGGCTATTACCGTTGAAAAGGATGACAACGAGCGGCAGGCGATCTGCTCGTTGTATCGTGGAGGCGATGAGCGTTCTCGAAGGTACATCTAATTCGAATGACGCCGTTAAGAAGGCGGTGAAAGTTTTAGTAGATCGACGAGAGAAAAACCCTATCGCCGCCGTTATCCTCCTTTCCGACGTCGTCGATCGGTCATCACCGGTTTCATCGATCCGTTACTCTCACTCCGGACTAGACATCCCGATACATTCAATAAACCTCGCTGTGATGGAGAACCACGTGGTTGCCAATTGCATCGGGAATTTACTTCACGTGGTGGTTCAGGATCTCCGATTGCAGTTAGGATTTGTTTCCGGCTCAGCTCCGGCGGTAATCGTGGCGGTTTATTCACGTACGCCGCAACCTATCGTTCTCGGATCCAGTACCGTCGAAATCGGAGAGTTGTCGGCGAACGAAGAGAGAGAATTGTTAGTTGAAGTAAAAGTGGTATCTACGGCGGTGAGGTCCCACCAAGTACTATCCGTGCGATGCTGTTACAGGGAATCATTATCACAGGAGATCATCTACGGTAAACCACAATCTTTGATCGTACCTCGGCCCACCACCGTCCGATCATCTTCCTCAACCATCCAACGGCAGAGAAACTTCTTCATCTCGACTCGAGCCTTAGCCGAATCACGACGGCTAACGGAAGGAAACGATCTAACCGGCGCATATAACGTGCTTGTATCGGCTCGCGCTTCAATGCAGCTGTCTAGACGGGCTCTTGATAACGAATTTATTCTCGTCGTAGAAGCCGAGTTGAGCGAGTTGCAACGGCGGCTAAAGGTACAACAAGCTCACTCTGAGGAGGTTGGGAGAAGAGGCAGGGCTGGAGTGGCGACGCCGGTGGCGGTATATACGGATGAGAAAGGTGAGCCGTTAACGCCGATATCGGCTTGGAGATTGGCTGACAAGCTGGCTAAAGCGGCGATGATGAGAAAGTCGGTAAATAGAGTCGGCGATTTACACGGCTTTGAAGATGCCAGATTCTGATGAAAAAAAGGTAAATTAGAGGGTTTTCAATTAGGCCCTTCGTGTATTTTATATTACATTAAAGCTCTTGAAGAATTGAAAGTTGTCCAAACAGGAAAAATTAGTGGTGTGGTCAGTGCGAGTTAATTATTGATAAAGGGTAACCTAGCGGTGTGTGCCTTTTGTTAGTAATGAATTGAACGAACACAAAGTAGATTTATTGAAAAAAGCAGTAGAAAGGGAGGGGCCTTTGTGTTCTTTTGTCTTCCATTTATATTTATGCAATTCAATCTTCCATTTAAACCTCATTTGTACTGGATTAGTTTGTCTAGGAAACAGCTTTTTTTTTTATTTTATAATGAGGTGATTTTTATTTAAAATTAGAAAAATGGATTTTAATAATATAAGTTTTACCTTATTAACGGATAATAATACGAGTTTTGAAATCTCCTTACAATAATACGAGTTTTGTGGGTATTAGATTATAATGATACACCATTTTTTTTACTAACGGTGTTAGTCTTTTTCCTACGTGGCATGTGCCACATTAGTGCCACGTAGGAGGAAAACAATCCACGTCAGGTGCCACGTAGCAACAGACTAACACCGTTAGTAAAAAACTAACGGTGTATCATTAGAATTCAATACCCATAAAACTCGTATTATTGTAAGGAAATTTAAAAACTCGTATTATTATCCTCCAATAAGGTAAAACTTGTATTATTAAAATCCATTTTTCCTTTAAAATTTAAAATTGACTAATATTAAACGCGTCACGTCAGTAAACTATGAAAAAAGTTATCCAGTCTCTTCACAAGAAGCCGGTCCTTCTAGTAGACCCGACAAAGATAAAAGGAAATTGACTTCTGAAGAAGTTTACGAGCAGGAAATGGAAAAACAGAGAAAGAAGGAAGAAGGTCTAAGACTTGCAAAAGAAGAAATAATATCGAGTCGCTAACCATAAAAAATTGACAAAAAGTGACATCGAATATGTGTAGTAGCTTAAAATGATCTAACATTGAAATGTAAATAAATAGGTGGTTGCATTATATTTTAAAAACTATAAGCAAAATTTTGAGAAAAAAATAAATTTATTGGTAATTAATGCAATAAGATTTGTATATAACTAGTGGTTTAACCCGCTTTGCATTACAACACAGATACCGATGATATACAAAACAACTTATCTATACTATATTATAATGTATTTTAGATCGATAATATGTAATTTTATATAATTATCTATAGATTACAATAGCATGGTCAAAGGCGGAACAAGCTTGTTTGTCTGCTACCATTTGACCTACTTAATATATTTATAGATTTAACCACAAAACAATCAACAGATGATACTCTGCCCCAATGATTATGCTAAATTGCTAATCAGACGATCTGGCCTCCACCCGGGTTCGACCCTCTTCTCCTTTTTTGTTCCATTTATATCTCAGTTTTCTAAAGCACAGCCACGTTTCTCAGTTTTCTAAAGCACAACCATGTACATAGTAACGTGGTAGCTTAACATGCGCCTACACGAGGTAGCCTTACCTACTAGGCGTTTCCGCCTTTTTTGTCCTCCTTCAACGCATATTCTTAGGTAACTACAAATTTTAAAACATATATTATAATCTTTTAAAGCTTTAAACTAATTTTATTTCTCCATCCCATATCAGCTAGATGAAGAAACAAAACCATTGACATTTTGTAGTTTGGTCGCGACTTTATTTTGGAAGCAAATAAAAGATAATCAAATATTGAAACCTATGTTGAGAATTTATTTATTTTGGTTTTGAATCCCTATTAATTTTAAGTGAATTGGTCGCGAGTTTATTTTCCTTAACCTCATAAACAATTAACCACTCGAGACCGAACCGCCTCTTTTTACTAATCCATTTAAGATGGATAATATGGTAATTTTACACAATTTTAAGTGATTACAACCTTTAAAACATACAATACAATTTTTTAAAGTATTAAACTTCTTTCATTTCTTCATTCCACATCTGCTTCATGAAGAAACAAAACAATGAAAATTTTGCTACAAGGGAGGAAACAAGTGAAAGATACAACAGGTATTAAAGTCTCCTTTGAGAATTTTTTTTCTCGATTTTTCAAGGCTACTTTGGTTTATTAGTCTATGTGTAGTGGCGTGAAATACCTCATATAATGCCCCATAGCCCCCCCAACTACGCCCCAAGGGCACTATGGGTAAAAAAATTTGCATCCCGCGTTATAACCACAGCGTTGTGGAAATTAGTCAGTTTTTTTTAAGGATTTTGTGACTGGGTAAGATTTTGGAAGCTTTTTTAAAAATAAAATAATTGAGTAATAATTAGGGGTTGTTATGAGGTTTTATGACTATAACACTTTATGTCACAAAACCCCATGCTGACTCGGCTACCACGTGTCGCATAACGCCCCTGCATGGGCTTTATGACTACACATAGCTTTAGTTTTTGTGATTTAGTCATGGATTTATTTTTTTGGCTTCATAAATGATTAACTACGGAGACCAAACCGACTCTTTTAATTAATGTATTTGAGATGAAAATATTGTAATTTTACATAATTTCAAGTAATTACAACATATATTGGCTCACGTCATTGAGAAACCAATGGAAGAACCATGCCTGGAAGATATTCCTGTTGTTCGTGATTTTCCTAACGCTTTTCCTGGAGACTTACCAGGTTTACCTCCGCATAGACAAATAGAATTTTAAATCGATTTAGCATCAGGAGCACGGCGATTGCTCGAGCACCTTATCGATTAGTCCCTAACGAACTCCAAGAGTTGTATGCTCAGTTGTGTAACACTTCGGTTAATCCATTTGTAAATACCCGACCCGTTTTCCATCATGGTTGATAATCAATAAAGAATCATACCACATTTTATATTATTATTTCATGTATTTCATGACTTAATCCTTTAATCACAATATTTGTGACATTCGATATTTCAATTTATCACAAATCGAATCCCTAACTCGATCGTTTTTGTTATTTGTGCAAAACCGGAAAACTTTAGCATTTCAAACATATGTAATACTTGTGGGTAATACTAGTCATACACACAAGTGAATATATGTAAGATTTCGTAAAAGTTCGAGGCTTAAAACAAAAATAGCAAAAATACGAGTTTTCATGCGATTTCGGTATTAACCGGAGTTCGTACATTCCAAAAATTCTCATTTTATTATTCCCTAACATTATATATAATGAATTCTATATCCCAAATCAATATGGTGAATTATGATGAATTCTAATGAATTTTGGTGAATTTTCATAATTTATAACAAATAATATATAAGTAAATATATATAAATTATATATTTTATACCTCGTTTAACGTATCCCGAGCCTTATAAATCTTAAGAAAGTATTCTAATATCATGTTAAGTCTAAAACATTGATTACATCGAAGGATACAAAGATAAATCACATAAAACAAAAGTTGAGGGACTAAATATGCAATTTATTGAAAGTTATAAAACGCACGTATTCGTATATCATCGAGCATGTCCCGAGACTTAGGAACTTTTATAAACATGTTTTATAATGATTTGGTGCATAAAATAACAGTTTCAGAGAAATCTAGGGCTTAAAATGTAAATATAAACTAGAGGGACCAAAACTGTCATTACCAGATACTTGGTCGCGGTACGCGACAGCCCTGGCCCCCCCTCTCGCGATACGCGTTGACCTCTGGTCAACAGAAATGAGATCAGCTCGTTTTTTAGCCACGTTTTCAAACTTGTTGCCTAAGTTTGATGGATCTACGTGTTGATTTCACCTGGATTATCACCATGGGACGTGTAGGCACCTAAAGACGCCCCTAAACACTATAATAACTCGATCAAATCATCATCTAAACTCACCAATTCACTCAAATTCACATCAAAAACCCCATTTCTGGCCGAGATCTTCATCTGCTCAATACGCGCTCCTCGATTCGACTTTGAAGTTGAAATTCAGCAGTCAAGCTCCTCTAGGTATGATTAACAATAACCTCTTTCAGTTTTGCCAAATTCGAATTCTAAGTATGCTTTTTAAATTCATGTCAAAATTAGGGTTCTTGAGATAAATCCTTAATTTTGGATGATTGGGATGGAGTTCGGGTCTGAATTTTTGAAGGTTATTATGTTTTAACATATATTAAAGAACCCCTAAATCAATTTCATGATATCTAATCATTTGGTATTTTATATAAAAATGTGTCAAAATTAGGGTTTTCGGGTCGTTGTTACGCCCAAATCGAGTAAAAGATATTGAATTAAGGTTTAATATTTTGAGAAATATTATAATATATCGTAATAAATAAAACCCTAAGTTTTTATAATTTTATGAATTGTTTTGATATTTATTTAATATTTATGCTTAAATTAGGGTTTTCAAGTCATTGTTTTGTCAAAACTGGATAACCGACACAAAACTAAGGTTTTATATTTTCAAGAATGTCATAATATCATATTATGAATAAAACCCTAAGTTTATTTCAAAATCTAGTGAGTTTTGGTAATTATTCAATTATTTTACCAAAATTTGGGTTTTAAATATATTTATTTAATAATAAATAAACCAGAAAGTATTAGGACTTGATTTTTGGTCTTAGAACATATTTATATATATAATAAGTATATATAAGTCCAAAAGTGTTAAATAAATGAAAATACTAAACAAATACTAAAACCCTAATTTACCTATAAAAGGGTAAAATAGTAATTTTGACCTAATCAAATATAACACTTATCAAATACTTAAAACTTGGTTTATTTTAATTTCCTATATTCATATACTTTATATGATTCATTAGGATAATCTCCGAGTTACTTATCTTTCACAAATCGGTGTTATCTCTATTTCCTATTGCCTTATCAAGTGATTATTCATAGCCCCTTCTCTTTTAATACTTTGGGGTGTAACATGTATCTCTATCTCAAATTCCAAATTCTATATTTACTTCTCTAAAACAAAATGTGAATCCTATGCTCGTTATGTGTGTTCTTGATGTGTTAAACTTGTTTGGACCATTGTTGTTGTATTCTTTTTCAAATACTATTACACTAGCATGCGTACTCATTAACATACCGAGCCGGGGTAACAGTGATAGATCTATTGGTTTGACAACCCACTTGGCCTACCTAAAGGCGTCAAGTGATTGAAAGCCTAATTGTCAAGGGTTTGATACGCGGTTGATTACACTATTACAATACTTGTTTATCATATTCTATGAACTTTCTCCTAACACATAGATCGCATGCTTTATACTGATATTATGTATTAAACCTATGTTTACTAACCAACTACTTTTGTAGTTGACACTTTATCTTATACATGTTGCAGGTAATCGTGTTTGAGCCAGTATGTGATCACTATAGGATGCTGGACCTAGTTAATCGATGTTTAATTACAAGTACCTATGTTGTTATGTTTTGTCTGTTTCCTGTTTGTAAAATATTCCAATAAATGAAATAAAAAAGGCATGTTAAATATATTTCAACTTTAATTAGTTGTCATGAGCATCTGGACAATCATCATGCCCCGACATATTCCGCCGTCGGTTGGGGTGTGACAGATTGGTATCAGAGCCTTAGTTATAGGGATTTAGGTTATTAGAACTGGATAACCTAGACTATGCCTTAGATGTCCTACATAATTAACTCATGTTAGTATGCCTATTATATTATATGATGTCCTTATATGCTACTTAACTATGCCTTTCTCAAAATCCCATCTTTCTGTTAATACACTTGACTCACACAAAATCTTCAGGCTTCCTAGCCTATTTCCTTAGTAATGGTGCCTTACGTACCATTCTAGGTAATTGATTTATGATTTTGAATCCGTTGGGGTTAGATTCCTGTCAGTAGACATGTAATAACTGGAAGGGGGAAGATGCCGGTAGCTAGGGGTCTATCCAAGTAGGCATTGCGCATAAATCCTGTTCAGGCGTACGGAATTGGATTCCTATTTGGAAGCCCTTGGTGAGAGTGTCGGAACCTATTAGGCCAAAGCATGTCATATACTGCCAAGAATTATTAATAACTCTGATTAGTCACGGTTGTAATTTCCCAATCGGGAAACGAGAACCACTCTCTTTTTATCAAAGACAACGTGATCCTATGTTTTACAAAGATCCTCGATATTTTATGATTCTCTAACAATTTATATAACAATCACTCGTGTTCCAAAGTGATTATCAATCATGTCTTATCACTGGTCTCACAAACCTTTTTCTTTCTCTTTAGCATGTCGACTCATTTTCGTGGTCAGCGTAAGGGCAACAAGGACCGTAAGATGGCCTCTTTAATCGCCACCCAGATGGCAACCGTCATTCCTAATATGATGGTTCAGCTTCAACAAGGTCTGAATACTAATCACAACAATCACGATGCAGCTACTAATTGCTCATTCAAACATTTCAACTCATGTAATCCTCCCAAATTCTCTGGATCTGAATGCCCTACCGGTCTACTCCAATGGTTCGAAGGTATAGAGAATACCTTCACCAATAGCGAATGTCCTGAAAACTTGAAAGTCTGTCGTGCTAGCAGTTCTTTGACCAAGAAAGCTCTTACTTGGTGGAATGGCGAAAAACGACTCCGCGGTTCCGATAACGCTCTGGCTTTACCTTGGAGTCAATTCAAGAATATAATCAAAGAAAAATTCTGCCCGCGTAGTGAAATGAAAATGCTCGAAGATGAATTTCATGACTTGGAACAAGACAGTGGAGAAAGTCAAGCTTATATGGACCGTTTTCAAGAACTAAAACTTTTGTTGCCCGATATGGCCTCTCCTGAATATTTATGCATTGAAAATTACATTGGTGGTCTGCCTATGATCATCCAAAACGCTCTCTGGACAAGTAAACCCCCAACTCTCGATGAAGCCATACGCCTTGCTGGAAGGTTGACTGATAACCATGTTAAAGCCGGGAACTTGACTCGGAAAGGGTACAAGAAGGATGTAAAAACCAAGAAAAAGGGGAAGGAAAAGGAGGTTAAAGCTGAGTCCTCGTCTACAAGATCAAACAAAAGAAAGAGGAATGCTAAAAACTTCGCTGTAACCACCACTCCTATCACCGCTACTCCTTCAATACCCGCTGCTCCTCCTGCCAAGAAACCTTATGTTGGACCCCATCCGGAGTGCAATATTTGTAAATATCACCATCCTACCACTACTCCTTGCTGGAAGTGTGTCAATTGCGGACGTTTTGGTCATATGATCAACATTTGTCGTTTTCCGATGCAAGCTCAACCTTTGAGGACTCATCCTATGACGCAACTTCTGGCTCAACCTATGAATGCCCAAGTTCCAAATATCCGAGCCTGCTACAACTGTGGAGACCCTGGTCACTTCCGCAGTACCTGTCCCAGACTTGCAATTACCAACCCTCCGATCAACAATAACCGTGGAGCACCTGCACGTGCTTTCAATCTCAATACCAACCAAGCTCAGGTTAACCAAGAAGTCGTTAACGGTACGTTCTTAGTCAATAATCGTTATGCTTATGTTTTATTTGATTCGGGTGCCGATAGGAGTTTTGTTTCTTTGGACTTTGAACCTTTACTTGCTATGCCACGTACTATTCTTAATCCTTCCATCTCGGTCGAAGTTGCGGAAGGAAAGCCAATCACTCTCAATTCTATTATTCGTAACTGCACTTTAAACTTCAAAGATCACACCTACTCTATCGATCTAATACCTATGATTCTCGGGAGTTTTGATATTATCATTGGCATGGATTGGTTATCTCGACATCACGCAGAACTCGTTTGCTTTGACAAAATCATCCGTCTCCCTCGTCCGGATAATCAAGTTCTAGTGGTTCATGGCGATAAACCATCAAGTGGGTTGAAGCTTATGTCTTGTACTAAAGCCCGAAAATACTTACGCAAGGAGTATGTGGCATTTCTGGCCCACATCATGGAGGTTCGGGAGGAAGAAAATAAAATCGAAGACATTTCAATCGTCCAAGATTTTCCTGAAGTGTTTCCTGAAGACATAAAGGGTCTACCTCCCGTTCGTCAAGTCGATTTTCGTATCGATCTTATTCCTGGTGCTATTCCCGTTGCAAAGTCACCTTATCGCCTAGCGCCCTCGGAAATGCAGGAGTTATCTAAACAGCTCCAGGAACTTTCCGACAAAGGATTCATTCGACCTAGTTCCTCACCTTGGGGAGCACCTGTCTTATTTGTCAAGAAGAAGGATGGTACATTCCGAATGTGTATCGATTACCGTGAACTCAACAAATTTACCATCAAGAATCGATACCCACTACCTCGAATCCATGACATTTTTGACCAACTTCAAGGAGCCAATTGTTTTTCGAAAATCGATCTTCATTCTGGCTATCATCAACTTCGTGTTTCAGAGGAGGATGTTCATAAAACCGCTTTTCGCACTCGTTATGGTCATTTTGAATTTACTGTTATGCCATTTGGATTGACAAACGCACCTGCAGTATTCATGGATCTCATGAATCGCGTTTGTAAACCTTATCTTGACAAGTTCTTCATTATCTTTATTGACGATATCCTCATTTACTCTAAATCAAGGTCTGAACACGAAACTCACCTACGTCAAATCTTGGAACTCCTAAAGAAAGAACAACTTTATGCCAAATTCTCTAAATGTGAATTTTGGCTTAAGGAAGTTCAGTTTTTAGGACACATTGTTAATGACAAAGGTATTCATGTTGATCCTGCCAAGATCCAAGCCATAAAAAGTTGGAGTACTCCAAGTACCCCTACTGAAATTTGGTTCATTCCTTGGACTAGCAGGATATTACCGACGTTCCATTTCAAACTTTTCTAAAATTGCAGTACCACTCACTGCCTTAACATAAAAAAGACAAATTATTTGAATGGGGTCCTGCTCAGGAAAATGCGTTTCAAACTCTCAAGCAGAAGTTATGTAACACTCCTATTTTAACTCTTCCTGACGGAAACGACGACTTTGTTGTCTACTACGATGCCTCAAATCTAGGCCTCAGTTGCGTTCTCATGCAACGAGGAAAAGTGATTGCATACGCTTCAAGACAACTCAAGATTCATGAAAAGAATTATACAACGCACGATCTCGAGCTTGGTGCGGTTGTATTTGCCTTGAAGATTTGGAGACACTACCTTTATGGAACCAAATGCATAATCTATACTGACCACAAAAGCCTCCAACACATTTTTAATCAAAAGGAACTCAACATGCGCCAACGTCGTTGGGGTGAACTTCTAAACGACTATGACTGCAATATTCTCTACCACCCAGGTAAGGTAAATGTTGTGGCCGATGCACTTAGTCGTAAGGAACACCTTAAACCAATTCTTTTTCAAACCACTCATTTGTTATCTGATCTTCAAACCCGCATTTTTTAGGCACAACACATATCAGTTACAGAAGGTAACATGTACGAAGAAATGTCTTGTGGTGCTGAACTTCAACTAGAAACTAAATCCAATGGTCTTCTTTATTTCATGAATCGTCTCTGGATTCCTAACCGAGACGATCTTCGTACCACCATCATGAACGAGACTCACAAATCTCGTTACTCCATTCATCCCGGTGCAGATAAAATGTACCAGGATCTTCGAACTCATTATTGGTGGCCTGGAATGAAGAAAGACATCGCGCTCTTTGTGGCTAAATGTCTTACTTGCTCAAAAGTGAAGGCCGAGCACCAACGACCGTTTGGTTTACTCGAACAACCAGAAATACCTTTCTGGAAATGGGAAAACATTTCAATGGATTTCATCACTAAACTCCCGCGTACTTCTAGTGGTCATGATAGCATTTGGGTCATTGTTCACCGTTTAACCAAATCTGCTCACTTTCTCCCTATTTGTGAAAACGATGGAGTCGAGAAACTAGCCCGTATTTACGTTAAACAAGTCGTTTGTCGTCACGGTACTCCTTTAAGCATCATATCAGATCGAGACGGTCGTTTTATTTCTCATTTTTGGCAATCTCGTCAATCTACCTTGGGAACTCGTTTGGATCTCAGCAGTGCTTATCATCCACAAACTGATGGTCAGACTGAACGCACAATCCAAACTCTAGAGGATATGCTTCGCGCCTGTCTCCTTGACTTTGGTGGAAACTGGGATTCTCATTTACCATTAGCCGAATTTTCATATAACAACAGTTATCACTCGAGCATCGGCATGGCACCTTTTGAAGCACTCTATGGTAGAAAATG
>JBCNJP010000017.1:27567695-27597644 GCA_039602395.1 Deinandra increscens subsp. villosa | reverse complement strand
TTAAAAACGCATTTACTCTGGTTTTACTTTTACATTGCATATAGACTGTTCGTATGGCTAATGTGTTCGATCCTGGTTTGTCACGCTCCCTGCGGCGCGTTGTCGCGCGTGGGATTTTTGGGGGTGTGACAGTGAAGTCACAAAGATGAAGGAAATGGATATTTTGAGAGGCTTTGAGCGAGATATGGGTTATGAAGGAGGTGAATTGTGGAAGAATAAGAAAGAGATCAAGAAGTCTTTAATGTCAAAGGAATGGAGATATATTGCTCACGTATTCATTTCCTGCTTAGACGACCGAAAAGGGGGTTCCGATGGTCTCAACGCAAACTGGGCCGAGGCTATGCTATTGGTATGTAGAGGAAAGAAGGCCAACATCCCTCAGCGAATTTTCGACGCAATGGTTTCTAATATTCAAGCGCTGAGGAAGTCGAGGTGGCTCCTGTATCCGAGGTTCTTGCAGATGATTATTGATCACTTAGAGCCGGTGCTGCCAAAGCTGGGTGTGGCTCTCGTTGTAACTCCAATGCATCCAAGAATTCTATCTGACTGTGCTGCAAAAAGACCTGATTTCTCCGGGTATACCACGTACCTCATGAAGCACATGTACCCTGAAAGGAGGTACGAATACATCCAGAAGCTGATAGAATCAGAAAACAAGAGGAGAAACGATGGGAAAGCGAGTGAAAATATTAAAGGAAAAAGGAAACCGTATGTCATAAGCTCTGGTAAGGAACCATCAGACGAGGTTGAAGATGAGCTTGAAGATATGGCACAACAAGAAAAGAGATCAAGGCAAAAACATAATGCCCCTACTGAAGAAGAAGTGAGAGCAAGCAAGAAAAGAAAGGTTGATCCTAGATCTGAGTTGGATCAAGATGTTATTCGAAATGTAAACGCCTCATTGGCTAATGAACTCGGGATGATTAAAACCAAGCTGGTCAACTCAGAGATTAGAGAGAAGGAAAAGGATAAGCAGATTCAGAGTCTGAATGAGATTGTTGTGAAACAATCTTCACTCATAAAAACTTTGCTGGTGGATATGAATGAAATAAAGAAGCACCTGAGTCTGCCAAATCAGATGAGTGAAGCTGAAATAGATTCCTTGACTGATATCTCAAAGTTTGCAACTGGAGGAGCAGGTGGCTGTAGTACTGGTGGAAATGAAGCAGGTGGAAGTGGTGTTGGGAATGATGAAGCTCTTGATGCCATTGACGTGGGCAACGTAAACCTTTATGACTTTGGAACCGACAAACAGCCAGAGATTGTCGAGGAACCATTCAACCTTATTGATGAAGATGATGAAGGTGCTGAGATTCAGGATTTTTCAGAGCCTGAAAATTATTCCTTGATTGAAAATCCACTAACTTATCAAGCAAAGATAAGTTCTGTCAGCCAAGAAGTAATTGACTTAAAAAGAGAAGAATGGTTTACTAAGCCCGCAATTGAAGAACAGACTCCTCTATTCCAAAACATCTCACAACCAAAGAAGAAAGAGTCTGATCGACATATCATCAGCTGGAAATTCAATGCTGCAATACACGCCTTCATGATCAAAAGAAGAGGTGGTAGTATCTCTTATGTGCACAAACGCGAAAGCTTCAAAACCTTGCCCAGATGGGATCTGAGGAGGTTGGCAGATCTTCCCCTAATTGATGAAGAAAAGAGTACAAGGGTTAGCAATTTGAAGATGATGCTGCAGCAAGCTGTGATAGACAACTTTGAGTCCTTCGGTTATATAAAAGGAGAAAGGAGGAAATCAAGGACTGAGATTGATGAGAGGACTGGAAAGCCCAAAGTTTTCTTGAAGTTCAAGCCTGCAAAAACAATGAACCGGGTTAGAATTCCAGATCAACAGCTATCCAGGCTGCAATCGTTCAAGAAGTGGTTCTATGACAATCAGAATGGTGAAGCAGTTATCAGACTGGGAGAAGATGCTGAAATCAGGTTGTTTGATCCAATGGAAGTCTTCTCGTTCAACAATGATGATCTGAAAACCTTATGCGAAAATCAAATTCGATGTGGGGCTGGAGAAGACACTGCTGAAGACGCAAACTTGTTCATGAGGGTTGCTAACAAGGCCCGGGGGATTGTTAAAGAAATCAAAGATTTAGCACAGAAGGTGAGGGCTGGTGAAGAAAGATTGGAAGAAGACAGAGAGTTGGCAAACTTGATGAATACTGCTTGGGGCGGAATTGGTGAATCATCTGAGCAGGTTGTGAAGCCGGCTGATGTCCCCGTTGCTGATAAAGAAACTGTCTTGGGGGAATCAGAGGCAAATGTCCTCGCTGCTGATGAGACTAATATTTTGGGGGAATCAGAGGTAATTGTCCCCGGTGCTGATGGGGGAATCAGAAACAACGGAATTGATCAAAGAGCCGAGCCCGAATGAAGCCGAAGCCGAGAAATGAAGATCTAGAGGCTGAATCCCTCCCTAGGGGGAATATTGAAGATCAATGTAGGGAGGAATTCATAGTTTTGTTAAGTTTGCTTGTTTAGATTAGTTTTAATTGTATTTGTGTCCTTTTGGTAGCTAGCGAAACTACCGAGCGAAACTGTTGTTTCGCTCGGTAACTAGTTTAGTCTAGTCTCAGTGACAGTTTCGCTTGTCCAGCGAAACTGCCAGCGAAACTGTCTACTGATCTGTATATATAGTCGCCTTTGTGCACTCTTTTGCAACTTTTGCAACTCTATCAACCCTAATACAAGATTTCTGGAATTTGGTAAGTTTGGTGACGGCTAGGAGCATTCTATTCAATCTTTGTAGCTATTGTTCATCTCTTATCATCCATTTGGTTGTGGTTGTGATTGTTCATTACTAAAAACCCATTTTAGCTATTGGAAATCATCCTTTATTGATATTTGATTGGTTTTCTTCTCAAAACACCTTCATTAGCACTGATTAAGATCAGTGAGGACCAACAACTTTGGGGTGTAACATGTATCTCTATCTCAAATTCCAAATTCTATATTTACTTCTCTAAAACAAAATGCGAATCCTATGCTCGTTATGTGTGTTCTTGATGTGTTAAACTTGTTTGGACCATTGTTGTTGTATTCTTTTTCAAATACTATTACACTAGCATGCGTACTCATTAACATACCGAGCCGGGGTAACAGTGATAGATCTATTGGTTTGACAACCCACTTGGCCTACCTAAAGGCGTCAAGTGATTGAAAGCCTAATTGTCAAGGGTTTGATACGCGGTTGATTACACTATTACAATACTTGTTTATCATATTCTATGAACATTCACCTAACACATAGATCGCATGCTTTATACTGATATTATGTATTAAACCTATGTTTACTCACCAACTACTTTTGTAGTTGACACTTTATCTTATACATGTTGCAGGTAATCGTGTTTGAGCCAGTATGTGATCACTATAGGATGCTGGACCTAGTTAATCGATGTTTAATTACAAGTACCTATGTTGTTATGTTTTGTCTGTTTCTTGTTTGTAAAACATTCCAATAAATGAAATAAAAAGGCATGTTAAATATATTTCAACTTTAATTAGTTGTCATGAGCATCTGGACAATCATCATTCCCCGACATATTCCGTCTTCGGTTGGGGTGTGACAAGGTGCAGGATCTACTAGAGAATGGTTTATTAGACCTAGTTCAATGCCATGGGGAGCGCCTGTTCTGTTTGTCAAAAAGAAAGACGGTACTTTTCGAATGCGTATCGATTATCGTGAGTTGAACAAGGTTACTGTGAAGAATCGGTATCCTCTTCCCCGTATCAACGATTTGTTGATCAGCTTCAAGGTTCGAGTTATTATTCAAAGATTGATTTGCGATCTGGGTATCATCAGCTATGCATTCGGGAAGAAGATGTAGTGAAAACAACTTTTAAGACCAGGTATGGTCATTATGAGTTTTTGGTTTTGCCGTTCGGGTTAACCAATGCGCCTGCAGTATTCATGGATTTAATGAATCGAGTATGCAAGCCGTATCTAGACCGATTCGTCATCGTGTTCATTGACAATGTTCTCATCTATTCTAGGACGAGAGAAGATCACGTCGAGCATCTTCGTATCATTCTAGATTTGCCGAGAAAGGAGCAGTTGTATGCCAAATTCTCGAAGTGCGATTTTTGGATACGGGAAGTGCAATTCCTGGGTCATATCGTGAATGGATTAGGGATTCAAGTTGATCCGTCAAAGATTGGGGCGATTAAGAGTTGGAAAGTACCAAAGACGTCGACTGAGGTATGCTAACTCCTCGTTCTAGTGGGCTATTACATACGATTCATTGAGGGGTTTCCTCAATCGCTCAACCTTTGACTGCGTTGACGCATAAACGCATTGTGTATAGCAGGATGCAACATTTCAGCTTTTGAAGGAAAAGCTTTGCAGTGCACCTATTCTTTCATTGCCAGAGGGAACCTATGATTTTATGATTTATTGTGATGCATCTATTCGAGGCATGGGATGTGTGCTCATGCAGCGCGATAAGGTTAACGCTTATGCATCAAGACAACTCCGAGATAACGAAAGAATTATACGACTAATGATTTGGAGTTAGGAGTTGTAGTTTCTGCATTAAAGATCTAGAGTCATTACTTTTCACGGTACCAAGTCCACGATTTACACCGATCACAAGAGTCTTCAGCATATCTTTGACCAGAAGGAGTTGAACATGAGGCAACACAAATGGATGGAATTGTTCCATGATTATGAATGTGCTATTAAGTATCATCCAGGTAAAGCTAACGTAGTAGCCGATGCCCTGAGCCGCAAAGAGACGAAACTGAAGTGTCTTCGTGCTCTGCAAATGACAATTCACTCAAGTTTTCCAGATCAGATTCAGAATGTTCAGTTAGAAGCGTTGAAAGAAGAGAACTTGGAATCTGAATCTTTACGTGGTTTGGACAAGCAATTTGAGATCCGATCGGATGGAGGTCATTACTTTGCTGGTAGGCTATGGTTGCCTCAGCACGGAAACTTAAGGCAACTAATTATGGATGAGGCTCATAAGTCTCGGTACTTGCTCGAAAGTCAAAATTGAGTATCAGAAACCATCAGGTTTGCTGTAGCAACCAACGATTCCAGGATGGAAATAGGAGAACATAACGATGGACTTCATAACAAAGTTGCCAAGACCCTTTCTTGTCACGAATTTCAATGTCGAATTCTTGGAGCAGAAGAATCCGGTGCATGAGATGCGGCTTAGCGTCTTGCTTCTTGAAGAGATACTTGATTGCAGCGTGATTAGTAAAGACAATTGTTTTGGACAACACAAGATATGAATGAAATTTATCGAAAGCAAACACCACCGCCAATAACTCCTTTTTGGTTACTCTGTAGTTTTCCTGGGAATCATTGAGCGTTTTACTGGCGTAGTAAATTGGGTGAAAATGCTTATCTTTACGTTGACCTAAAACTACCCCCACAACAATGTCACTTGCATCACACATGATCTCAAAGGGAAGAGACCAATTTGGTGCAGTCATGGTTGGTGCATGAACAAGTTTATCTTTAAGGAGCGAGAAGGCTTCCATACAATTTATATCGAAGTTGAAGACGGCTTCCTTCTCCAGCAGTTTCGTCAAGGGCCTTGAAATCTTGGAGAAGTCCATGACAAAATGGCGGTAGAATCCAGCGTATCCGAGAAAACTACTATTAGCGCGAACAGAAGATGGTGGAGGCAGGCACGAGATAGTGTCTATCTTAGCGTTTTCTACCTCTAATCCAACATAGGAAATATTATGGCTGAGAACTATTCCTTCTTGAACCATAAAATGACACTTTCCCAATTAAGGGCCAGATTAGTCTCTTCACACCGGGCAAGCATTTTCTCAAGATTGTGCAGACAATGGTCGAATGAGTTGCCAAAAACCGAAAAGTCATCCATGAAAACTTCCATGGATTTTTCGATCATGTCATGGAAAATGGAAACCATGTAACGCTGAAAGGTAGTGGGAGCATTACACAGGCCGAAATGTACGTCTGTAGGCGAAAGTGTCATATGGACACGTGTGACACCTCGTCCAAAACCTGGTCAAACCTCCCTCCTTTGACTTTTTAATTTAGTATTCATACGTGATATTTATGTGATTAAACTATTAAATTCCTAAGATAAACTGACAACTGATAACCAACGACGTAATTAATCCCGTGTTTTTACTGAAAACATAAACCCGTAAAATACGAAAGTTTTCATATTTTAAATATGGAACTTCAATAATAAAAATGAAAATATAAAAATGGACTTTTTATAGTTTTACCAAAGCTAATATAATCTGATTTACCTTAAACATTTTACGAACAAAGAAATGTGATAAAGTCTGTTCCGTTGTCAAGACTTAATCAAATGAAAAACCGACAAACACGTTCGGGCCCAGTCAGGCCCAACAAGCCCAAAACAACCCGAACGAGCCCGAAACCTGACCCGATGACTGAACCCGACTAACCGAACATTCGAGCCAACCCCGAGGCCCGACCCATGGCCCGATCGGCCTGGGCCGAACCCGGCCTTCCCTCCCACTCACGGCCCACTCGAGAAACGGCCCAAGCCCGGACCAAATCCCTTTTGCGGCCGAGACCCAAACCCGGCTCGTTTTCCCTATTCAGCCCAGTCCGGCCCAGCCGAATACTCGGCCCATTTCCTTCCCGATTTTTAGTTGGGCTTCGGCCCACCTCCAAACCCAAGTTTTATAAATTGTTTTAGCCCATGAGATTTTATAAATAAACCACAATGATTTTTATAAACTTTTTGACCCATCAACTTTTATAAAATATACCACCTTTGTAGTTTAAATATACTTGGGTTATATTTTAAAAAGTTATGATTATTAAACATCTCTAACCATTTTATATTTTATAAAAGCTCCACTCATTTATTAAGCTTAAGCAAATTTTATGAAAAATAAGCCTCACACACATAGTTAGATTGGGTGAATAAGGGATTGACAACACACCTAGTCTACACTTTGATTAGTTGTCATGGAGAAGGTTTAACCAATGGTTAATAACTCATTTTTGAGTTATAAGAGAAGACCCACACCAAGCATTCTCCACACACCTCAACCATCACTTCTCTCCCTCTCCCCTTGATCTCGGCCGACCACCACCCCACAACCACCCTGCCGCCGCCGAGCAACCACCCTCCGCCGCCGCAGAAGAGCCGCTGGAGCTACCCACCACCGCCGGAACCACCGCCAAGCCACCCCACCTCACGGTTTTCTACCCCTCCTTCCTTGTTGGTTTTCTAACTCATTTCTCCTACTCTGTAACACCCAAATGTGATACCCAAGTCTTGACAACAAACTTTAAACACTTACATTTTGAATTAAACATCTAAGAATCTATCTTCTCTACCTCTTTCTTTTATGATCTAAGCATTTCCCTTTGGTGTTCTAGGAACTTAAAGATTGCCAAGGAAATGGGTGAAACACTTGGAGAAATCTAATGAAAGTATCAAAGTGCACCTAAAGATCATCATCTTATTTCTATGCATTTCTTGTACATTTTGAATCCAAGAACAAAACCCTGTATGGATTTATCCATAAAACTCACTAGATGAGTTAAGTGTTCTTGGATCATCATATAAAATGGTCTTAACACTTGAAAAGTGTTAGTAGATTTAATAACTAACAAATTTAACTAATAAATGGGTGTTTACATTTATTTAATTTGTCCTAACACTTGAAAAGTGTTAGTTGATTGTTACTTAATTATCTTGTCCTAACACAAAGTGTTAGTGATTTTTATTTACTTATTTTGTCCTAACACAAGGTGTTAGTTGATTGTTATTGATTAATACTAAATGGTCCTAACACTATATGTGTTAGTTGATTTAATCATAGAATATGTTGTAATGCTAAGTTGGACATGTTGCATTTTAAGGTCATGTTAACTTAACACATGAATCTCCTAAGAAGATTTAAGGATTTAAATATAAGTTCCATATGTAATTTATGACAATAATTGGCTAAACAATTGTAACAAGTAAAAGGAACAAAAAGAATATTACTTGTTTTGGTAAAAATATAACACATTAAAGTGTTATAGAAGCCTTACAAGACAAAAGGAATGTAACATGATTTATTCTAAAAATGGAAGGAATAAAATTTATGTCAAATGATTAATTTGACATAAATTCTTGAATTTATTACAAGTTTTTAATCATTTAAAAACATGTTATAAAAATGAAAGATTTCCTATAAGAAGACACTATTCCTGGTAGAATAAATATTTTTTATAAAAATAACCAAAAGGCAAATATTTGACTTTAAATATTTTATTAACTTTTATTGTTACTTTGATGAAATCAAGGTAATAAAAAATGAAAATACATTGCGTAGTAATAAAACCGGGACCATACGGTGATATACGCGAGTACGTAAATGTTAGACCAAATTACTTATCGTTGTTTTATTAAAACAATCCAAAAGTTACAAATGAACTTTTATAAATCCAAGCGTCGCCATGTAATGTTTTAAAAAGAGATGAATATTTCATACAAATAAAATATTAAAGGATTTGAAAATATCAAATGATTAAATGTCGTGACTTAAAATGTATCTTTCAAACGATTCATGTTTTAAAATAAAATGATTCTTTGGCTAATAATTATTTATAAAATTTTAAACTATGATTTAATTAAAGTTCACCAAGAAGTGTTAATCATAATTACTTAGAAATTATTATAACTTGCATGATTAACAAATCAAACACATAATTATTTACTTAAAAATAATTATACAAACTTATGAAAAATAATAATAAACGTTATATTTTTCAACCGATGTTCAATACTTGATTTAAATTATTAAAAATGATCATTCTTTATTTTTATTTATTAAACATAAATATAAATCATCACGAAAGTATTTCTATAATAAATACTAACTAACGGGTTTTCAAACGAATATAAACGGGACTAAAACGTCAAGACTTGTCCGGTATCACTTGGGTGACTTATGTTACTCAATTGATTGTAGACCTTATGCACATGTCTTATTATTTATTTAGGACATTACCTGCTACCGCTCCCGCACTGTTTATTTTCATCATACCTGCTGATCCAGTGAGTTTCACGACCCCTTTTCTTTTAAACTGTTTTATACTTCGGGGTAGAAATCATGAAATCTGATAAATGCTTTTACTTAATATTATGGTTTATCTGTTAGCCGTATGACTGCTTTTTCTCTTACTGATTGCCGAACTATGGTACATTATCGTTATAAACGTTTGTCCAACTGTATCCCATCATTAATTGATTTCAATTAGTTCTGTACGAAACGATAGCTAGTGAATAGATCTATTTGGGTTGACAACCCTGCCCTAACCGGTAGCTCCAGTTCTGATTCTGGATTGTTTGGGGGTACATGCCAGTTATTCTGCTCTGTTCAGTGTCTCTCGGGCAAGATACTATGGGTGGGTGAATCGTTAGTATTTAAAATCAAGGTTCAGGTGAGTTCATACAACCACAACGGTAAACCAATGTGATATTTAAGTATATTGAAAACTGTTTTACCAACTTTAAACGTAGAGTCTTAAACCTGTGAACCTCACCAACTTTATGTTGACCCTTTTAAACCCATCATTCCTCAGGTAATTAGGCAATCACCGAAGACATGCAAATGGGGCTTAACTTGCACTATCGGACCTGCTTCGCCGGAGTCATAGTCCCAACTATCCCAATAAACCGTTTTATGCTTTTAATATTAATTTAAAACTTTCTGTTTCAAATGTAAGTCATTGTTTTTTCCACTACTCTTTCCGCTGCAATGAAATGACGAAATATTTTTATGAAGTTTAAATTTATTAGAAGTTGTTTTGTGTATCCGTAACTATGATTCCATCTCGCTCACACCCAAACCCGTTGACCGAGGTGTGACAGATTGGTATCAGAGCCGTGGTTATAGCGAAGCAGGATAAACAAAAAAACAAATCGAAAACTAAACCTGGACTATAACCCATTCCGAAGCTACCATTTGCATGCAAGACCGCATCTCCAATATGTTTATTTATGTTAACTTATACTTTACACATGCATTACCCTTTTACTTAAGTTGCTATACTATTATGTTGTTACTAACTCTGTTTCCTGTTGGAATATTATCGCAGAGATGGCTTCCAGAGAAGTCATTTGCATTGCCGATTCTGATGGGGAACAGACTGTGGAGGAGTACACCCCTTCGCATGAGGACTCTGCACCCGAGGATTACACGCCTTCGCCTGAGGACTATATACCAGATCTAGTCCTGAGCCCGAGGCGGCCACTGTGGGCACGGTTCACCTGTCCACCATCCCCTCCAGCTTTTTGAGGCCACTTAGACCCACGACCTCCGGTGACACCCTAGACCACCCTACCCCCACCGCCACTGCTGGCGGTGTGGTCCCCGCTGGTGCTTCAAGCACCATCGACCCCTTTGCAAACCGCGAGCGGTCTGTGAAGACCTACACGCCGTTCCTGACGGCGGTAGGCGGGGATATACCACGGGGCGGGCGTCTGACCCATCCCGGAGTCGTGAGGCTGGAGACACCCCTGAGGAGCCTGCGCCCAAGCGGCGCTATGTGTTCGAGCTGCCTCATCTAGCTTGGATGCCGGACCAGGTGCAGACATGGCGGATTTGTGAGGAGTTCCCGAGCTGTTATGAACGGGGCGAGTCATCTCGCCCCGATCCCTCCCGCCGTGTCCCGTTGGGTATCTCACCCTTCACTGGGGAGCCTATACCCGACACTATACCACTCCTGGTAACCCGGCTGAGACGCATTGAGACGGACCTCGGAGAGCTTGATGCGGAGGTTTCCCAGCTCCTGACTACTGATGAGGTTAGGGCCGTTAAGGGACCAGATAGCCAGATTGACGGGACGTATGGGAGCTACTGATGACGCCATGAGGACTCTTCATTCTCATATGACCGGGGTTAGCATGGCCACTACCGATCTGCTTCTCTCTCATGAGAACCTGCAGAGGAGGGTCGCCACACTAGAGTTCATATCTGGACGACTCCTCTCCTTCCTGTGTGCCATGTCTCAGGTTACCACATCACTTATCATGCCCCTAGGTCCCCCACCACCTCCACCCTTCTAGGTAGATTTGACCTAGTCTTTTGGACCGCCATTTATAGATGAAATATGTTATTGTCTTTTGATTTTGATGTATTACCGGGATTACGAGCCCAGGATGAAAACTTGTTCTCTTTTGTTATGTTTTATCTGTAATATGGTGGAAAACAATGGTTGAAGTATGATTAATATATATATATATTTTTTATGGTTATGTAAATTTGCTATTATCATGTTATGGTTGTGTTATTTTGTATCATTATTACTACTATGGCACGTTATGTTATCTCCTTTCTATCTTATGTTTCTTGGATGCGTTTGCGCGTATCATGTTGTGGCAATTGATGTATGTCGTGGCAGTTATTCTCGAGCATGTAATAACCCCATTTACATATTATCTAAAAATTTTCTTTATGATTGACAATTGTAACCTAAAGCGAAATCATACCACCACGACGCCGAACCCCCAGGAACACTTCACCTCCTACTGCTATGACCGCTGATGAAATCGAGGAGAAGATTGCTCATCGCGTTGCTTAAACTTAGCCGCTGCTGAAGCCCAACGTCGGAACGACGATGGGGCACGCGGTAAGAATGAATTGACCGATGTTAGAAAAACTTAGACTACAATTCCAAAATTGTATTCAAACATTTCAACCTAACAAATGCAGGCCCCCGTGAATGTTCATATAAAGACTTTATGAATTGCAAACCCTCAAATTTCAAGGGTTCTGAAGGCACTGTTGGTTTAATTTGCTGGTTTGAGAAAATGGTGTCCGTCTTTCGCATAAGCAACTATCCTGAGCAGTACATGGTTAAGTATTCCACATGTGCACTCATTGACAACGTGCTAACCTGGTGGAACTCCCATGCTGATGCTATAGGAACTGATTTGGCCTATGCCATGACATGGGACGAACTCAAACAACTGTTGCGCGATGAGTATTTCCCTAGAGAAGAACTCCAAAAACTTGAAGCTGAGTTCTGGAACCTATCCATGAATGGAGCCGATGTTGCTGGCTATACTAAAAGGTTTCGTGAACTCACTCATCTCTGTTCGACTATGGTCACACCACCGTACAAGAAGATTGAACGGTACATCTAGGGACTTGCATCACATATCCAGGGGAATGTCCTTTCCTCTAATCCTCAGACTTTTCAGGATGTTGTGCGTCTGGCACACAACCTTGTTTACCAAGCCAATAGTCAAGGGGTGAACCTTGGCAAGAAACAGTCTGAGAGCAAATCCCCTGAGGCTTGTACCACTCCCTCTGCAAGCAAGAAGCCCGACAACAAGCGGAAACGAGGAAATCGGAAGAATCGTGAAGAGAAGACCCCTGCTAAGGAAGCCGGACCATTGAAAGACTATGCTGCTACAACCCCTACTCACGCTGTCCGAAAGACCGGATATACCGCTGGTGCACCCCTGTGCAACAAGTGCAATCTCCACCACACCCTCGATTGTGGAAATGTCTACTGCAATATCTGCAAGACTAAAGGGCATGTAGCACGCGATTGTCCGAAGCACCTGCTACAGTTGCGGAGCCACCGGACACTACAAGAAGGATTACCCGAAGGCGAAGAATCAGGATGCTAACCAGGCTAGAGGAAGAGCCTTTGTGATCAATGCCGGAGACGCTCGCCGTAACCCCAACACGGTGCAGGGTACGTTTCTACTAAATAATCATTACGCTTCTGTTTTATTCGATACTGGTTCCGATAGAAGCTTCGTGTCTACTGAATTTGGCCAATTACTTGAAATTACTTCTGTTGCCTTAGACACTAAGTTCACATTAGAATTAGCAAACGGAGAATTAGTAGAAACTGAAATAATCTATCAAAACTGCTTGCTAGAACTCTCCGATCATTCTTTCAGCATTGATTTAATGCCTGTTAAATTAGGAAGTTTTAATGTAATCATTGGTATGGATTGGTTATCAAAGAACCATGCAGAAATCGTGTGTCATGAGAAGATAGTAAGAGTGCCACTTGCAGATGGAAACACTCTAAACGTGCAAGGCGAAAAGAGTGGAGCCAAGATACATCTCATATCTAGTATTAAGGCACAAAAATTCCTCCGTAAAGGATGCCACGCTATCCTAGCACACTTAACTGAGAAGAAACCAAAGGTAAGCCGTGTGGAAGATGTCCCTATTGCCTGCGAATACCCAGAAGTCTTTTCCGAAGACTTGCCAAGATTACCCCCAACGCGACAAGTAGAGTTTCGCATTGACTTGGCACCTGGTGCCGCCCCCGTTTCCAGGTCTCCGTATCGTCTGGCACCATCCGAAATGCAAGAGTTATCTAGTCAATTATAAGAATTACTAGATAAGGGATTCATCCGTCCAAGCCACTCACCATGGGGAGCACCCGTATTATTCGTAAAGAAGAAAGATGGAACCTTCCGGATGTGTATCGACTACAGAGAATTAATCAAATCGACCGTAAAGAACTGCTACCCGCTCCTAAGGATCGAAGATCTATTTGATCAACTTCAAGGATCCAGCTTTTATTCCAAGATTAATCTGAGATCAGGATACCATCAACTCAGGGTTAGAGACCAAGACGTTTCAAAGACACCGTTCAAAACACGCTATGGCCATTATGAATTCCTTGCAATGCCATTTGGTTTGGCAAACGCACTGGCAGTGTTCATGGACTTAATGAACCGCGTATGCAAACCATATCTGGATAAATTTGTTATCGTGTTCATTGACGACATCCTTATTTACTCCCGTAGCAAGGAAGAACACGAGCAACACCTGAGACTTATCCTGGAATTGTTGAAGAAAGAAGAACTTTACGCGAAATTTTCCAAATGCGACTTTTGGATTCGCGAGGTACACTTTTTGGGTCATGTGATCAACGATCAGGGTATTCACTTGGATCCCATAAAAAATTGAAGCAATCAAGGATTGGAGTACACCCACGACTCCAACCAAGATTCGCCAATTCTTAGGTCTCGCTGGCTATTACCGCCGATTCATTTAGAACTTCTCAAAAATAGCCCAACCACTGACCGCTCTGACCCAAAATGATAAGAAGTTCATATGGGATGCTAAGACTGAAGCAGCTTTTCAGTTATTGTAGCAAAAACTATGTGATGCACCAATCTTATCGCTGCCTGAAGGACTCGAAGACTTCGTTGTATACTGCGATGCATCGCATCAAGGTTTAGGTTGCGTGCTAATGCAACAAGAGAAAGTCATCGCCTACGTATCACGAAAACTGAAGATTCACGAGAAGAATTATACGACCCATGATTTGGAACTCGGAGCCGTTGTCTTTGCTCTCAAAATCTGGAGACACTATCTCTATGATACTCAATGCATCATATTCACCAATCACAAAAGTCTCCAGCACATTTTCAATCAGAAGGAATTGAATATGAGACAACGCTGATGGGTGGAACTGCTAAATGATTACGAATGCGAGATTCGTTATCACCCAGGCAAAGCTAACGTTGTAGCTGACGCCTTGAGCAGGAAAGAGCGCGTCAAACTAGTTCGTGTTCAAGCATTAAGTATGACCATACGCTCGAATCTCACTTCACAAGTACGTGACGCTCAGATTGAAGCCCTCAAACCAGAAAACCTAGCAGAAGAATGCCTACGTGGAATGGAGAAGCAACTAGACGAGAAACCTGATGGAACCAAGAACTTCATAGATAGACTATGGGTACCTGTCTATGGAGGTTTAAGGAAATTAGTGTTCGATGAAGCTCACAAGTCAAGATATTCCATTCATCCCAGATCAGATAAGATGTACCATGGTCTGAAGAAACAATTCTGGTGGTCTAACATGAAAGCCGAGGTAGCCACCTATATCGGCAGATGTTTAACATGTTCAAAGGTCAAAGCCGAATACCAGAAACCATCCGGATTGTTAACTCAACTTGTAATTCCGGAATGGAAATGGGAAGAAATATCCATGGACTTCATCACAAAATTGCCTAAGTCTAGATCTAGATATGACGCTATCTGGGTGATAGTAGATCGATTGACAAAATCTGCGCACTTCCTACCAGTCAAGGAGAAGGATAACATGGATAGGCAAGCCATACTCTACATTAAGGAAATCGTCTCGCGACACGGTGTGCCTATATCCATCATATCCGATCGTGATAGCCGTTTCACCACTAACTTTTGGAGATCTCTACAGAAATCTTTGGGTACTCGAATCGATATGAGTATTGCCTACCATCCACAGACACATGGCCAAAGTGAAAGAATGATCCAGACACTCGAGGATATGCTGAGAGCATGTGTGATTGATTTCGGACCGAATTGGGACGAGCACCTCCCTCTTGCCGAATTATCCTATAACAATAGTTATCACACCAGCATTAAAGACGCACCATTTGATGCACTTTATGGAAGAAAGTGCAGATCCCCACTCTGCTAGACCGAGATTGGTGACAGTCAGTTGACTGGTCCAGAAACTAATCTTTGAAACGACTGAAAAAGTCTTCCAGATCCATAATCGTTTGAAAGCTACCAAAGACAGTCAAAAGAGCTACGCTGACAACCGTTGCAAACCCATATCCTTTGCCAAGGGTGATCGCGTCATGCTAAAGGTGTCACCTTGGAAAGGTGTCATTAGATTCGGCAAACGAGGTAAGCTCAACCCTCGTTACATTGGTCCATTTGAAATCACTGAGACCATCGGACCAGTAGCATACCGACTACGCCTGCCTGACAAACTAAGCAGCGTACATGATGTCTTTCACGTTAGTAATATTAAGAAGTGTCTATCCGATGAAACGCTCATCGTCCCACTTGATGAAATTCAAGGTTGACGAAACACTACACTTTATTGAGGAACCTGTTAAGATACTTGATCGAGAAATCAAGAAGCTGAAGCATAGCCGCATTCCCATAGTCAAGATACGCTGAAACTCTCGACGAGGACCAGAGTACATTTGGGAACGCGAGGACCAAATGCGTCGAAACTATCCTCGTCTGTTTGGAAACGTCGCAACTACCAGTAACCAGAACTGAATTTCGAGACGAAATTCTTCTAACTGGGGGAGAATGTGACACCTCGTCCAAAACTAGGTCAAACCTCCCTCCTTTGACTTTTTAATTTAATATTCATACGTGATATTTATGTGATTAAACTATTAAATTCCTGAGATAAACTGAAAACTGATAACCAACGACGTAATAAATCCCACGTTTCTACTGAAAACATAAACCCGTAAAATATGGAAGTTTTCATATTTTAAATATGGAACTTCAATAATAAAAATGAAAATATAAAAATGGACTTTTTATATTTTTACCAAAGCTAATGTAATCTGATTTACCTTAAACATTTTACGAACAAAGAAATGTGATAAAGTTTGTTCCGTTGTCAAAACTTAACCAAATGAAAAACTGACAAACCCGTTCGGGCCCAATTAGGCCCAACAAGCCCAAAACAACCCGAACGAGCCCGAAACCCGACCCGATGACTGAACCTGACTAACCAAACATTCGAGCCAACCCGGAGGCCCGACCCATGGCCCGATCGGCCTGAGCCAAACCCGGCCTTCCCTCCCACTCACGGCCCACTCGAGAAACGGCCCAAGCTCGGCCCAAATCCCTTTTGCGGCCCAGACCCAAACCCGACTCGTTTTCCCTATTCGGCCGAGTCCAGCCCACCCGAATACTCGACCCATTTCCTTACCGATTTTTAGTTGGGCTTCGGCCCATCACCAAACCCAAGTTTTATAAATTTTTTTAGCCCATGAGATTTTATAAATAAACCCATAATGATTTTTATGAACTTTTTGGCCCATCAACTTTTATAAAATACACCACCTTTGTAGTTTAAATATACTTGGGTTATATTTTAAAAAGTTATGTTATTAAACATCTCTAACCATTTTATATTTTATAAAAGCTCCACTCATTTATTAAGCTTAAGCAAATTTTATGAAAAATAAGCCTCACACACATAGTTAGATTGGGTGAATAAGGGATTGACAACGTACCTAGTCTACACTTTGATTAGTTGTCATGGAGAAGGTTTAACCAATGGTTAATAACTCATTTTTGAGTTATAAGAGAAGACCCACACCAAGCATTCTCCACACACCTCAACCATCACTTCTCTCCCTCTCCCCTTGATCTCGGCCGACCACCACCCCACAACCACCCTGCCGCCGCCGAGCAGCCACCCTCCGCCGCAGCAGAAGAGCCGCCGGAGCCACCCACCACCACCGGAACCATCGCCAAGCCACCCCACCTCACGGTTTTCTACCCTCCTTCCTTGTGAGCTTTCTAACTCATTTCTCCTACTCTTTAACACCCAAATGTGATACCCAAGTCTTGACGACAAACTTTCGACACTTACATTTTGAATTAAACATCTAAGAATCTCTCTTCTCTACCTCTTTCTTCTATGATCTAAGCATTTCCCTTTGGTGTTCTAGGAACTTAAAGATTTCCAAGGAAATGGGTGAAACACTTGGAGAAATCTTATGAAAGTATCCAAGTGCACCTAAAGATCATCATGTTATTTCTATGCATTTCTTGTACATTTTGAATCCAAGAACAAAACCCTACATGGATTTATCCATAAAACTCACTAGATGAGTTAAGTGTTCTTGGATCATCATATAAATATGGTCCTAACACTTGAAAAGTGTTAGTAGATTTAATAACTAACAAATTTAACTAATAAATGGATGAGACATTTAAAATGGGTGTTTACATTTATTTAATTTGTCCTAACACTTGAAAAGTGTTAGTTGATTATTACTTAATTATCTTGTCCTAACACAAAGTGTTAGTGATTGTTATTTACTTATTTTGTCCTAACACAAGGTGTTAGTTGATTGTTAATGATTAATACTAAATGGTCCTAACACTATATGTGTTAGTTGATTTAATCATAGAATATGTTGTAATGCTAAGTTGGACATGTTGCATTTTAAGGTCATGTTAACTTAACACATGAATCTCCTAACAAGATTTAAGCATTTAAATATAAGTTACATATGTAATTTATGACATTAATTGGCTAAACAATTTGTAACAAGTAAAAAGAACAAAAAGAATATTACTTGTTTTGGTAAATATATAACACAATAAAGGGTTATAAAAGCCTTACATGACAAAAGGAATGTAACATGATTTTTGCTAAAAATGGAAGGAATAAAATTTATGTCAAATGATTAATTTGACATAAATTCTTGGATTTATTACAAGTTTTTAATCATTTAAAGACATGTTATAAAAATGAAAGATTTCCTATAAAAAGACACTATTCTTGGTAGAATAAATATTTCTATAAAAATAACCAAAAGGCAAATATTTGACTTTAAATATTTTATTAACTTTTATTGTTACTTTGATGAAATCAAGGTAATCAAAAATGAAAATACATTGCGTAGTAATAAAACCGGGACCATACGGTGATATACGCGAGCACGTAAATGTTAGACCAAATTACTTATCATTGTTTTATTAAAACAATCAAAAAGTTACAAATGAACTTTTATAAATCCAAGCGTCGCCATGTAATGTTTTTAAAAAAACGTTTTAGAAAGAGATGAATATTTCATACAAATGAAATATTAAAGGATTTCGAAATATTAAATGATTAAATGACGTTACTTAAAATGTATCTTTCAAACGATTCATGTTTTAAAATAAAATGAACTTTAAATAATTATTCTTTGGCTAATAATTATTTACAAAATTTTAAACTATGATTTAATTAAAGTTCACCAAGAAGTGTTAATCATAATTACTTAAAAATAATTATAACTTGCATGATTAACAAATCAAACACATAAATATTTACTTAAAAATAATTATACAAACTTATGAAAATAATAATAAACATTATTATTTTCAACTCGATGTTCAATACTTGATTTAAATTATTAAATGATCATTCTTTATTTATATTTATTGAACATAAATATAAATCATCACGAAAGTATTTCTTTAATAAATACTAAATAACAGGTTTTCAAACGAATACAAACGGGATTAAAACATCAAGACTTGATCGGTATCACTTGGATGACTTATGTTACTCAATTGATTGTAGACCTTATACACATGTCTTATTATTTATTTAGAACATTACTTTCTACCGCTCCCGCACTGTTTATTTTCATCATACCTGCTAATCCAGTGAGTTTCACGTCCCCTTTCTTTTAAACTGTTTTATACTTTGGGGGAGAAATCATGAAATCTGATAAATGCTTTTACTTAATATTATGGTTTATCTGTTAGCCGTATGACTGCTTGTTCTCTTACTGGTTGCCTAACTATGGTACATTATCGTTATAAACGTTTGTACAACTGTATCCCATCATTAGTTGATTTCAATTAGTTCTGTACGAAACGATAGCTAGTGAATAGATCTATTTGGGTTGACAACTCTGCCCTAACTGGTAGCTCCGGTTCTGATTCCAGATTGTCTGGGGGTACACGTCAGTTATTCTGCTCTGTTCAGTATCTCTCGGGCGAGATACTATGGGTGGGTGAACCGTTAGTATTTGAAATTAAGGTTCATGTGAGTTCATACAACCACAACGGTATACCAATGTGATATTTAAGTATACTGAAAACTGTTTTACCAACTTTAAACGTAGACTCTTAAACCTGTGAACCTCATCAACTTTATGTTGACCCTTTTAAACCCATGATTCCTCAGGTAACTAGGCAATCACCGAAGACATGCAAATGAGGCTTAACTTGCACTATCGGACCTGCTTCGCCGGAGTCATAGTCCCAACTATCCCAATAAACCGTTTTATGCTTTTAATATTAATTTAAGACTTTCTGATTTTCAATTGTAAGTCATTGTTGTTTCCACTACTCTTTCCGCTGCAATGAAATGACGAAATGTTTTTATGAAGCTTAAATTTATTAGAAGTTGTTCGATGTATCCGGACTATGATTCCATCTCGCTCACACCCAAACCCATTGACCGGGGTGTGACAACACGTGAATGTCATCTTCTCTTGGTCTTCCGGGTCTATAGGTATCTGAAAATGCCCTGAGAAACAGTCGAGGAAACAATAGTACATGTATCCAGACAAACGTTCGAGCATTTGGTTTATGAATGGCAGAGGAAAATGATCCTTTCAGGTGGCGTCATTAAGCCTTATAGTCTATGTAGACTCTCCAGCCAATGACTGTGCGAGTAGGAACAATTTCATCTTTGTAATTGGTAATAACAGTCATTCCTCCCTTCTTTAGGACCACCTGAACAGGACTAACCCAAGGGCTATCAGATATGAGGTATATAAGACCAGCGTCCAGAATTTAACAACTTACTTTTTTACCACATCTTGGACATTGGGGTTTACCCTTCATTGTGGCTGAACAACGGGTTTATATACGTCTTCCGTAAGGATATTATGAGTGCAGATCGACGGGTTAATTCCTTTTATATCAGAGAGCTTCCATGCGATAGCCTTCCTATGCTTATGCAAGATGGCGAGTAATGCTTCCTTTTCTTGTGAGTTCAGACATGCAGAAATGATCACGGGCGAATTGCAATTGTCATCCAAGAAGGCGTACTCCAAATGTGTTGGGAGTTCCTTTAGTTCCACAGCGGGTTGATCTGTGGCTGTCGGCGTGCTTTCAGAATCTTCGTCTTCTAGGTTAGCTTGTATGGCTTGGATAGACTCTTGCAATGTGTAATCAAAATTAGGAGATGAGTTTTTCTCCTCTTCCAGGGCTTCCTGGTGAGTTCTTCTTCTTCTACTTCTTGTAGGCAAGGAGGGTCATCAGATGCGGGATACCCAAGGGATCTTTCGATCTTCACAGAGAGCTTTTTATCGTTGAGTTGCAGTGTAATTCCTCATTGTCTGGGTTGATAACACATCTCTAAGTTTCTAAAAGCGGTCTTCCGAAAACAAGAGGGGTGTCGTCAAGGATGACGAAATCAGAGGTAATGTTAACATTGTTAACGCGGATTAAGACGTCCTTGATTATTCCTTTTGAGAGACGGGTAGATTGATAAGAAAGAATGAACGGCAGATAAAAAGGGGTTAGTTCACCTAGCTCTAGTTTACTAAGTATGGGGACGTGCATCATTATTACTAGCAAACTATCATCAACTACAGCAGTTTGAATCTTCTTTTTGATAAAACACGGAATAGAGTTTTTATAATTTTTTTTTAAAATGTAATGATTCTTTTGTTGGGTTTTACAATGGGTATCCGGGATTGCCTGTTAAAATTTATTACCGACTAAATTTATGGGTTAATTAATCATAATTAATTACGCAACGGAAACTTGTTTTACAACGCGAATTATAGGATCTGATCACCATGTACACGTAAATACTGTTAAAATTAAATTGCGTCTAATCTGATAGTAAATTAGATATACCTTGGCGGAGTCCGAACATCCGTTCGAGACACCGGGGTTCGACGAACTGGCCCTAGTATCAACGGCAACACCCGACACGAACCGGCGAGTCAAATCTTCAACCGACTATGAAGATGGGGCCTCATGCACCACAGTCGCGTTCACCGAGTGAACCGGTGGTGGTGGCGGTAACGAAACCATGCCATGAATAATGGCATTCTAATCGAAAGGTTCTGCTGTGCATGACGACAAAACCGACATCACATCGATTTCGTCCGACGCGCGTGGAGGTGGCGGAGCAAGTGGCGCAATGGCGGCGGCATAAAGTGTCGCCGGCCACTTGGAACTTTTACCGGATTGGACGGTAGCGGCACGCGACGGCTCAAACATTGGCCTCGGTGGTGCGGGTAAGAGAGAACCACATCACGGTGGTCCTCGCCGAACACGTCGACGACGACGGCGGAACGGGGCGCAGCAACGGCGGCGGAGGTGGCAGCGCTCTCCTCTACGGCGGCGGCGGTGGTCTCTAGCTTCAACGCGGCGGAAATCAAACGAGGGTCTCGTTTCACCATTGTAGCAATCAGAAAAGCAATGGAGATGGTGGTGATGGTTACGCCGAGATCGAGAGAGAGAGGGAGGGAGGAGGTGGCGATGACAAGGAGAAATGGAGAGAGGAAAGTTTTTCGAGATTAGGGTTCTCTCCCTAATCTCCTCTCTTTTAATCTCCTACGATGGGCTTTAGGCTAGCTAAGCCCATGTCGCGGTCCGTTGCTCCAAAACCACTAAAACTAACCCAATATTACTAGTTCTTTAACTCGGTAACAACTAGATAATATTCCGTCGAATTTTCTCGTAAAAACTTTTACGAGAAAGATAGTTTCATTACTTTTAATTTAAATAAATAACAAGTATTTATTTATTTTAATCGTTTAAATTAATTAATTAACAAGTAATTAATTATTTAGTTCGCTGACTCCGGTGTAACTCTTCAGGGTCAAAACCGGGTCGGTTACGTTAAATGTCGGGTCAGGACACCTAATATCCAACATGTTCTTTGGTGAATATGACATGCTATAATTCTTCGAGTTTGGGTGAAGTAAACATTTCTTTGAAAAATCTCGCATTAGTAGGTAACCTAGAGAGATCTTTAAGAGATGGTGGAGAAATGCGTACCTGGTTTGGAAGAGGTTTACTCTTACCGTTTGTTGATGATGAGACATGAATCTCGTCTGGTCTGGGCATTTCTTCGATCTTCTTGACTGGTTCAATGTCTTTGCTAAATGGGATCTGAATAGAAGGTGTTGCGTCCAACACCTTTTCTTCAAGACATGATGAAATGTTACACTCCTTGGAGTGGTAGAATCCGAGACAACTTCTTTGATTATGATTTCTTCTTTTTCCACCTCCTTTATTCGGCTAAAATAATCCTCTAGAACCTTAATATGTTCTAGCATTCTTTCCATGGTTTCTTCAATGTCTGTTTTAGGACGGATATAAGGCGGGTTTTCTGTATGTGGTATATGAACAAAGCTTGTGTCTTGCGGCTTTTTCTCATTACATTGCATGTAGATAAAGAAAAAAATCGTGTGAACAAGATGTAGAGGTTGAAGATGTTTGTTCATTTTCAGAATCCTATAATCTACATCTTCTTGCCAATTGTCGATCTTAAGCTCGGACTGATTATGATTATGGCAAACTGATTATGATTATGGCAGGAAGTATTACCTTGCAAAGATTGTGAAAATGAATTATAATGATGGCTTGGACTTTCCTCTAGTGGTTCATCCACTCGAAAGAACACATGCGTTCTTGCTAATATGTAGTAGTCTCGTGCGTAATGGGGACCACCGCAGATCCTGCACCACACATATTGAAGCCATCTATCATTATAACCAATATATTCACTACGTCAAAAAGTGGCTTTGGCCACCGTTTTTTCAAAACGCCTAGCCACTATTTAAAAAAAACGTGGCTAAAGGTAAGAAAAACTTGGCTTATTTATTGTAAGTGATAAAAATCTATTACCTAAATATTAATTTTGTTTGTGACACCAAAAGTTATCAACAGTGGCTGTTAAACATTTTATGAGTGGCTAAATATAAGTAATGGTCACGGTAATAAATTGACCCAGTAGCGTGGCATGAACTTTCAACTTACTTCACTCTATTTCGTCTCCTGATTAAGAATCGTCACTCTTCTCCTAAAAAAATCGTAATGGCTGCTGCTGCTCGAAAATGGAGAATTAGGGCTGCTAATGACCCCAAACCCTACTACGACCCGCGTCCTCGTAAGTGTATTTCCGTCTCTGCATTTGGTTTATATGGTTTTTTTGTTAATTTCTGATCGCTTCTACATTTGGGCTTTTTACAGGTGGTGGGAGGTTCACACTGAAGATCCACCACAATGGCGATATCCACCGGAATGTCGCTGGAGAAGATGTGTGGCACGGCAAGGTGGACTATGTCGACATTCGCACCTTTGATATCCGTTAGTTGAATCTCATTGTGAGATTCCTGGGCCATACATCAATTGGGTATTTTCTGATTTATTGGAAGATCCCACCTTTGTCCCTCAGATATGGGACAAACTACATGGATTTTATTTCTGAGAAGCTATCGAGGATATAAAACTTTATCTCCGGTAACCAGAGGGAGAGACATAACTGTCATTCTACTTAATCTGGAATAGGGACTCCACCTACACCTCTGATGCTCTGTTTGGGGGTGAGAGTCGCTTTCCTCCTGATGAGGACAACACCAGCAGCAACAGCTTCGACTATGACTCTGAAGATGAAGATTACATGTCTGATGCTAGGTGTTAGTTTTCTATGTATAGCTAATTAAATTTTTGTATAGGATCCTGATCAATTTAGTTTTGTAACTATGATGAATTTTGGTTATATGATCAATATACATATATATATATATATATATTAAAGTTTTTGTTAATTATCTCAATCTTAATTTTGTGTGTGCTTGATTCTATCCTAAATATGATTAAAGGGTTTCAGTTCAGTTGCAAATAGATTTTATTCTAAATATGAATGCCAAATTTATGTTTCATTCCGGATTAACTCTTCATCCTGAAGAACTCTACTTCATCTGGTTCTATTCTTCTTCTTCTATACCGATCGAAGAACTCAAATTTATACTGTTTAATTATTTATAAATCATCTCAGTCCACCACATCAGTCAAACACTTGTCTCATAATGTCAACATACTAATACAACACAAGATTACTTCATCTAAGAACACAAATATGAGTAAAATGGAGCTTTACTATCGTATTAACTAATTCATTCAAAATGTATGTTAAAATGACAAATTATAGCATATACATAAAGTGTATGAATAAAACTGGAACAAGTCACTGAATCCGGATCAACTCTTCTTCCTGAGGAAATCTAGTTCATCCGGTGCTGTTGTTCTTCACCACTGATGTTCATTCGGTTCCCATCTTGCTCTTCTTGTCTGCAATATCTGCTAACCAAAATGCCACCAAAATCAAAGGCAGTTGCATCTCAAATTCCTGATATCACAAAGGGGATGTTCTTAAAAGAAATCTCTTTCACCGACTCTTCTAGTATACCCAGAACAACAATGGCCTGGGTACTTATGGCTAACTGATCTCTCACATTGTGCAGGAACAGTCAACTTTCATTAACCTTGTTTGTTTGTGATAGTGATTGTTCTAGGCACAGGATAGGAAACATCTCTCTACTACATGACATGAAGATTTAAAAGAAGGGTATGTTTCCTTGTGAGAGGTAAAATTGAAAAATCAACAAGGTACTGTTTAAATTGTTTGCTTCTTGATTAGCCTCATATGATATGTCTTTGCTTCATACAAAACCCAGTTCTAAAATTTTTCATAGAATAAACTTTGAGGTTAGCTTGGCCAATTTTGTTTAAATTTTCTTTGTTTCGTTGTTTGTCAGTGTGTCGTTCTTTATTAAAAAAATTAAAAAAATTTTAAAAAAAAAATAAATAAATAAATAAATAAATAAATAAAAAATAAAAAATAAATAAAAAATAAAAATAAAAAAATTTAAAAAAAATATAAAAAATCAAAAAGCAAGGGGAAGAATAGAAAATGTGAAAAAAGTTGACCCCTGATTAAAATTGTGCTTTTCAATTTTTAATCGTTTGTTTGTGTCTTTGAGAAGTAGGGAAATGAAATAATTTTGTCTTCAGGTGACTGACACGCGTAAGACCGAAGTGAAAGACATGCTCCAGGTTGATATGCTTGGTAGGCTCAGTTCAAAAAACAAAGGTATGTGTCACAACACTTAAAGATAAAGTATGGCATTTGACGTGAAACACACACTTAGGTTAAGTTTCATGTTCTATTTGATTGCGAAATTATTCCCGATACACACGCCAGACTCCAAAGTGTTGAATTGAAAATCTCAAAAATCGGCGTCCCCTCTGTTTTGTGTGAGCAAAGACCTGGGGATGTGAAAGCCGTTAGTCAGTCTCGCCTCTCTTTTATGTGAGCAAAGAGCTGGTGTAGACTGAACTGACGTGTTAATCTGACTTTCCTCTGTTTTGCGTGAGCAAAGACCTGGTTAGTCTGTATTAACGTGCTTGCAGATCGCTGTATATAATTCACACCTCTAAAGATGCCAATGAGCACAACAAAAGAGACCCTCTAGTGTCCAAAACCCTACAGCCCCGACGGTGTGACTAGGATTATGTGTTTGATAAAAGGTTACAACCTGACTGAAAACGCCTCTGAGTTGAAATTGTACAGGTCTTTGTATATTATCCCTATCTCTTATGATATGTTCTTTCTTTTCTCAACCAAGTATCGAGAAAAGATTTAAAACTCTTGATATGGAAATGTGAAAATATGCGGTAGGGAATGATCAAGCTTGATAGACTGCACATATTAATTACCTAGGATTTGTGTGTGACTGTCTTATGTTCATAATTAATGTACCTAAAAGACAAATAAGTGACAAACAGCCGGGAAAAGAGAAACATGGGTTTAAAGTGGACCAGATTACTGGCAATCACCTGGACATGTTCGAGTAACAGATGCTGAAAAGGGTTCCTCAGTTCAGACAAAGACGGTTTGATCCCAAATAAAACCTTCTCGTTTAGTAATTTGGTATGTTTGTTTTATTTTTTAATTTTCTTTTGAGTTATCTTAAGTTTTTATTGTTTATTTTTCAACCATGTCCAGGTTAATTTAAAGGTTTTAATATGTTTTGTGGGTTTTGTGTAAGAAAATATGCCCCCTCTCAAAAGTGACATATTTTTTAGTGGGAGAAGGGGAGATAAGAAGTGAGATAATAGGCATTATCTAAGGGGGAGATGTGTGTTATCTCAGGGGAAGTGAAAAGAGTCCTCGGGTTCAGGGGAAGTATTTAAAGGAAACCCGTAATTAGTGTTAGGTTTTGTGTTAAATAATATTGATCTCCTGCTAACCCACTAACCAGTCATCATTTGCTGGTTAGTGTTTGTTTATTCCATGTTGTGCATGGCAAGTTAAATTTAAAGAAATGCCATGGATAAGAAAAGTGAATGACTCTGTTGATTACAGACTACTGCTCATGTTGAAAGAATCAACCGGAAAAGGACCTACCTTATAGAAGATGTTGATGCTTAACGACTTACCCTACTGAAGAAGCTAATGCTTAGGGGAAGTTTGTTGGTTCAAGTGAAGCTTCCAAAGATCAAGATGAAACTGTTCACAATTTAAGGGGAAGCTTAGTGCAGTCAGTTCAAGAACTACAATCAAGATTGTCAATATATAGGTTTTTAAAATTTTAGCCTCTGAAGACAAATACATGTCAAGACAGTTACCGTTGATTTAGAAAGGACCAAAGTTTCTTTCAAAAAAAGGCAAGTGCATGAGAATCCTCCTCTAATTACTTATTCGTTATTTGAAGTCCAAGGTGATGCTGATTGAGAGAAAGCTCCCAAAAGACTCTCGATGTTGCCCAATGAATTTCAAGCCAAAGGAAGATAGAAAAGTTGAAGAAATTTAATATCACAAGCCTAGGGGAAGATTGTAGATGCTAGAATTATGAGGCTTGCAATATTAAATGGGTTTGCGAGGTTTGGGCTTGTAATAGTTAGTGATTATGTTGGGTTTGGGCTTGGACTGAAATAAGCCCATGTAAGCTTATGTGTGTGTCTATATAAACACACATAGGCCTCCTAGTTTAGGGTTGGCCGTTCTAGAGAGAGACAAGGAGGTCTAGAGAGATTACAGTTTTGCTCTTAACCGTGGGTGTACCAGACCAGTTCTAGTGATTCATATGCATCGTTTTCGAGGTTTTATTGTATTCATATGTTGTGTGTTCATCAATTTCTTCGCCTTTCATCTTGATTCACTTAATCAACAGATTTCGCACGTTGATTAAGATCGTTGATATCGTGTTTGGTCGTTTTCGATCCTATAGTACAAAATAAACAAATTGCAATTGTTGATATCCCCTATAGTTTCTTGGTTTTTTAATCCAGAATAGAAGAATATTTAGTCAAGTCCATGTTTGCAATTGTTGATATCCCCTATAGTTTCTTGGGAACTTCATCCCATTCATTTTCTGCATACTTTCTAGGTACTTCAATCCAGGATAACTATAAGTATTTTATGCATAAATATTAATAGTAATTATTTATATACTTTGTTACATATCTGTAGGAGCATGTTAGAAGAGTATAAGATAAAGAAATTGCAATTGTTGAAATCCCCTCTCATTCTTCTATATGGAGGAAACGAAGGGATGCCAAACGGGGGAATAAAAGAATATTTAGGTCAAAAGGTCATAGCGGATGTAGGTCCAACTGATCTTATTCAGTGTCTATGAGATTGTTTGTGATGAGAAACCAATAGAGATTAATAAAAATTTGGATCCAAATGCTAGAAATGGGTTTTCTAGTATTGAAAAATCAATAACCAATACAAAATCTAGTATGAATCATGGAAAACAGCTACAATAATCAGAAATAAGCTCCTAGCCGACAACACCACTCACCAATAATCAGCACCTTGTATTAGGGTTATTCAAAGTTAGCCAAAAGTGGCTGAAAGTTACAAATATATAGATCAGGTGCTAGATTCGCTGGCAGTTTCGCTGGCCAAGCGAAACTAGCCCTGAATACATGTAAATCATAAGTCTAGCTATCGAGCGAATCTACAGTTTCGCTCGGTAGTTTCGCTGGCAACCAAGAGGGGCCAAACTACGATCTAAGCAAGATAAGCACGATTCATGAATTTCTCCCTACATTGATCTTCAGCGGATAAAAAGCATCTAATACATTGTGTGAATTTCAAACTTCTATGTTCTTCTTTGTTTACTTTGTTAAAATTAAGGCATCTAACTTCATCATGTTAATTTCTCAAAGATCAAGGATGGTTCCATGAAACTTGATCACTAGGAAAAACTTGAGTTGGAACTTAAAAAAGAGAGACTTCTGCATGATAAAAAAAATGAGGAAGCTAAGGCCCTCTCATTAAAGATGGCAGAATCGGAAAAAGAAAACCTAATCTACTTATAGCTCATCTGGCTGCATTTGGCACACCGTTACCACAACAACTTAAATTCTGTACAGAGGTAAATTATGTACATCACAACCTAATTCTAGTGTTACCAACTACCTATTTACATATACTTTTTACCAATTCAAAAACATTTTTCTAGGTAAATTCTATGGAGAATTATGTTGGATCTAACCACAGTAGTAATCGTCCTCACATAGATACAACAGTTAATATTGGTCAAATTCATTATCTTGTATATATATTTTTTCATGTGGTTGCTGATTTCCGGCCATAATCTAATTAATTCACTTGTAGGGTATGAAATCGGTGGCCGATTAACCTCGTCTCAAACTGTGGAAAAGGAAAAGGTAAGTATTTGCCAGTTTCATTCCGTTTTTAGTTTCACATTAACCTTTTGGAAAAGTTGATGTAAACCCGTTTTTAATGTCTTTTGGTACCTCAAATACATGGACAAGCTAGGATTGTAGGAAAAAAGATCAATATAGAATTAGCAAATAAAGTTCAATTGATTATTAAATTGACTCAATAGTTAATGTGATGTTCATCCGGATGTTTATCCGGATATTTTAAGTTCTTTCGGATATCTAATGTTCATCCGAATATTAATTGAATAGGACCTCACCCTAAGTACTGAAACCAGATGAGACTCCTCCTCAGTCCATATCAAAAGCGGCGGTAAAGGAAAAGGTAAGTATTTTAAAATTGGTTTAATTATATATTCTGTTCAGTTGCCATAAGCTAATCCACTACATTTTTTGTAGGAAGGAAAGAAATCATGGTCCGAATTCAGCTCAAATCAATAAGGTTGAAGATGTAGACCACATGGTAGTTTTCTTCGTGAATTAAAAGTTAAATTGAGAATAATGTTTGTGTATATTGTAATTTTGTTTTCACTACGTCAAAAAGTGGCTTTGGCCACGGTTTTTTTGATAACGCATAGCCACTGTTTTGAAAAAAGCGTGGCCAAAGGTAAGAAATTCTCGTTTTAGCCACACATATTTTGTACCCGTGGCCAAATATATAGCCTTTGGACCCTTATAGCCACGTATTTTTTTGTTTATGTGACAACAACAATCAGGTGC
>JBCNJP010000017.1:27532232-27567195 GCA_039602395.1 Deinandra increscens subsp. villosa | reverse complement strand
TGTATTATAAATTTTATGTGCTCATTTATTTTTATTTATTATTGTTAATAAATCTTATGATTTTTAGGTTTATGATGTTAATATGTAGTATATATTTTTAATTTATTAGAGGTTTTAATTAATTAAATAATGCTTAAATTGCATATTGTCCAAATGAGTGTGGCTAAAGGGTACCAACGGCCACGCTTATTGGTAAAGAATGGCCACATAAAATCACAATCATTATGTGTCACCAAAGGTTAGTTTACAGCGACGTTTTTATTTTTTTTCAAATGATGTGGCTAAAACATATATATGTTTGTGACTATATAATACCAACAGCCACACTTATGTACAATACATGTGGCATTTCCAACCCTTTAGCCACACTCATTACGACAAGATGAGTGACTAGAACAACCCTTTGGCCACTTTTTTGTTTCTAATATATGTGGCTAAAACACAAATGTATATGACCATATAATACCAAATGCCACGCTTTTGATATTTCATGTGCCCATTACCACCCTTTACCCACGCGTATTGGGAGAAAATATCTGATTTCAGCAACCCATTTGGCCACGTTTTTTTTCCTATCATATGTGGCTAAAACACAAATATATGTGACCATATAATACCAAAGGCCACACTTTTGATATTTTCACGTGGCTGTTGCCACCCTTTAACCATGCGTATTAGGAGAACATGAATGATTTCAACAACTCTTTGGCCACGTATTTTTATAATATATGTGGCTAAAACACAAATATATGTGACCATATAATACCAAAGGCCATGTTAAACAAACACATGTGACCGTTGGGACCCATTGGCCACGCTTTCTGGAAGAATTATTTGATTACAACAATAAATATTGGTACCCTTTAGCCACGCTTCTTGGTGGCTTCAGCCACTGATAATCTAACGTGGCCGTATGATACATACGGTGACGGGACCTTTGGTGTCGATTAAAATGGAGAAAAAAAACGTGGCCAAAGACCTTTGGTCATGGTTTTATTCCGTGGCCAAAGGCCAATTTTGACGTAGTGATTCCTCTAGATTATTATACATCCTTGAAATACTGCTTAGAAATAGATAGATGTTTTTAGAAGAAAAAGATAAAAAGATGAAAACTAAAAATAAAGAAAAATAAAACAAAAATAAATGGCTAGGCAGTTAACTTAGACTTTTCTCAAAATCCTCGTTTGTGTCCCCGGCAACGGCGCCCAAAAAGCTTGTTGTGTGCTACGGTGTATATAAAATTTAGCAATATTATTAATACCTTTTCAGCAATTTAAGCTTTTATTTTATAAACATGATTTACTTGACGACTACCATTTCACCACATAACTGGGGCAAGTGCACTCATCATGGAGCAGTATAGTAGTGGTAAGTTAAATCGGGATCGTTCAAGGACACAGTGGAAAGTGAGGTCTCTGGATACTCAGTCCGCTGTTATCATCTAACCAAATATAAATTTTTAGTGGTTAAATTAATTCTAAAGAAAGAAAAATAAAAGAAGATTTAATTACTAATAAGATGGGGTTTTTATGAAATGCAAATCGAAGTTAGTGTTACTTTGGAGAACGTACCAGTGGTTAAAGAATGTGAAGCGATAATTTAGAACCTTGCTTAAGATTATTTACTAATAGGCAACTAGACCGCCTCTCAGTCTCAAATCTAGTACCACTACTCTCCCGGGTGATCTTCAATGCAAGGTACAAACCCCAAGGAACTGTGCTGTTAGCAAAAAAATGTAGTGGTGTAATGCCACTTAGTTATAGGGCTCCTTGGTCGGGTAACCGTGTCACTTGACACGCCGTCATGAACCAGCAAGGGAACAACCCTGCGTGCCGGATTATTTTATTATGAAAATGATCTTTTTAAGGGACTAAGACTCGTTTCTTCCACACACCGCTCTCGCACATATGCGTGAGTCTGAATTAGAGCTAAGTCCACCAACACGCACCTTTCGGCTTCCGTGAGGTGACAAAATATTACCAACCCCCTTTCTCAACCAGATACTTTCAGCCCGCACACGCGTGGTCATCTGGGTTTGCTTATATAGACATAAGGGCCCCGAACGTATCATGTAGCATGGGGCACAAGTCACCCGAAGGATCATGCATTGTCCCCCAACCGAGTGTCGATGAGATTTCGACTCCTCAAATGGTCTATAATACATAGAGCACGTTTGTTCAAAAAGGTAAATAATAAACTTCCAATAAAAATGGTTTTCATAAAGTCATTAAACTCACCTTAGACAAGTTTATAAAGTCGTTAACCAACCCACCAAGGGATTGTTACTTCCCAAGTAAGTATAAGAGTTTAGCCAATCATGGATCTAATGATTTGCTTAAGGGAAAGATAGAATTCATAGACTAAAACTTACAACATATTACTTAATTTGATGTTCTTATAAACTTGATTACAAAACATAAAAACACCGCATGGCTCAAAGGAATGCAAGAAGGAAGAAAGAAATGAGCAGGGCTCTGAGCAAGTTGAAGTGGAGGGGTTGAGCTCCTTTTATAGGCAGGTTCGGGGGTTGGGCACGGGGTCATGCCATGTCAGGGCACGGAGCCGTGCTAGTCAGAGAAGAAATGTCACACCCCCAAATAACCACTAACGGAGTTTATACCGTTAAGGGGTGCGAGCAAACCAGGACCACAACCATTAGTTACAAATACTAAACGAATCAGAGTAAAGTCCAAACATTAATAATAAAAACAGCTTAACAGTACGCAACGGAAAACATTGTCTTTAGCACTAACCACGTGCTTTACAAAATCAGTGTTTTAAATTCTCAATTAAGTTTAACTAAAAATAAAATGTCTTCGTGTGCCATGCCAACCCGATCCGGATACTCCTTAGCGATCTGCAAAAGTTTAAACCACGCAAGTGTCAACCTAACGGTTGGTGAGTTCACAGTGGGCTTGTCATGCAGTGGCCCGGTCTCATACATCATAGTCGTATAAACATATTCTTATGTACAATTTAATTGTGAAAGCAATGCTTAATGATAACCAAAATCATAGTATTGTGGTTTAGTGAAAGTATTGTCCGTGACCTACGTCATCGGGTACGTACTAGTTTTGTATAGTTAAAGTGCTCAACCGATATCGCGGGTAGCTAATCCGTTGTTCCATGCACTAAGGAAGTTTGTACCAAAGCTGACCGATAATTGTAGTGGCAGAGCCTCCAGCTATTTTGTTTTGCAGACATATGTCATCGCGGCTTTGCCTCCCCCGTGTCCTCTCGGGACCACGGTCAGATAGGCTGATATTGTACCTCCGTGCACCTCCAGTGTCACGAGGCGGAGTTTGTCAAACTCCAGTAGATCTACCCAACATCCCCTCGCTTTACAATTAATGGCACAATTAAGTTGAGGACTTTTTCAGTTAAAAGGCAATCCTTAGAAATCATGTGATATCATGTGGTTTAGACTTTAACCTACACTAGCCATATTAAAACGGTTTACTTTGGGGTTCTTAAGAATCCCGAAAACATTTTTCAGTTTCGTTTTAGAATTAGTTGTTTAAGTAATTCACAAGTGTTTCCCATAAAACACTTCAAGTTCATCAAGTAGGTGCATAGCACTCTAAGTTTTCAGTTTCATCAAGTAGTGCATAGCACTCATAAAGTTGTCAGCATTGTTTTTCATTAGGTTATTCAGTGTGTCCCAAACGGGCTCACAGTAAACGGGTTAGTGACACTCACCTTGGGTTGCACTGCTACACTTGTTAATAATCCAAGTATTGCTTAACGAAGACCTATGAACACGTTTAGGTCTTAAGTATTAGTTTTGTGTCTAACCTTTAACTTAACGTCACTATGGCCCATAACATAGCACGTTGGAACTACGACTCGACATACCGACACACGACACCGATGGTTGATCATAAACAAGGGTTCATATACATCAGAAATCAAAGCATGTATCGTCATAGCATAATCATGTAAGTCATGGCATAACATTCAAGTAAATTGCACAAGTTTGGATTCTGGTCTCAGTTTCGCTAGCAGTTTCGCTAGGCAGTTTCGCTGTGTGCACGGGCAGCACTTTCGCTAGGCAATACCCGATGACACAGTTTCGCTAGGCTAGTTTCGCTCGAAACTGTTGGCACAGTTTCGCTAGCCTACTTTCGCCCGAAACTGGTTTGAACTTTCGTTCAGGGAATTTCGCTCGGTAGTTTCGTCCGAACAGGTCTGGTTGGTTTACCCGGCGACACTACAGTTTCGCTACATAGTGTCGCTGGATGAAGATATACATAATTTCGCTACATAATTTCGCCCAGAGAACACGCAGTGTCGCTGGTCGCGAAAAACTCACAAATCAGCCTAAAAATCAATCTAACAGCTTCCATATTTCATGTAATTCAATATCTAGCATGCATAATCATTTACCAACATAAATCAGTAAGCTTTAACACCTTAAACATGGGTTTTCATCATCAAATCACCAAAAACACATTTTAAACCTAAAATGACCTAAATAGCATAAATCTTCATTATGGTTTGATTTCAAACGTAAAGTTACAGACTTTATGATAGATCTAGCATTCCTAAGCAACATATCAGAAGATCAAGTGATTCCATGCAGGTTTAAGCATGCTTTTTAAGAAAACACATAAAGAACACATAAAAATGGTTTTGGGAGACTCACGATTCGATCTAGGACCCGAATGGATGTTGTCTCGAGGCTGGGATCACGTCGGCTTGTGGTGATTCTTGGCTGACCAGAAGTTCCAGGAGAGTGTGTGTGTGCGTTTTGAGTAAATGGTGCAAAATGGGATCTCTAGGGTTTTATGTTAATATATAACAGGAGCTAGTTTCGCTGGTCAGTTTCGCTGGCCAAGCGAAACTGGCTCTGTTAGTCAGAGGGTTGGCTAACTGGGCGACACTATAGTTTCGCCCGGTAGTTTCGCTGGAAACCCAAAAGTGACCAGTTTACATAATTAATCCAGTAAACACGTTGCACATAATGACTATAAATAAATAAACACATATGGGCGGATTCGGTGATCAACCAAAGGTCGTGGACGTATTCGGCCTAGTTAAGCATTAGTTACTAAGTTAACACTTATAACGTAACTAACGGAAATTGTCTAACGGAAGTTAACCTTGAAATTCTCGGATGTCACAAGAAAGAAAACCTTCGTCTGTCAGAGGGCTGCCATGTCAGTGGCACGGGGTTGTGCTATCAGGAAGCAGAGGCACGGGGTCGTGCTAAGTCAGTGGCATAGGCTGTGCTTGTCAGGAACATGAGTCAGCCCTAATGGAACCTTCTTGAGGATGGGCATGGGGTCGTGCCAAGGTGGGCACGGGTCGTGCTAAAGTCAATAATCTTGGAAATGGATAACTTTTCTCTCTTTTGGTCCATTTTCAGCTCTTTTTGTGATTTTGACTTTATTTAACCTGAAAAACCATAAAGAAGACAAAACGGCTTTGTTTTGTTATTTGTTAGTCAGAATTAAACCGAAATGTTGAAGGTATTTGATGGAAAAATATGTATAATGATGCATATCATTGCTATATATAAAATTAAAAGAAATTTACTCTTTGGATTTCTATTGTGTCTTTTTGTTTATCATTATGTATTTTTGCTCGTCATTGTGTTTTTTTTACTAATCATTGTGTATTTATGCTAGTCGTTGTGTCTTTTCGTTGGTTATTGTGTTTTTTCTAAAATTATTAATTCTGAACAACATAATTGTGAAATAAGTGTATTTCGAATATGTAAAACACAATAATAAAATAATAATAATTTATCTAATACAAAAAAACAGTGACAAAATAACAAGAAATGAAATGAGTTAAAACATAAAACATAATGATGAATACATATTACACAATGACATCTGAACATAAGCACAATGACTAAATAAAAGACACATGTTAGTCATAGAATCCTTTTTAGACTTTTTAGATTTAAAAGACTTCTTATTTGAACCTAAATCAAGAAGTACAAACCCAAAAGTGATAAGAAGATCATGAAGTTTATAAATGTGGTGATCTGAATCGCCTCATAAGTTATTGTCCAAAGTCACCAATGAAAGATAGGAAGAACAAGACTTTTGTTGGTGCTGCCCGAAATGATAGTGGAGATGAACAAGGGAAAGCGAAGGAGAAAAATTGTCTCTTGACTTTTAAGACAAGTGAAGTATCATCCAACTCTACTCATTATGATAATGGCTTTTGAGACAAGTGAAGTATCTTCGAAATCTACTCATTATGGTAAATATAATACTCATGCTTCTTATAATGAATTAAATTGCAATATGACAGCTTATGTGGTCTTAGCTTTTTTAGGATTCGTAACCAACCACAGACAGTAAACTAACAATTACAACAGAAAAATAAGAAACAAGAATAGGCATGTAAGATTTACGTGGTTTGGTTAGTGTGGCCTACATCCACGGGCTGCAACTAGGGTCTAAGTGATGAATTAAAAGTATAAGAGAACATATAAATAGATACGAGATTAGGGTTACAAAATAATGGGCTAAAACATGACCCAAGTCAACGAGCCCATTCAAGGCTCCACAAACCCAATAGTCTCTCACTTAGACCAGGAGGCTTGATCATCCTCAACTCTCGCCACTGTGATCAATCCTTCTGGTGGCAATGACCTTATCATCAGTTAACCTGAAGGCCTGTTGAAGCTCCCCCATGCTCCAACACATCAGTCATGGCAAGAACTGCCCTCACTCATCCTCGATCCCTACTGGCTCAAGATGTATAATCATATATACATATTTTATACCCAAATATTCCTCGCAAAATGGACAAAAATCTAATTAGCTATCACAGAAACCGTGAAATAATGTTTCCTTTATAGTTTTTAGCGTTCACAAAAGGAACGGAATTATGAAGAAAACACAAAGAAACAAGCAAGTTTCGGATTTTTGGCCTTAGGCACGGCCCGTGCCTCGTCAAGCACAACCCATGCCTGCATCCAGCGAAGCCTAGAAGAGTTGACTTTGGCTCCTGACACATCACGGCTCGTGCCACCGATCCTACACAACCCGTTCCCATGACTATTGTTACACACGACCTGTGTCGCTGATCCTACACTGCCCGTGTCTCTAACCCATGAATCTTCAGGATGATCGACTGACAGGCATGGCCCGCGTCGTGCCAAGCACGGCCCGTGCTAGATTCCATTTTCTGCCAATAAAAGGCAGCCACTTCTCTTCCCATTTCTCAAGCTTAAGCTCAAGCTTCACTCTCGTTTTCAGTGTCTTATACCATCTTTTGAGCTTTATTTTCAGTGTTGTAGCTATTCGTCAAGATTATAAGAACTTTATCTTAAATAGAATTTGATTTTGTATTTGTCTATGAATCTCTCATCTTCTTTTAAGCATATAAGTAAAGCCATGCTTATGCTTGGTTAAAATCTTACACTTACTTGGGGAAAACAAGTCCTTGGTGGATTAGTAAAGATTTGTTTATAAACTTACCTTAAGGTAAGTGCATTTGATTTTGTGAAAACTCTTTCTATTGACAGTGTAATTTCTAACCCTTTTGAACAAACGTGGCTTGCGTATTGTAAACCATTTGAGGAGTTGAAAGCTCATCAGTCGGAATTCTGACACCCGACTGGGGGACAATGCATGATCCTAACAGTGACTCGCATCCCATGCAAATCAATACGTTCATGATTTTTATGTCTATGTAAACAAACACGACTTTCACGCTAACTACAGCCTGAAGGTATTGGTTGGGATAAGTGGTAGTAATATTTTATCACTTCGTGGAAGTCGGTGAGATACATGTTTGTGAACTTGGCTCTGGTTACGACTTCCCATGTTTGCGTGAAAGCGGTGTGTGTAGAAAACGGACCTTAGCCCCTTATAAAGATGTTTTCATAATAATTTAATCTAATGCGTGGGTTGTTTCCCTGCTAGTTCATGACAACGTATTCGAGTGTAACGATGCCGATGACCCATCGGGACCTACAACTATATATATTGCAATTACACTAACTTTATTTACCGAGTGGTCCTCTCGCGATCCTTACGGGGAGACGAGATAAACGCGAGATAGGATTCCAGGCTGAAAAGCTGTCCTCCTCATCTAATGAGTAATAATCTTAAGGAAAGTTATAAACAAATAGATTATTAACTTCGCCATTGATAAGTCCCCCAAGTAATATTATCTTCGATGAATACGCTATAACCCCACTTTTATATTTATATTTATTTTGTTTTTATTTATATATCTAACTTATCTTCTCCCAAAGTATAAAAGATATCTTGGTCAGGTTACGAAGACTATTTATAAATAAAGACTCCCTTTCCCCTGTATCCACGGACGCCCTCGGAATCTTACCTGAACTATACTGCTCCACTATGGGTGCACTTGCCTGTAAATGTGGTGAAATAGTATTGTTTTACGATTAGGTGTTTATAAATGTAAAAGCTTATGCATTTAAGGTTCACCAAATTTCTATGTTTTTATACACAACACACGCACACCAAGCTTTTTGTCGCCATAGCCTGAGATACAAAAACGAGGATTTTTTAGAAAAAGTCCAAGTTAACGGCCTAACCAAATGCTAATTTATACTTACTTTTCTTTAAAAATATATAAGTTATACACTTTTTTATAGATTGTACATCAACCTAGGACGTGTTTTGATCACACACAACTTATGTTGATTTTTCTTTTTCATTTTAGACATGCTTACTTCTGAGTTTCTACTGTTTTGATTTCAGGATGTGCATGAGCTCTACGCCACCTGGCGAAATTTAACCCCACTTCCTGAACCAGAACGTTTTTTTCCAACAAATACTTCAAAACAGATAAAGAACTGTAACGCACACCATCTAAAACCCATCTACCACTTCAACCACCCGTATTGCACCCATGGCTGAACAACACACCATCATGGATTTCCTCAGGCCTAATGCTTTGCATTTGGGCACTACTATTACCCCCCCCCCCCCCAACGAGGCAGGCACAATCGAAATTTGACCCCAATTGGTGCAGATGATCCAAAACTTTGCAACATTCAGTGGCCTCGCTGACGAATATTACAAATTTCCTTGAAATTTGTAGTACTTTCAAACCAACTGGAGCCTCCGCCGACACCGTGAGACTCCGGATGCTCCCTTTTTCCCTCAAAATCCGTGCTAAGGCATGGCTGAACAATCTACCAAATGGTTCTATAACCACCTGGGACGATCTTGTTCAGAATTTCCTTTACAAATACTTCTGACCTTCCAAAACAACCGAACTCATGACTGAAATCAACGCTTACACTCAAGAAGACGGTGAGTCGTTATATGATACTAGGGAACGTTTCAATGAGATTTTGAGGAAATTCCCTCATCATGGACTAAAGATCTGGCAACAAATCTCTATATTCTATAACGATTTTCTCTCACAAACACATCAGCTTCTCCACTCCAACTCTGGATGCATTATTGGAAATCGGGGTCTTAATAAAGTCTTCGACAAGATATAGGAGATTGCTCAAGCCAGTTTTCAGTGGCACAACTCATGTAGTTCCAAGTAGAATGCGCCTGGATTATTCAAAGTTGATAACTTAACCGCACTTAAAGCTCAGATAGAAGAACTCACCTCAAAGATCAAGAAGCTCGAGACCAGCAAATCAGTCGCCACCGTCTTAGCAAACAGCGAATGTGGATGCCACCATAAAGATTGGACATGCATGACAAGAACTAAAGGAAATCCCGAGGATTTGAATTTTGTTAGCAACCAACAACGAGGTGTCTACAGTAACGCCTACAACCCCGATTGGAAAAACCATCCTAATTTTGGATGGAGATATAAAGATAGTAACCAGTCTTATCAAAATAACCAGTAGCAGTTGAGAAACCAGTCGTTTGGTTCCTCGCAAGGAGGAAGTTCATCTGAATTGTCCCGCCTTGAAGAATCAATCAGCCGGATGATTAATGAGTCCAACAAGAAGATGGAAGACTGATTCAACCAACATGAGCTAGAGACCACCCGCTTCTCTCCCCAGTTACACTGAGACAAATCCTAAAGCCCAATGTAACACTACCACCTTACGAAGCGGATGGGTCGGTTCAGAGGAGGTTGCCCTAAGAACTGAAACACCCACCATCCGACCTCAAGAAACGCCTGCTCCTACTGCCCCAGTTGCGGTAGAAGAAATCCTGAAAAACCCGAAGGTTCCCTATCCCAGTAGACTTGCCAAGGTAAAGTCTGATGAACAGTTCAGTAAAATCATGAATCTCCTGAAACAACTACACATCAACTTACCTTTCAGCGAAGTCCTATCCCAAATGCCAAAATACACCAAATTCAAGAAGGATTATCTCTCTAACAAGAGAAAAGTCGTTCAACTAAACTTGGTTAGCTTGAGGGAAGAATGCTCTGCCATCCTCTCGCGCATGCTACCCAAGAAGCAATTGGATCCCAGTAGTTTCACTATCCTATGTTCCATCGAAAGGATGACAGTCAAGAACGCACTCGCGGATCTTGGAGCCAGCAACCTTATACCAGCTACCATGCATCAAAGACTTAACCTTGGAACTCCCACACCAACCCGGATGAGCATCCAACTTGTTGACCGCTCAGTGAAAATCCCTTCAGGAGTCGCTGAGAACCTCCTAGTTAAGGTAGGAGAGTTTGTCTTCCCTACCGACTTTGTCATTCTCGACCCATGGAGGAAGATGTGAAGGTACCCCTCATCTTAGGAAGACCCTTCTTAGCGACCTCGTAAGCAGTAGTAGACATGAGCAGCGGGACATTAAAAATCGAGTTCGGCAACAAGGAAATGAACTTCAAGGTCGGTAAGAAAGCAGATGGAAAGCTACAGGTGGTGGACTGTATCGAATCAGGCCTAGAATTCACCTACCAATGCATGAAGGGAGCCTCACCTCCACCTATCACATTCTAGAGCTAGCAGTGTGGGTCCAACCAGCGGACCCGTAAATAAACTTAGCGCCTTTTCATGGCGGCTTACCATGAACATGTAGGATGAAAGGATAACTAGATTGGCTGTTCCATCACGACAAGATCTAAAGGACGGTAACATGTCTTGTCTTTTCAATTAAACTTTCAGTCTTAGAAAAATACTATATTAGGATTAATAAAGTAGTTTTATTTTCAGTAACTTTTATTAGTAGATATATGGATATTGTGGTTCGCTCTATGTAATGCCGTAAAGTCAGACATGTATGAGTCAGCCTACTCTTGCATGGAACACGGGAAGATTTACTGATATCCGGTAGAATTTTATATTTTCATTTCAGTATGTAGGTTTGACGACTACCACCGCAATAAAGAGGACAAAAAGTTACTCATAGTGCAGAATCTAGTAAGAAGTCTGTCCGGTAACCAACGAAGAATCCATGGTCGGAAGAAAACAAAGAAAACTCTTTGTGACTATTTCTATCCTTAAACCTATATAATTTTCATAATGCTTTCTTTTTGTATATTTTGCACATTGAGGGTTATATATAAGATGTACCACAGCTAACCCACCCCATCTTTGATACTTTGAGAGGGCACTGGTGTTGGAGCTATGATCCTGGCAACTGGTTTCCTACGGAGAACATCTCATTTCACACATCACATGATAGACAATTTGAGCTTTTAGTACATGCATTGGAGATTGTGAGAGTGAGACATAGATACCTGTAGCCTGATACAACAAAACTTAAGGGTTTTTAACAAACGGTAAGTAATCAGATCTGAGGATCACACTGTGATTCATCAAAAGACCAACCAAAGATTTAAGACCACACTCTCCCCTATTTTAGGTGTGAGACAGGGGGAAAATAGAATACGAATGGGCAATGGGTGCAACATGTATACCTTTAGAATGTCATGACTAATAGTACCACTTAGATTCATAGAGACCATCACAATTAATAGCATAATTTAGATTAATAGAGATCAACACATAAGATAAATAAAGATTAAATGATAAATATTTATATTTAAAGCGGACAACACAAAAAGGAAATACACACGACATCACGCCGTCATACCGGGAAGGCGGGCAACAAGCTGCGCCGCCAACCCTTTTTGAATAGCAAAACCTAGACGTATAAAAACAAAGTTCTTCATTCTAGAGTTTGCACTATTCCCTTGTATGACTCTTTGGATCCGCTTCAGAGTGGTCACCGCCTCTGTTTCAAGATGGCCGAAGGTATCAAATGCGAAGGGAACAAACACATGTTGGTTTTCAATACACGCTTGCTCATGCTTGTTCACCTTCCCAGCAGCCGCTCTGGAGGCCGCATGGCCAGCCTTGAAGGTACTGGCCCTCAACCCCACAAGGGGAGAAACCCCCGTAAGATCGATGCAGGCATGCTTCCCATTCTGCCACCCAAAAACAAGCACGTCAGCAGGCCTGAGGGTTGAACGACCATCTGCGGGGTCAGACAGGAAATTAACAGGGGCTTCCTTCTTGGCCGAGATCCCAGCCCGTATGAAGATGTCAAAAAGAACATCCCAAACCGTGTCATGCCTGTATTTAAACCCAGGGAGCTCTTTGCAGTGAACATCATGCTCACCAAAAGAGTCCAAACACGCCTTGTTGCAGACGGGGCATTTTTCATCCAAGGGAAACAGGGGAATCATGAGCCGGTATTTGAGGATCGCCCTGTACTCAACGGGCGACATGTGCTGCCCCAGCCCATCGATGGGGAGGGCGTGAAGGAAATCCTGTGCATGTGGCTGGCGGAGACAGTCCCAAACGGCCTTTTGTCTGACGGTCATCTCGTATGTAGCTTCCATCTCAAGCATGTTTTTACTAAAAAGGGCACTCGCCAAAACGTGTTGGGCTTTTGGAGGGGCGGTGTCCTTGTTAGTGAAACGCTTAGATCAAAGCCCGGGATAGTGTCATGGAGACCGGCCAGAGCAACCTCGTAATCAGGACACATACCACGTACCCCACTCCCCCGTAGGATATGGTCTTGCAGCGCCCAGGTTTGCACTCGCGAGGCCACAAAAGCGTACGACGACGCCTCAACCGCCGAATAAACCCCTAAACCCCCGTGCCGAATCGGCAAGGATGCAAGTCGCCATTGAAGGTCTCCAAAGAAGGGGCCACCGCACACAACAATATCCTCGATAGCCGACCGCAGGTCCTTGTCAAAGGCACCCGCAGGCGCCCTCATATGAGTAGGGGGGCAGGTTCTGAGGCCGAAGAGAAGCTTGGCGATGCCCATACACGACCGAAGCAGGAGAAGTTCACATTGCGGGTCGCCGAGCTTAGGGAGGAGGTGCATAAGGCCGGCCGCGGTAGTAGCTCTCCTCTCGGCCAACTCCTGTATAAAGTGGCTGTCACGGCTGACCGACCCCCCAAGGAGTTTGACCCCCCTAGTGGGTCTGCCAATATCCGAAGGGAAAAGGCCCGGCCGGATCTTCCCCCCATCACAGGACGGCCAAAAGAGTTCAGTTTTCTTAATGTTAAGGGCCAGGCCTAACGGCGGGCCCTTTTCGGTGATGATCTCGAGAGCCTTAGCGACCTCCCCAGCCTCTCCAATGATCGTACCATCATCAAGATACCACGCATGGAGCAACAGGTGGCAGTTGTCCCTGATATGATGTGCCAGAGGGTGCAGGACAAGGGCAAACAGAAGGGGCCCTAAAGGGTCACCTTGCTGAACCCCAGTAGTGGCCCAGATGTGGTCATCCCCAAGGTATAGGTGGGCCGGCTGGCCATATAGAAAATCAACCCAGGGCGAAATAGACGGGCACCTCAGCCGGACCTCGCGAAGTAAGGACGAGCGGTCGACTAAATTAAAAGCATTAGAGAAGTCAACCGTGAGCATAGCAAGGGACCCGTCAAGATGTCGTTCCCCCATAAGTCGATTGACACTATGGAGAATAGCCTCTGCACCCCCCGGAACGCCAACCCCAAACTGGAAATCATGAAGGTACTTGGTCATGTCTTTACAAACCCCCTGCATAGCAACTTTAGAAACCAACCGCCTCCAAATAGTGCCAACAGCAATAGGCCGAATCCCGTTATCAGGCTTAAGAAGTGGCGTCAGGGGGGCCGAGGCAACAAATTCAGCCAAACCGATCGGACACTTCCCTCCCAACCAAAGATTAACGACCGACGTGATGGCACCCAAAAGGTCCATGGCAAAGGCAGACCCCTCCCCACACAGACTATCCAAAATGTGTTGGGCCCTCAACCCATCCCTCCCGCACGACGTCCCTTTGGGAAAGGATTTAATACAGTCAAGAACACGATCAACGGTCGTAATAAGTGGGGGCTCAGAGAAGGGGGCAGAAGGCAAGGATGGTGGCGGAAGGTGCGGATGCTTAGCTTCAAGGGCGCGCGTGGTTTCAGCGTTGTATGGAGCCACCCCCGAAGAGGATAAGACCTTCACAGCTGCTGTGAAATGGCCGTCCGCGATCTTCCTGAGGCACCGCCTGGACGTTATCTGATTCAGACTTCTTATCAAGACAGAGCTTCAAGTTCTTGCGAACTAGATGTGTAGCGACCCACACTCGGTTTTACCTTACGAGACACGATACCTGGACGTTATCTGAATCAGCCCTTGCTGAAACCCATGACCTATACCCACGACCAATGTCGATCGTATGCTAAGCTAGCATCACACACAATCGCTGGTAGTAGCACATACGAGTCTCGGTTTAGCAAGAGTAGAGAAATGATTAACGCTTGAATTAATGATATACAACCGAAAATTCAAATCATTAAACGTCAAACATGCACAAAAATTTTTCAACACCAAAATCGATCGACCCCAAACATAATTTCGAATACCACAAATTGAGTGGATACCACACATTGGATACCATAAGTCAAATTACAGTGTTTGAGTGTCACGACTAACATAAACCGAATAGTACATTTCGAATAACATGAATCTACCAACTGGAAATGAACTACGTAATTCGTGATACATGAATTCAATGTTATGCATCGAGCAACATGATTCGAAATACATGAATTCGATAATATGAACCGAACGACATAATTTGGAATACATGGATCTGATGGCATGAATCGAATAACATGATTCAAAATACATAAATCAAATAACATGGATCAGATAGCATGACCTGAAATACATGCACCCGATAACATGAATCGAATAGCATGACTCAAAATACATGAACCCGATAACATGAATCGAACATCACGATTCGAAATAGATGAACCCAATCCGATAACATGAATCAAACAACACGACTCGAAATACATGAACTCGATAACATGAATCGAATAGCATGACTATAAATACATGAAACCAATAACATGACTTGAAAAACATAAATCCGATAACATGAATCGAATAACATGAGATGGAAGATAAATAAAAAAATTAGTATTGCCTCTAAAAACGAGGTAGCGGGCTAACCTTTAACCCTGTTTACTCTTTTGCGGAAGCGGATCGTTGTGCTTTGTGTACTCGTCTTAAATAAAAAACGAACATCGGTAGTGTTGAGATGTTGACACAATAATGAGAATCAAAGAGCATAGATATGAAGAACATGATTCACATAGTGATCGTAGGATTATATTGATAACCGAATGATTACAATTTACCTACCCCACTCATACTCGAGCCTCCAGAATGAACATGTTCCTAAAGGCCCATCACAACTTCAAAGCATCTTGAAGACTCTCATAAGACTCTCATCTATCTATCTATGTGTTTGTGTCTGTTGTGTTGTGTGTGTTATATTCTCCATGGGATGTTACATTATATAGATAAACAAGATGGCAAACTAGTAAATATATGTGGACTAGTGGACAATAATATAACAAACAATGATGTCACTTGTTCCAATCTTCATTTGTAAGAGTCTTTGGGTCTTCATGACCTTCACCATGTTATAGGACGATTAAAAAAAAAGTGGCTCATCGAATAAATCACATCTAACCAAATCAATCGGTCTTGGAAGTTGGTGAATTAAATTCCCAACAGTCTCCCTCTATTTGGTAAATGGCATATTCAAACACTTTATGACATTTGGATGACGTTCCCATCTTCAGGTTCAGATGTCTTCAAGGATTCAATCTACTTGAGAATTCAATAATTGTTGAGTGATAATTCAATCAAATTGAATGTACCTACTAGAATATCAAACCAAAATGTTTTTCAAACAAATAAACCACTTCACTTCAATTGACTAACCTCGCCTTCGTTTTTACCATCTTTGTGGCTCAAGAACGCTTCAAAGATAAGTATATTTGCTATAATCATGGTGCACAAAGTATAATAATGTCATCTCCTCCTAGACTTTTGCAGCCGTGTAATAGCAAAAATAAAGAACGTCTAATCCGGAATTCTTCAAACGGAATAGAAAGTTCCTCCGGACTATATCGTTAACCGAAAAATAATCATTAAATTCGCCGTGCAATTCCCAAAAGGAAATGTGTTACCTTTTTCACCTATTTCTGAATTTGGTGGCAATCATCGAATCGAATTTGTGATAAAATTCTGAACATAAGCTTCATTTTGATCTAAATCCGTCATCAAACTTTTCGAATCGGACTTCAAGTAAAAGCATCAATAACAACAGAATCTGAGCAGAGTCTTGTTAATATGATTTGTTTCACTGATAAGAAACGATTTCTGGTGAACTGAGTTAAGAATGCCGACCATATTACCATCTCTGACGACTGAAAAGAGAACAGAGTGCTTCTGGGATAATCTAGTGCATCCGAGATAAAATCTTACACCCGAGATAAGTTATCTTAGACGTGAAAAGCTGGTAGATATCCTTTAACAGACTTGGATTCCGATCAATTATTTCGGACCGCTTATCTTTCATCACTGAAAACCCAGATTCCGATCTTCTTCCTTTGTGCTCGCAAAACCCTAATGTCACATTATTTGTTGTTATCAACTTCAACATGTGAAACCCAGTTGAACTAGAGGAATCATCGACCTGATGTTCCCTTGATCACCTTCTTTTTTTTTTGGTGGCATAACTCCCATCAGTGGGATAGATCAGAGAGATTGTTTTCTGATGACATGAACTTGCATTATAATGAGAAGCTTCATTCTGCGAGAGCTATATCTAGTGACAACTCTCTTATCCGGTCGACTGTGATATATATCGGCAAGCTAATACCTGAACATTAGCTTCCTTCGGCAACCCAGAATGTGAACAGAAACTCAGTTTGATGACCTGAGGTGGATTCAAGTTGTCTGATAAATGAACAGAATCTCATCGGTGTTCTTAAGTGGCAAAAAAGCTAATTCCAACGACGTGGAGCAAATTCCGGCAACCCAAACTCGAACAATGCCTTCCCCTGCGATGTGTTCCAATGCAGAGGTACTTTGATACCAATTGTAAAAATGAGGGATCATATCAATAATACAAGATGGTTTCGATGGCAAGAGAGCGTCTCATACCAGGTTCTTGGAGCCTGCTTAAGATACTACTTGTAGGATATGTAAATAATGAGGTAGTTAGCTAACCTTTAACCTCGTTTACTCTTTTGTGGAAGCGGATCATTGAGCTTTGTGTACTCGTCGTTTATAACAGACGAACATCCGGAATGAACATCGGTAGTGTTGAGATGTTGACATAATAATGAGAATCAAATAGCATAGATATGAAGAACATGATAAACATGGTGATCGTAGGATTATATTGATAACCGAATGATTGCAAATATACCTACCCCACTCATACTCGAGCCTCCAGAACAAACATGTTCCTAAAGGCCCTTCACAACTTCAAAGCATCTTGAAGTCTCTCATAAGACTCTCATCTATCTATCTATGTGTTTGTGTCGTTTGTGTTGTGTATGTTATATCATCCATTGGATGTTACATTATATAGATAAACAAGATGGCAAACTAGTAAATATATGTGGACTAGTGGACAATAATATAACAAATATAATGTCACTTGTGCCAATCTTCATTTGTAAGAGTCTTTGGGTCTTTATGACCTTCACCGTATTGCAGGACGGTAGGATGATTAATAATAAGTGGCTCGTCGAATAAATCACATGTAACCAAATCAACCGGCCTTGGAAATTGGCGAAATAAATTCCCAACATTACCCACAGGCCACAACAACCACAAGCAGAACAATACCAATGAAACCATAGATTAAGAACTGAACGACATAAGCTAGATTTATAGACAAAATAGTTCGATAATTGAATAACAAGCGTCAAACCAAAGATAGAGTAATGAACATCTGATTCATGACCCGAACAGAATCAAGGCCACACATCAACAAGGAGTTGAATCCCAAAGATAAAATCCATGACCTGAAGGAAAAAAATCGACTCCATGTCTAGTGTCATGAACCAATTTTCTGAAATCACACCAGACGAATCTAAGTATTAGATGGCAAGAATCTATTTCATGATCCGACTATTGTGTTAACAAAAACCGGGTTATGAGTATGAGTAGTCAATTTTCCCAGAATTCATTGGTTGGATAAAAATGAGCTCCAAGCTTTAGAATCAAGGGCGAGTTATGAGCAAATTCATATATCTCCAATGTAGGGGATCACGAATTTGGAGACCTGAGACGGAGCTTGCAAACAATCTATTAAACCAAGGAAATCGGAACCAATCACAATCGTGTATTTTGAGTAAAGATCTTTGACATAATGTAGAGTCAAAATATCATCACCACTTGCAAAGTAGGGTTTGGAAACATCACCACAATGAGGGAGGTAGAACCCAAGAGTGAGAATTGATCTAGCGGGAGAGAGTGGTTCTTGGGGGTTGAAGCATGGAGGTAACAGACTCCAAGCATCGCGGTTAATAGATCATGGGTTTTCCGAGGGCTGCGAGAAGATAAGGTAACTTGCAACTGGAGTCTCTTAGGGCATGAGGTCGATGTGAAAGTTGATTAGTGAATGCGAGGAATACACGTGGCTTCGTTAGGAAAAACTTTTTAAGGTGATCGCGGGTGACTAGGATGTCTTCGATTCCCATTTTCTTCAGTGCTGTCTCCCACATTTTGGACCAAGAATGCATACGCTCCATACACAAGTGTTTGTGGGCTTGCTGTAGGGCATGAGCTTGAGCCCATTAGATGGGTTATCGTCGAGGATTGTCGGGTGCTGATCGTCTGGGCGGGGTATGAAAGATTTTTCTAAACGCACAGTTCAGTTTAAGCAATAATTATGGGAAAGATCGTGAGACTATGCTAAGATAAGAGAGAATGGTTTGGAGATGCCAGAGGCGAATAATACCGAGGCACAGATAACCAATGAGTTAGGATGTAGCGCCGACATAACTTAGGGATCATGAAGATTTAACTTTTTAGCACATACTTTGGAAATTGGTAAGTGTGTAAAGTTATCTACTCGAGAGGTCTTAAAGTAGTAGACTCGTACACATGTAATTCCGTAAACATCCGGACTTGTAAAGTTACAAATATCCAAACGAATAGACTTCTATACACGCATACCTTGAAGATACGCAAGGGTACATAAAACGAGAAGATTTAAAATGTATGGCTTAAACTTTTTATTAAATTAAAAATCATGTGTGTTTTGGTCAAAAATTCACAAAGGAATTCAGTATTCCAAACTTAGATTCTGAGGTAGTGTGCTTAACGATCAATGAGCAAATAATCCAAGTTAGGATGGTTACACAATGATTTAGCGAGGAAAACTCCAGAATCCTTCGAGTTGCCTCTAGGAATCCTGGATAAAAACCTCGGGAGCCGGCCGAATAGCCTGCCTCCTAGTCAATCTTATTGATAATCAAACGAAAGATTACAAAGGGTTGGAGGTTTAATCGATCAGAACTATGTGATACAATGCTTTGCAGTAGTAATTGAGCTAGAGAGTGTGGTGTGTGTGTTTCTACTGATCGAATCCTCGATTTAATATAAAATAAACAAGCTACCTCAGAATCTAAGTTTGGAGTTAGTTGAGAGTCCGTTACCACCTGAAAACAATTAAGCACGAGGCAAAATAGAGGTTAGATATACATCGTAAATTCAGGATACCTGAAGTGATAGGATTTCTAAACTGTCTTCAGATTCCTGAGCTGTTTGAGCTTCTTGATGAGCATCCTGAAAATCAACCCCTAGCAATTTCCCCTGAATCTCGGTGGCTGTGGATAAGATTTACAGTTGTCGAGATTCAAAAACCCTCTTTTTTAACGGCGTTTGGGACGGTAAATTCGGTTACGATTAGACGTAATTCACGGCTTCCCATTTAATTTGATTGCCATCATGACTCTCTTTAAATACCAGCTATACCAGCCATAAGTTCTTCATTTTATTCGAACGGAAACCCTTCGAGCTTCTTCGCCATAACCAGGTCAGTTTCGATTTCCCTTTCTCTCTTTCAATTCTGTAATGGGAAAAAGGCTACTTGATCTGCTTCCTCCTCCGCTTCTCCTAACATCGACGATTTCATTAATCAAGGGATTCTCCCCTCCTACGATGAGGAAACCTGCAATTTTAACGACCAGGAAATCCAATCGTTGAAGGATTCCATTCTGATTCTGAGGTCGATGATCATTCGGAAGTTCGATTCTCGTTTGAAGGCCGATTTCGTTTCTACTACCTGGGCCTGTTTTCTCTATTACCCTTTTCTTCTCGGTATGTCATACCCTTTTCCTGACATTGTAAACAAGTTCTTTGAGGTCACCGGCCTTTCCTATTCCCAAACAATGACCATGGTGTGGCGCATGCTTTTTTCCCTTGATAATCTGAACAATTCCAAGGACCTGGACATGGGAATCACCGAGGTCTGTTCTTCATATAACCTGAGAACCCACGGCTGCAGCCGGTTCGTACTCCAAGCTCGCTCCTCTAACACCCAACTGTTTCCTCATGCGTCTCACAACGACCACAACTGGAAAAAGAAGTTTTTCTTTGTGAAGCGCGAATCAATTCCTGGTGGCAATGAGTTACCGATGAAGTGGGTTTTGAAGGGTAGGATACCGACCCATGCAAATTAATTAAGAATCCCAGTGGTTACTAATTTGCTTTTTGTTTTTGTTTTTCACAGCTCCCAAGTTCGAGAAGTTGGTCAGTGTTGGTAAAGATTCCGTTGAGAAGCTCACATCCTTCCTGGAGATCCCGGTTTCTGAGAGGACATTCGCTATTGAGAGCGCAACTAGTGAGCACAGCTACTCCGCCGATCATACCCAAGCTAACATGTCTGGTAAGTATTAAGATTATTGATGCCCTACAATGTTTCTAATTACGAGCATCCAAATATTGACAACTTTTTATGATCAGGTTCCGGATTCTCCTATGGCGACCTGACCTCCTTCCTGGTGGTGAATGATGAGAAGGTTGAACCAGTAAGCAGCATCCGGCCGCCTACCAGCAGACCCAAGGCTACTTCCTCCAGCAAGAAGAGGAAGACCTCTGAAAGCGTCGTTTACCTGGAAAGCTTCGAGGGACTGAGCCCTGTTGAGACTAGCAACAAGCTTCTGAGCCTGCACACAATGACAAAAATGGTAAGTTGTACCTTAGGATTCCCAAGTGTTGATAATGAACGGCATCCAGTTGAGATTCCTAATCTCTGCTTCTTTTTTGCAGGGTCTCGAGCAGCTGAGCACTTATTGCATGGACACATAAACCAGGCTTGCTGAGGTCCAAAGGAAACTGGATGAGGCTAGGGATACCATCCATATCCAGGGGGAGATAGCTGAAGGCAAGACTCGCCATTATGAGCATAAGATGAAGGAGCAGGAGCTGAAGTTCCAGGCCGCCGCGCTGAAAGAAGATGCCATAATGAAGCAGTCGGCTGCTTGCAGTATTCTCCAGGCGATGCTGAAGATGGCTGCAGAAGCTGAGGCTGAGGGGTTCACCTGTTCTAAATGGATAGTGGATACCTGGAAGCTCTCCCTAGAGAGGCTGGAGAAGGATGGGAAGCCGGTCAGCAAGGATGAACCGCCTGCGATAAATGTTGTTGGTGCCGATGCGGGTGAGGAGGAGAAGGAGAAACCGGTGGAGATGTTAGAGCATATACCTATGCTATGATTTGTCTCGTGTAATGTATCTATGTGAGCATGTCTAAGTGTGAGTTGTAGTGACAACATCATTGGTGCCGTACCAAATGGTACGCCCGTACCAGATGGTTCACCATTTGGTACGTAGGCTGCTTGTCACTAAGTATAAATAAGTTGTGTTAGAATGATAGCTTAACACTTCTGTCATTTCTACACTTTCTGTGTGTGTTCTAGAGAGAGAAACTAGAGAGAGTTTTCTTTGTATCTTCAAGTGATCAATAAGAATTCTCTTATTTACATCTCGTGTTCATTACATTGATCAAAGCATGTTGTAGTAAGTTCGTATCTCGGTTTTACAAGTGGTATCAGAGCATTTGGTTGCTCTACTGATGTGTTTTTGATCAATTTTCGGATTTTTAGAGAGAGAAAGTGTGGGTTTTCTTCATTTTTCATCAAATTCTTCCAATTTCGAGTGTTTCCGAGGTGAAAAATGATTTCTGAGTGTTTCTAGTGAGTTTTCGCACCTCTCTGAAGCAAATTCCAGTCCAAATTGTGAAAATTCGCGAAAATCCGTCGAATTCAGCGTGGTACGCTTCTGGTCCGCTTCAAGAAAATCTGGTCCGCCGTTGGTCCACTGCTGGTCCGCCAGGCAATCTTCATAGAAATTCTGGTCCGCTGAAATTGGTCCGCTAGGTAATCTTCAAGTTGGTCCGTGGCAGTTATTTTCTGGTCCGCCGTACCAAATCTGGTTCGCTGAGTACAAATCTGGTCCGCATACCATTTTGGTCCGCCGTACCAAATTTGGTCCGCTGAATACAAATCTGGTCTGCTGGCAGATTCTTAAAAGTGTCATAACTTTTGCATCGTAAATCGCTACGAGAGCCATAAGTACTCAAATCGATCGTCTCGACGAGCTCTACATTGTTCGTTCAAAGTTGATTATCAAAATCAAATTCTAACACCTTCGTTTTTTAGTTTGAAGTATCATTTTCGGTGGAAAAATGTCTGATTTTCAAGTATTTGCAACTATGCAAAGCACGGTACAAGCTATGCTCAATTTTGATAATGAAATAGGAACAAGTCAGAAAGTTCCTAAGCTGTTAAAGTTGGAAGATTATCAAAATTGGAAGCAACGTTTTTCTGCATACATCAGCACAAATGATATTGATTTGTGGATTCTGATTCGAAACGTCCAACTGAAGATGGAGAGTATAAAGAAATTCAAGATTTTGATAAGGATGAAAGAAAAAGTTATGAGCTTGAACAAAAAGTTTATGGTTATCTTACCATGGCTTTACCTACTGAGTTGTTGCATCAATTCAGCACTTGCAAGAAAGCTAAACAGTTATGGGATGCTTTATCTGCTCGATCTGAAGGCAATGATCAATATAAGAAGAGTAGCAGAAAAGTGTTAAACAAGGAATTTGAAAATTTTCAACAGTATGAAAATGAAAATATTTATGCTCTTGTTTCAATGTTTTCACATCTGATTAGTGCGATGAAAGTGGTTAAAATTGAAAAGACCGAGGAGGAATTGAAAGAGAAATTGATGGAAGCATTACCGGAAAAGTGGGAGAATTATGTGTTGTTGCTTACTCATGATAAAGAATATTCTGCATTATAATTTCATGATTTAACCGGAAAGCTTCATGCTAGAGAGATGGAAATGATGACCTCAAACAAGTCAACTGCTCAATTCGAAAATCCTGAATTGTATCATGGTCAAAATTCTGCAAGTATCAATGCAAAGTCTAAATCATTTGGTGTTGATTCCTCAAATCCACCTCAAACAGCTTTTGTTGTTGGTTAGGGATCAGGAAATTCTGGAAATTCATCAAGAGGATGTAACTTCACTATTCCAAATCATTCAAGTCAGACTTCTTTTTCAGCAAAAACACCGGATGAACATCTAGCATGATTTTCAGCTTTGTTATCTTCATATTATGGATTGCTGAATGGTGGTTTGACAACATCTAATTTTATTGAAGAAGATTTTGATCAGATCGATCCAGATAACCTTGAACAAATGGACATTAATTGGCAACTTGCGATGTTAGCCCAAATATTCAAAAGATTCAAGAAAAAGACCGGATTTCAAAGTCTAAATCCGAATGGCAACGTTGGCATAGATAAATCAAAGATCAAATTCTTCAACAGTTCTAATTTTGGTCATTTTGCTCGTGAGTGTTCAAAGTCAAATGCTTCTTTATCAAAGTCTCCAACAGCTTTGGTTTCTCAAAACGATAAACAATATAACTGGGGGAAAACTTCTGATGATTCAAAACCAATTGCTGTAACTGCTATTTCTTCTAAGTCAAAACCCTGGTATGTAGATTATGATTGGGCTGCTAATGAACTGAGTCTGCATTTCGTGCTCTGATTGCTCAAGTTGTTCATAATGATGATGAAGTAGAAGTAAGTGATTCTGAATCTGAAATAAGTGGTTCTGGAAATAGTGGCTATGAATCTGTTTGTGAGTTTTGTTCTCAGAAAGACAAGAAGATTCAAGGAATGATAAAGGAAAATGGGTTGTTGATTGAGGAAAGTAAAATAAGGATAGAAGAATTGGCAAATGAACAACAAAAGTTAGAAGATCTAATTCAAGAATTCTCTTCTCAGAAAGAAAAGTTTTCAGATTTTCAAGCAGAGGTTGTTGAGAAAGAATCAAAATTTCAAAGTGTTGAACAGAAGTTTGAACAGAAAATTACAAAATTATCTGACGAAAATGTTGCATTAATACAAGTAGTGAAGAAATGGAAGGATGATGCTGCAGATACAGCAAATTATTTTCAAAATCTTTTTGACAAATCAAAATCCAGACTTGATACTCTTACTAAACTGTTTGATGACCAAGCTACTAAGATTCAATCCTATCAGCTTGATATGGAAAAGTTACTTGATGAGAAGAAGGAGTTGGTTAGAGTGCACAAGTTGCAAAATGCAAATTTAGATATTCAGAAAAGAAATGAAGATAAGCTGCAGAAGGAATTGTGGGCTGGAATAGATGAGTTAAGATTGCAAAAGTATGAAACTCATACAGTGGCAAAGAGGCTGATTGCAACCGAAAAAGAGTTGGCTAAAGCTCAACAAAAATATTTCTGATCTGAAAGTAGAAGTCATTGATTCAAAACGTGTTTTGAACAATTTTACTAATTCACAATCTTTTACAAGTTTCTTGGTCAAAGATGACAACTTTGAGAAGATGTTCAATAAAACTGTGTCACCACCAGGAAGTCGGAAAGAAGGAATTCATGATTTGAAAGACAAGGTTGAGACTGGTGATTATTCTGAGTTTGTTGGTTCCAAATCGGTTGAAGAAAAGAAAGAGAACAAAGGCAAGGATGCTGAAAATTCTGAAGTTACAAAGGTTGTGTCTGGTTCTTCATCTAATGGCAAAGAGAAATCTGCAAGTTCAACAACTGGATATTGTTGAAACTATTGTTAATACTCCCAAGGATATTACCAAGATCAAAGCAGAGTTCTCCCGTCTTGCAAAGACCGGGCATAAATCATCTGGTTCAGAAGAGAAGGTTTCTGGAAAACATACAGGTTTGGGATTTCAAAAGAAATAGGTTAAAGTGAATGTTTCTAAGGTTCAACAGTAACAACATTTGAAGAAAGTCAATTTGAAGCAAGTAAAGAAAGATGTGTTCAAAGCTGACAAAGTTCAACCGGAGCGATTTTATAAACTCAAAGGCTCATATAAAATATTCTCTGATATGGAGTTTCCACTTCACTGTGTGGATTCTCAAAAAATAGCTGAGGTTTTTATCAAATCTGCTGATGCTCCAAAGACCTAGAAAGAACAAACTGCTAAGTTTTCTTCTAGAGATTCAAATTATACTCCAAAGAGCCCGAGATCCAAATGGGTTCATGATCATTGCTATCAGGTATTCGATTCTTTTTATGATCATTTTGGAGATGTTGATGTTTGTGAAGCTTTGCAGATTCCGAAACGCCGAAATGTCAACAATCACTTGTGTTACAATTGCCGACAAAAGGGGCATATGGCACAAGATTGTTCGGTTTCTGCTACTTCTAGTTTAAGAAAAGGAAAGGTTCCACATGTTGGTAAATCTGCCAAACAGCGATTCATTGACGAATATGGTAGAGTATTTAATGAATATTCACAACCTACAGTTTTCAAAACTCAAGGAAGATTTATTCATCGTTTTCAAAATGTTCCATATGTAGGTTGTTCGTCACAATCGACTGTGACTGGTTCATCAGATACTGATTTACCAAAATAACAAATCTGGAAACCTAAAGTGGTTTCGAAAGGAAACCAAGATAATGGTCGACCAGAAGCGATTCGCTTCGGGTCATTTATAAACTAACGTGTTTGACCAGTGTGCAGGTACTTTTAGAAGACATATCGGTGATTGAAAAGTTCCTGGTGGAGAAGTATTATTCTAATTTAAGTTAAATTTCAAGAAATATCAAATTTCAAAAACTGATTTTTTTCTGAAAGCTAAAACTGCAAGGTATCCATGTCGAAAGGTCAATTTTCTTCTTTTTACATTTAATGTAGTTTAGGGGGAGAAAATTGAAAAACCAAAAATAGTGTCTCTGTGTTTTTGTTATAACAAAAATCCAAAAATAGAGTTTTCATTTTAAGGGGGATAAAAATGGAAAAAAAACATAAAAATACAAAAACATTAAAAAATGAGAAATTGTATCCGACATGATTGGGAAATGATGATACATTGGCTTACGTGTCTGGCTCATGGATAGAATAGATGAAAAAGCCATAAGATCATTGTTCGATGTGCTTGGTAGGCTCAGCATTAAATCAGAAAGTATTCAGATGTGATAAACACATTAAATAATAATGCTTGACCAAGTGGACAACATCTTGATGCATGTCTCATGATATCAAGAAAAAGATATGTGAGAAAGAAAAATGAGAAGTCACTGTGTATACATGTGTTCATTTTGCAAAGATTTAAACTTGTTTGATTTTCTTTATTTTGTCAAACGATCGGACTTTCTCTGCATATCGAAAGATCGACCTTATCGACCTGATTGTTGTTCGTTTGACGTTCTGCTTTATTTTCTTTGGTGTTTCGTATAACTCATCGGACTTTCTCTGCGTATACAGAAGTATCGACCTGATTGTTGTTGAGTTATACAATTTCAACTTGTTTTTATTTTCTTATTTTGTTAAATCCGAGGCCTTATCTGCGTATCGAAAGATCGACCTTAAGGTAGACGATTTAACGTTCTTATTTCTTTTTTGCTTGGAACACAGTTGACTAAATCATGAGTACAACCGTTATGTGATTAAATCACAAATGAAATCATAAAGTGTGATATAAAAGAAAATACATATTTGAGTATGTCTGATAGTATGGGGTACACTGGTCAAAGCAATTCTAATCAATACTAATAACATATCCAAATGTTACGAGTATGATTGTGCCTGAGTTTAAGATGGACAAATTATACCAGTAATCGACATGACTTATGTGCTGAAGTAATTGAAATTGAATGTAGTTCAACATGTCATGTTCAATATGATCCCAAGTTGTGATCTTTCTCGCAAAAGACAAAAATAGTGTCAAAACTATATCTTGGATTTTATTTCAAAAAGCCAAAAAGATTTTATTTCTTATTTGTTTTCGACCGATCGACATGTGATACGAAATCAAATTTCAAAACTATATCTTGGATTCTCGAAGAGAAGTTTTGCGCCAGGATTAAATTAAGTTTTCAAAAGAAAAAGGAAACCGCGTTTCTGTCTTCTGGAATTGCAGGTTTTGTGTGTCAAGACTCAATCATGGTGAAAGGGGGAGTTTGAAGTATCTTTCACAAGTGGATCTTGAAGACCAAAGATGATTCAAAAGTGATCCAGCCATGCAAGCTCTATTTCTAACAAGATTTCAAGTTGAAGATCGGATGCAGCAATGTTGAAGATTGAAGACTGAAGTTTAGTTAGAATATAGATACACTACACGTTAAGAGGGAGTTTGTTAGAGCATATACCTATGCTATGATGTGTCTCGTGTAATGTATCTATGTGAGCGTGTCTAAGTGTGAGTTGTAGTGACAACATCATTGGTGCCGTACCAAATGGTACGCCGTACCAAATGGTACGCCCGTACCAAATGGTTCACCATTTGGTACGCAGGCTGCTTGTGACTAAGTATAAATAGGTTGTGTAAGAATGATAGCTTAACACTTCTGTCATTTCTACACTTTCTGTGTGTGTTCTAGAGAGAGAAACTAGAGAGAGTTTTCTTTGTATCTTCAAGTGATCAATAAGAATTCTCTTATTTACATCTCGTGTTCATTACATTGATCAAAGCATGCAGTAGTAAGATCGTATCTCGGTTATACAGGAGAAGGCAGACGAATAAGATGCTGGCGGGAAGCCGGAGATTCCCGAGAAGGCAATGGGCGATGAAGATATGTCAACGGTCTGAGCCCACTTTTATAGTCTGCATGTGTTTATGAATGATGTTGGCGTCCCAAAACAATTTATATTCTTTGTCGTTCCCTGAAACAATGTTGAACAAGTAACAACATACAATGGTTGGGAATCCCGGTGGAGGGATCTTGCGGTTTGCAAGACGAACCCAGGATTCCTAACGAACTTTTTACCTACGAGCTTCCCGAGTGGAGGGATCCTGGGGTTTTTAGGACAAAGCTTCGGGAAGCTCAAATCCAGCTTTAGTATGTTAATAATATAACCGCGTTTTGTTTATATCAAATGTGCTTCGTATTTTATCTGTGCCTTTTAGAAATTTGTCATAAATAGTTAATCTAAAAAAATCATGTAAGTCTTAAACGAGTTAAATGAAATAACTAACTCTAAAGTGAAATTAGAAACCTTTATATGGCCAAGGTCACATAAGTTAAATGAAATAACCATAATAATATCCTGACTTTTAAGATTTACCTTAGACAACATCCTTTGCATAATCAAGAATCCTATCAGGGACCCTCGTAGGAATCCTAACAAGTTACCTTATATGTCTTAGAGTACTTTGCCTTGGGGTTCTGACAAGAATCCTGTTCACGTCGAACCTTGTGAGTATCTTTCCTCAGGATTCTAACAGGAATCCTGATCAGATAAAATAAAAGGATCTTCTCTACATCCTGCTTCAGGATCCTAACAAGAATCCTGACCGAATACATTTATAGAGTCTTTTCGGCATCCTGCCTTTAGAACCTGTAAAGCAAAATGTAAAAGGATCCTGGCTAATAACCAAGGATACTTTCTACACAGAATTAATAATATACTGGGTTACACCCGGGATTCTTGGGACTAAGCCAATACTGGGGACAAGCCCATATAATTCTGGGGACAAGCCCGATAAACTTGGGACTAAGGCAACGTAAGTGACATGTAAATACCAAAACCTTAGTTAACACGTTAGTGTTAAAAACCTTGAGAATCCTCCCAGCAGCCTCCAGTGACAAGATTGTCAGCCACCCCTGGAGTGGACTGGTCCGACCACCTTGAGCATACTGGTGGACAACGTGCGCTCCTGGCGAGGGTCGTGCGCTACTGGAGATTACCCAAATGTAGGAGAGGAGTCAGCCTCTCAAACCTTAGAAGGTATGCGGGATACCTTAAGCGTAGAAGAGGTGATCAGCCTCTAACTGGGGATATACCCAAAATACTCTATGATTCTCAAAATCTGCAAAACACTCAGCACTTGGTGAAGGGTGGGTGTTAGCTTAGCTAACACCACTCTGATGCTTAAGTCAGTAACGTGTCATAGGAATAATAAGAATAAATTGAAATAGGATTAGTATACGTACTTTGCAATATTTAGATAGTGAGGATCCTTGGGATTCTGCTTGAGATTCTCAATAGGATTTTTACATAAAATATGCTTTAAGGTGGACGGCATTCCAAGCTCTTGGCAGAGGTTCTCCCTCCATATTTACCAAACGGTATGCCCCCTTTCCTTCTTCAGAATCTATAAGGTAAGGGCCCTCCCACTTGGGTGCTAACTTCCCATCAGTAGAATTGGTAGTATTCTGGAAAGCCTTCCTCAAGACCAAGTCACCTACTTGGAATCTTCTTAGCCTGGTGTTCTTGTTATAGGATTTTGCTATCCGTTGTTGATAAGATGCCATCCGAATTCTGGCCATATCTCTGAGCTCCTCAATCGTTTCGAGATCCTGAAGGAGATTCTGGCTATTTGTTTAAGGATCCTGGCAGTTGACTCTGGCTGTAGGAAGTACCATCTCTGTAGGGATCACAGCTTCTGCCCCAAACACTAATGAGAATGGCTTTTGGCCAGTAGCATTCTTAGGTGTGATTCTATCTGCCCAAAGGACAAATGGTAGCTCCTCAGCCCATTTCCCTTTCTTGGAGCCCAGCTTCTTCTTGAGGTTGTTGATTATGATCTTATTGCTAGATTCCGCCTGTCCATTAGCCTGAGGGTGGACAGGTGTTGAAGTGATCATCTTGATGCCCTAGCTTTCACAAAAGCTTGTAGTTCTCTTGCCGATAAATTAGGAGCCATTGTCGCATATGATTTCTGTCGGAATCCCGAATCTGGTGAGGATGTTCCTTTTGATGAAGGATATCACTTCTTTCTCTCTCACTTGAACATAGGCTTCTGCTTCAATCCACTTGGAGAAGTAATCCGTCATGGCAAGCATAAACACCTTTCCTCCGGGAGCCTTTGGCAGCTTACCCACAATATCCATGCCCCACTTCATGAATGGCCATGGCCACTATAGGATGCAGATGCTCAGCGGGTTGGTGGAGGATATTGCCATGCCTTTGACAAGCATCGCATTTTTGTGAGAAGCTCGAGACGTCCTTCTTCATGGTCGGCCAATAATATCCAAATCTGAGAACTTTAGAGAACAGGGCCCTGCCCCCCGTATGGTTCCCATAATCTCCACTATGAATGTCTTCGAGCACCTCAATAGCTTCTGACTTCTCTAGGCACCTTAGGTAGACACCTGCAAGAGACCTTCTATATAGGATATTATTAATAATAGTATAGGGTACTACCTTTGTGCGAAAAGCTCTGGGGTTTTCGCCCTTGGGAATCTCCCCATCTTTGAGATACTTCCTGATTGGGTAAGTCCAGGATTCCTGAGCATCTTCAGGACTCTCACCATATGCACCTGCATTATTGTCAACAGCCTGAGCTTCCTGTTGAGCTATCACTGGTTTCAGGAGGTGGGTTATTGGAATCTTGACATCCTCAGGGATCCTGAGCGATGAAGCCAAGTTTGCCAAGGCATCGGCTTCTGCATTATCTTCTCTTGGTACCTGCGAAATGTTAAAATTTTCGAAAAATAGAGACAATTTTTTAACAATTTCAAGATATTTGATCAGATTCTCCCCTCTCACTGCATAAGTTAATAAGAGAGAATCAACAAACACTTGTATGGACAGGATTCCCATATCCCTGGCCAGCTGTAATCCAGAAATTAAAGCTTCATACTCAGCTAGCTTCATTGTTGGTAGCCTGGAATTCACAGGATATGGATAGAGGTATTATGTCCCCCTGTGGAGATTTTAGAAGGATTCCCATCCCTGTTCCTATGACATTTGAGGAGCCGTCAGTATAAAGGATCCAGTCTTCCTTGAGCTTCTCAAGCTGCTGGACTTCCTTCTCAACTTCTGGTTCAATGTCACTGCTGAAATCCGCCACAAAGTCAGCTAATGCTTGGGACTTGATTGTTGTTCTTGGTTCATATTTGATATCATAGGCAGTCAGCTAGACTGCCCACTTAGCCATCCTTGTTGACATTTCCGGCTTCCTGAGAACTGCCTTGAAAGTGAGCCATCCTTGCTGAATCTCGAAGAGGCGTCCATGAAAGTGAGCATCTCATGACCTGCTGTGGCATCCACCATTGCATCAATGTGGGGAAGTGGGAAAGGATCCTTGGGACAGGCCTTGTTTAAGTCTGTGTAGTCCACACAGACCTTCCACTTCCCGTTCTTCTTCTGGACCACCACTACGTTCGCTAGCCACCTGGGATATTTGACTTCGCTGATCATCTTTGTCTTGAGAAGCTTGTCAACTTCCTCCTGGATTATTATATTCTTTTTTGGAGAGAACTTCCTTCTTTTTTGTTGTATGGGCCTGAAAGAAGGATCTAAACCAAGTTTATTAGTAATAACATGTTTAGGGATACCTGTCATATCGTCGTGTTTCCATGCAAAAGTTGAAGCTCTTGCTTTGAGAAGCTCAACTAGATTCTTTTCAACTTCCTGTGGGATGTTGGTCCCGATGAGCACCTTGACTTCAGGATTCTCAGGATTCAGCTGGACTTCTTTAACATCGAGCTCCCTGTCTTCCTGTTCCCCGGGTGCTCTTTTCTGTAATTGCTATCCCTTCGTCAATTTTGTTGTATTCTTCATAGAAGTTGAGTAGTAGTTATTGGCTTCCTGCTGGTCACTTTCGATCCTGACAACTCCCCAGGGTGTAGGAAGCTTGATACACTGGTGATAAGTTGAAGGGACTGCCTTCATCTCGTGAATCCATGGCCTGCCAAGAATAATATTGTAACAAGAGAGGGAATCTATAACATAGAATTTCTACATGCAATTTAATCCCTCTATATATACTGGTAGTCTAATGTCTCGAACGGTGCTCTTGGTTTCGCCACTGAAGCCAACCAAGACTGAGGATCTTGCCACAATTTCTGATTCTCGGATACCCATCTTTTTTAGCACGTCCAGACGGATTATGTTGACAGAGCTTCCGTTTTCTATCAAGATCCTGCGTACAAAATGGTTAGCAATATATAAAGTAACCACCAGACTATCATGGTGGGGATCCTGAACGTGGGAGCGGTCGCTCTCATCAAAGGATATCATCTTCTCCTGAGTCAGGGTGGAAGTCCGGACAGGTCTGGATCCCTGTTCAGACTTAGACTCTTTAGCATGCTTCTTAGCTAAGGAGTAGGAAGTGCCATAGATGTCTGAGCCTCCTGATATAAAGTTGATGATTTGAGCATCCTTTGGAGGTGAAGCTGCCCTCTGGGGAAGCTTGTCAGCTTCCTGAGTTTTGCTCTTCTTTCTACCCAACAGCTCCTTCAGATGCCCCTTGCTGAGCAGGTAGCTGATTTCTTTCCTAAGTGCAATGCATTCGTCTGTCCTATGGCCAAAATCTTCATGATAGGCACACAACTTTGATTTGTCCTTCCAGGATGCCTGCTTGGTATCCTTCCTGGGCCACCTTGCCTTTTCACCTAGGTCCTACATAGCACACATCAAACCACCAATGTCAACCGAAAAACAATATTCAGATACCTTGGGATACTCCTCGTCATCGTCATCTTGGTCTACAACATTGATCTTTGGATTTTCTGATTTGGAATATGGCCGGGATCTGTACTGCTTCCCGGGGGATTCCAACTTTTTACTGTTAGAATCATACTTGGGGACATCGAGTCTATGATGGATCTTCTTGTCATCCTCCAAACGGATGAACCTCAAGGCTCTGCTTCGAACTTCGTCAAGGTTCCTACAAGGATTCATAACAAGATCATCATAAAATCGGGAATCCTTACGAAGTCCCATCTTGAAAGCTTCGACTGCCGCTGCCATATCCAGGTTGGGAATCTCGAGAGATTCTCGTCCGAATCTGGAAATATAGTCTCTAAGTGGTTCTTTAGGCCTCTGAACTACCCTGTACAAATCACCTGTGAGCTTCACAAAGGTCCTGCTACAAGAGAACTGATTATTAAACAGGTTAACCAAGTGAGAAAATGAAGTAATAGTGTTAGGAGGGATGCTCAGTAGCCATTTCATGGCTGGTCCCGTAAGAGTCGAACCAAAGACTTTGCATAGGCAAGCTTCCTTGATATCCAGGGGAATAGGGTTGATTTATGTGCGCTCCCTGTAATGTGATACATGCTCCTCAGGATCCATCGTCCCGTCATAGAGTTTCATGTTAGGCGTCTGGAAGTGCTTGGGAATCTCAACTGTTGAGATTGGCCGAGTGAACCTCGAGATCCTGTGGCTCTCAAGGGGAACCTCAAGGATAGGTTTAATTATCCCTGGAATGCTTGATATCATTTCCTTCAGCTTCTGAAGCTCCCTTGTAATGTTGGGGTGTATACCTGCATCAAAAGAGAGATCCTGGTGAGAAGCTGTGGGAATCAAATGAGACAAGTTACCTAGGTTGGGATTCTGGTTCAGAATCCTGGGCCCATGTCCAAAGCTAGTCGGGATACTTGGCTCCATGGTGGCTGCTGCTTGCATGGGGATGAAGTCACCATTATACACATCTGAGGAGCTGGTCTTGAAGATTCCTGCAGAAACAGAAAGGTTAGAGTATTGATATCCTTGGGGGTTCTGGCTTGGATTCCCAGCAGAAAAAGGATATCCTTGAGATGACGCGGCTAGGGATCCCAACAACGGTGGAATCCAAGGATCCCTGGAGCGCATCTGCGAGGATTCTAGCGGGACGGCTCCTGAGAATCCAACATTACTCCCTGCATATCCAGTGGTCTGGGAAGTCATTGCAGGGGCCGTAGTGAAGCCTGGTGCTGATTTGTAATTGTAGCAAGCCAGATCTGAGGATCCTGAGGCATTGGAACCGAGATGCCGGGGAAATAGAGGACTTTGCTCCTCCACAGGTTTCTTAGAATTCTTAAGCTCCTCGATCTCCTTCATCACCGTTTGATTGGTCTTTTCTTGTTGATCCATCTGATTTTTCACCTGCCTAATCAAAGTAAACAAATCATTGTTAGTAATAACAGGATCAACAGATTAAAACCTGGGATCTTGTGAAGATAGGATAGTCAGTTTTTCTCGGCTGCTCGTCCACTTTCTCTGACGATCATTATTTTTCTTCTGGCTTCCTGGAGCGGAAGGAAGAGGAAGAATGGAGGACGATGTAGAGGCCGAAACAGATTTTTGTGGGTTTGACATCTTTGGGATGAGAGATCAAATAGAGCGGATGATGAATGGAATTTCTTGGAATGAAGCACCACTCGCCCCACGGCGGGCGCCAAACTGTTTTGGTCAAAAATTCATAAAGGAATTATGTATTCCAAACTTAGATTGTGAGGTAGTGTGCTTAACGATCAAATGAGCAAATAATCCAAGTTACGATGGTTACACAATGATTTAGCGAGGAAAACTCCAGAATCCTTTGG
>JBCNJP010000017.1:27493651-27531732 GCA_039602395.1 Deinandra increscens subsp. villosa | reverse complement strand
AATGAGTTTAAGGGGAGTTTTGTGGGCCTTTAAGGTCCAATACGGAAATTAGTGGGGATTTAGGGTTTTTAGGATGACTTGTTCTCCAAGATGGAGAATCCCTATAAAAGGGAAACCCTCCCCACATTAATAGGCTGCTGTTTTTGGTATTTTTGTGTTAATTGGTGTTTACGAAATTCTCAGAGAGAATTTCGAGTCTAGTGTTGCAATCAAGGTGATTAGTAAAGTGTTTTCTTCTTCTGGTTTGTGTTCTTATCTTGTTCTTTATTGAATATTCATACTACTTTTCGATTAGACTTGAATCACCTATAATCACCGGATTCCGCACGGTGATTATAGACTTTGATATCGCGTGAGGGTTTGATTTGATCCTTACAGTGTGGGGTAACCTTGCTATAGGTAAGGAAAACCCAAAAAGTGGTCAAATGTGACATGTTGATTTTACAGGAAAATTGTACCCAAGCAAGTGGATGGATGATGACACATACGACTCCAAAATGCATTGGGCTAGGACTCGAATGCATAATGGGCATATGCTAAGGTACAACCAGGTGGGACTACCCAACGTGGATTACATTTTGATAAATGGTAATGCATATACATGTGTCTAAATCAGGTCGAAATTAGAGTCTGGACCCATGAGGGAATAATTTGAAATTGAAATTGAAATAAACAGAAAATATAAATTGATGACGAACGACTCTATAGGAGCCGTGAAGCCAATAAACAGAAAATAGAAATTGGTGACGAACGACTCTATAGGAGCCGTGAAGCTAATAAACAGAAAATAGAAATTGGTGAAGAACGACTCTATAGGAGCCGTGAAGCCAATAAACAGAAAATAGAAATTGGTGACGAATGAATTTTAAGAAGCCGTGAAACCAATATACCGAAAGCGGTAATTACTAAAGTCGCTAACATGAAACAAGGTTGCGATTGAGACATCATAAGATGTACAAAGGTTGAACCTTGTAAGTGAAAGAGTAACGAGTGACCAGGGGACTAATAAGTAGAAAATGGTCATATGCTTTTAATTGATGAGATCGTCGAGGTGGTTAAACCACGTTTAATATACGATATTATGGATGATTAAATGATATCAAGTTACACAATGTGATCAATTCTCAAATGAATTGGGTTATGACCCAAGTCGAGAATTAAATAAATATATAAAATGAAAATGGGTTAAGGCTTACGTTAGAAAACCTGTAAGCCTTCGAAGGGTAGCCTTACCAGGTAAAGGGTAAATGGCTAACCTTCGTTGAAAGCAAGGGAAACCCATAAGATTAAATCGGTGGATTTTTATGTAAATTGTAGGACTAACGGAATTGAAGTTGTTAGGTGGGTGATTGACCCAACTAGCGGGTATGACCCCCAAGCATAGGTCGTTGTAAAAGTTAGGAGGGCGCTAGAGGCGACCGTTCCCGAATACGCACTGAGGATATGTAACTATTCTCAATTCATATTTATACGATTTGAATGTAAAAGACCTCGTGAATATGATGGGGTCTTAGAAGCCTCGTCAATGGGATGGGGTAAATGGGCTAAGGGATTCGTAGCATGAACTACGAAATAAGGCCAAGGATATAACGAATCTGTAAAATTGGAATAAATGGCAAATAGGCCATGTTAAATTTTGACCATTAAAATATGGGGAATTTTTGTGACCAAGGGTTATAAACAATAACCTAGTAATAAGTGAAACGAATAAGGATTGCGAATCATAATATCTAATGATATGCATTTGATTCCATAAATCATAATAGAAGAATACAATATAATCTTAAAGGGATTATGGGATGGGTATGAATGGCTTATAGAGTCATAGAAACCTTCCAATAAAATAAATTGCATTGCCGAACGGTATAATGCAAACAACAAGTGTTATGCTAAACACTTGCAGATGTTGTTATATTGTTTAACATGTTTACATACAGTTAAGTTGTGTAAGAACACAACTAGTAAGAAGGCAGTATGACGAGCTTCCGGCCAGGACCATCGTTCAGATAAACCTGAACAAGAAGACGATAGGTGCATATACTGATAATGCCAAGGTATGGTAGTCTTACATTAGTCTTGACCATCTTACGAGGAGGGTAATAACTTGAAATTCTGGTTTAGACCATCGGGGTATGGCGATGGTTATTAGGACCTTAACCAAAAATGACCCATCAAACTAGGATATATAATTTCCTAAATGGGTCAAGTGGGGGAAAATAATGGTCGTGTCATGTTAAACTTGTCCTAAGGGGCAAGTAATAATAGGAAATGGTATTTGTCATACGATGACTAACTCGGAGCTGACAAGAATGAAAACTCAAAAGTCTCGCAAAGTTCATAGTGGGTGATATGTGGCAAAGGCTGAACATAAATGGGAACATGTTAGATTCACATAGTTATATTTGCGTATCTATGTATATACATGCAGTGTGATTAACATGACTACTTGTGTTTATGTCTTAAAATATGACTAGTAACTAGGAAAGAGTTTCGGGGACGAAACCTTCTTTAAGGGGGGTAGATTTGTAACATCTCGAAACCCGAACGAATATTGTATTCGTAAATAAATGAGATAGGAAGTTAGTCCATAACTCAACCCGTTATGTACATGAGGGATTTATCATGTAAAATAAAATATTGGATCAAATGGGAATTTAGTTGCTTAAAATGTTAATATTGAAATTTGAGGGGCCAAAATAGTAATTACACTAATGTGTAATAAATAAAAAGAAAAGGGAAAGGAGGGGGATCGTAATTCTCCCCTGGAGTTCGACACCCACCCTCCAAGCCCTAGCAAACCTCAAAATTCTGCAATTCAAGGTGTTAAGCTGCGATTTTGGTGCGTCAAAACAAAAATTGGAAGTGTTTTCTAGCATCTAAACCCATCTTTGAATCAAGTAAGTAAACCCCATCTCCAAGCATGCTTAGAGTCCGAAATTTTGACCAAATTGGATGCTTCAAAGCTGTGATTTTAGGTCCATTGTGTTATATAATGTTTATATGGTGTTATAGATTTAAGAATGCTTGAATTTGTAGCTTAAACACCAAGTTTTGGTAGGTTAAACCCTAAGTGACGAATTTACATACTTAAGGGCTAAGATTTCAAAACATTGATGGAATATGCTGGAATTGGGAGTTCCTTGAAGTTGCAATACGTTAATATCATACGTAAATGCAACTAAATTGTTATATACTTATGATAGGCATAAGTGGACTCTAAACATAAACCAAATGGGGGTAAACTGTGTTGAGTATGTTTAAGCACGCTAAGTGCTCGATGAAATGCCTAACCTAGAGGAAATGTTGGAATTTATGACTAAATGTAAGAATGATATACTACTTACAATCATGAAATAAGAATGTGCTTGATATGTGAAATCCATGCTTATAAAGTGTGGTAAATGAGATGGTATAAAAACCATGAAAATATTAAGAACCTAGTTGTAGGGCTGTTTTGGAAGGGGCGTATAAGATTCCTCGTAGGTCCGTTTAGGATGCAAAATATATGATTGAAAAGCTTGTTTTGAATACTATGTTTAGTATTTGAACACCGAAAACTGAATCTGATGTATAATGGGTCAAAATGGCCCGTTAATATGGTCACTCAATTTTTCAGCATGCTGTTTGGGAAAAATTATGGTTGCTGTCCTGTTTTTTAGAAAAATTGTATAAAATAAACCGTAACTCCTAAAAATGTGTATCTTATATTCTCGAAAAGCCCTATGAGTCTACTACAATTCATATTTGAACATGAAAGGATGAATAAAATTATTCAGTGGTCAAAAATGTCGATTTCAGCGGCAACGCAGTAAAATGCTGCACAAAAATAAGAAGTTTTTATAACCCTTTAAAGTTGGATATGTCAACGTAGATGATTAAAACATAAATGGTCGATTATAATAGATTATGTGCATATAGTTGGGTGTATTAGAAGCACCTGAGGTGAATGGAAATGACTTATACAAATATTATGCACATGTATATTAAGCATGGTGGACTTTTAGAAAGTCAAAACAAAACCAGGAATTTAACATGAATTGTGTATAGGGCAAATTGTATTGAAACGGATAAAGAGGCATGATGGAAGCTATAAATTCCAAGATGCTTTGAGGTAAACGAAGTAAAGGTTAAGCTACCCAAGGAACCTAAACTCAAGTTCACGAGGTAACATCTATGCTATGTTACATATTTTGTTAATGACTCATATTTGCATTAATGATATAGAAAGCATGAGTTTTATGAAATGTGATAAACTTTCCCTACAAGGAATGTTGTTGAATTACGTATAATTACAAAGTCAAATAATTAGAGTTAAGCTCTAAGAAGGTAATGAGTCAAAGAACAATACACAAGTAAATGGTTCATAGGAACCATGGCTATAAGAATGTATGACATTAGCGGTAAATGAATCGTAGGGTTCATGCTAATGGGTTAAACGGGTCAAATGATTCTAAAGGAATCATGAATATATATCACATTAGCAATAAATGAATCGTAGGATTCATGCTAATGGGTTATACGGGTCAAATGAGTATAAAGGATTCCTAGTATTGAGTCAAAGTGTAATACTTACTAATTGATTCATAGGAACCATAATAATGGCCAAATGTTATTGTTAGCTAAACGGTTCATAGGGACCATAACCATATGCTAGTGAGTAATTCATTGATAATGGCTTGCGGGAACCAAATGCACGTGTAACATCGTTCATGTTACAATTAATAGATACAAAATAGGTAATACATACAAAAGGAATAACCATGAGTTGTACTAAATGGGTGACGAATGGTTCTAGGAACCATGAAGCCCAAAGTGCCAAATGGTTCTCCAATGACAAAATTTGACCATAGGTAGGATTTGGAGGAATCATATATCGAACAATAAGTTACAATGAGCGGAAATAGGCTTATGGAGCCTATGCCATGTAACAAAAGAAGGAGGATCATAAATGGTTTATAGAACCATAGATCCGAAATGTCTAGATATGGTCAAATGGAGCATTGGGAAATACCAAAGGCAAGGACCCGTCTTAACGGGTCAAAAGAATAAATGGGTCAATTGGACACTATTTACAATGGTTATGTAATCCAGTGGCAAGTAGAATGATAAGAATGAAATTACATGACTTGTGTCTAAAAACTTTAGTGAAATGTCAATGGGAAAGGCTAAACACATAATGGAAGTGTAGAACCAAACTGTGCGCGTGCATACAAATATTTCGTGTCAAATTGCTTGCATTGTGTTCATAGTTGTTAAACATATGTGGTGGATCAATTCTGGATGGTAACATATGGGGTTACCACAAAGAAATCCCTTAATGGGTCAAACGGGTCGGGTGAACCCGGTGTTAATTTTACGAATCATGATCATGACGAAGGTATGTGTTTACCACAAAAACATGTTTAAATGTATTTTTTAGGCCTAGGATGCCTAATGCAAGTTCCTTAAGAACTTTAGTGAAATATGCAAAACAGGGGAAAATTTATCAAAAATATTCTAAGTATGGGACTGGCCGAAAATGGCCAGATCCCTGGAAAAATGGCTCCAAGCGTATCGCTTGGAGCATGTGATTTAGGAGGCGATACGCTTAGTATTCCAAGCGTATCGCTTAGAAGTAAAGTTAATCTAGGCGATACGCCTAGGAATCATTTTATGAAATTATTTATTATTTATCATTGTTAATGATATTCATACATGTTTTTCAATAAAAACTCACTATTGAAAGTGAGTGAATTGCAGGTAAAAGGGAAAGCCTAGCGGGGGATGCTCTTTAAGACTACGAAGAACCGATCACGTCAAGAACCAACGACCTGTCTTGTATTTTGATGGAAACGACTTAAGTATAAATTGATGAACTCTTCTAAATGTCAAACTCATTATTTATATATTTTGTAAATGTGAACCAATAAGGTGGCATTTTTATGATCATAAAATCATATGTTTTGTATGAAATTTTCTGGGACCGGTTTTTACGTTAGGAAACGTTAGAGTTTGATACTAAATTATAAACGGGTGTTACAAATTTTGTAAATAATTATTAGCCAAAGAATAATTATTTAAAGTTGATTTTATTTTAAAACATGAATCGTTTGAAAGATACATTTTAAGTCACGACATTTAATCATTTAATATTTCAAAATCGTTTGATATTTTATATGTATAAAATATTCATCTCTTTTTAAAACGTTGTTTTAAAACATTACATGGCGACGTTTAGATTTATAAAAGTTCATTTATAACTTTTGGATTGTTTTAATAAAACAACGATAAGTAATTTGGTCTAACATTTACGTTCTCGCGTATATCACCGTATGGTCCCGGTTTTGTTACTCTGCAACGTATTTTCATTTTTTATTACATTGATTTCATCAAAGTAACAATAAAAGTTCATAAAATATTTAAAGCCATATGTTTGCCTTTTCGTTATTTTTATAAAAATGTTTTATGAAAATATTTATTCTACCAAGAATAGTGTCTTTTTATAGGAAATCTTTTATTTTTATAACATGTCTTTAAATGATTAAAAACTTGTAATAAATCCGAGAATTTATGTCAAATTAATCATTTAACATAAATTTTATTCCTTTCATTTTTTTAGCAGAAATCATGTTACATTCCTTTTGTCATGTAAGGCTTTTATAACACTTTAATGTGTTATATTTTTACAAAAACAAGTAATATTCTTTTTGTTCCTTTTACTCGTTACAAATTGTTTAGCCAATTATTGTCATAAATTACATATGTAACTTATATTTATACCTTAAATCTTGTTAGGAGATTCATGTGTTAAGTTAACATGACCTTAAAATGCAACATGTCCAACTTAGCATTACAACATATTCTATGATTAAATCAACTAACACATATAGTGTTAGGAACATTTAGTATTAATCATTAACAATCTACTAACACCTTGTGTTAGGACAATATAAGTAAATAACAATCACTAACACTTTGTGTTAGGACAAGATAATTAAGTAACAATCAACTAACACTTTTCAAGTGATAGGACAAATTAAATAAATGTAAACACCCATTTTAAATGTCTCATCCATTTATTAGTTAAATTTGTTATTTATTAAATCTACTAACACTTTTCAAGTGTTAGGACCATTTTATATGATGTTCCAAGAACACTTAACTCATCTAGTGAGTTTTATGGATAAATCCATGTAGGGTTTTGTTCTTGGATTCAAAATGTACAAGAAATGCATGGAAATAACATGATGATCTTCAGGTACACTTGGATACTTTCATAAGATTTCTCCAAGTGTTTCACCCATTTCCTTGGAAATCTTTAAGTTCCTAGAACACCAAAGGGAAATGCTTAGATCATAGAAGAAAGAGGTAGAGAAGAGAGATTCTTAGATGTTTAATTCAAAATGTAAGTGTTTAAAGTTGGTTGTCAAGACTTGGGTATCACATTTGGGTGTTAAAGAGTAGGAGAAATGAGTTAGAAAACTCACAAGGAAGGAGTGGTAGTAAACCGTGAGGTGGGGTGGCTTGGCGGTGGTTCCGGCGGTGGTGGGTGGTTCCGGCGGCTCTTCTGTGGCAGCGGAGGGTGGTTGTGGGGTGGTGGTTGGCCGAGATCAAGGGGAGAGAGAGAGAAGTGATGGTTGAGGTGTGTGGAGAATGCTTGGTGTGGGTCTTCTCTTATAACTCAAAAATGAGTTATTAACCATTGGTTAAACCTTCTCCATGATAACTAATCAAAGTGTAGACTAGGTGTGTTGTCAATCCCTTATCCACCCAATCTAACTAAGTGTAGGAGGCTTATTTTTTATAAAATTTGCTTAAGCTTAATAAATGAGAGGAGCTTTTTTAACATATAAAATGGTTAGATATGTTTAATATCACAACTTTTTAAAATATAACCAAAGTATATTTAAACTACAAAGGTGGTGCATTTTATAAAAGTTGATGGGCCAAAAAGTTTATAGAAATCATTGTGGGTTTTTTTATAAAATCTCATGGGCTAAAACAATTTATAAAACTTGGGTTTGGAGGTGGGCCGAAGCCCAACTAAAAATCGGGAAGGAAATGGGTCGAGTATTCGGCTGGGCCGTACTGGGCCAAATAGGGAAAATGAGCCGGGTTTGGGTCTGGGCCACAAAAAGAATTTGGGCCGGGCTTGGGCCGTTTCTCGAGTGGGCCGTGAGTGAGAGGGAAGGCCGGGTTTGGCCCAGGCCGATCGGGCCATGGGTCGGGCCTCCGGGTTGGCTCGAATGTTCGGTTAGTCGGGTTCAGTCATCGGGTGGGGTTTCGGGCTCGTTCGGGTTGTTTTGGGCTTGTTGGGCCTAACTGGGCCCGAACGGGTTTGTCGGTTTTTCATTTGGTTAAGTCTTGACATCTGAACAAACTTTATCACATTTGTTTGTTCGTAAAATGTTTAAGGTAAATCAGATTATATCAGCTTTGGTAAAAATATAAAAATTCCATTTTTATATGTTTATTTTTATTATTGAAGTTCCATATTTAAAATATGAAAACTTCCATATTTTACGGGTTTATGTTTTCAGTACAAACGCGGGATTTATTACGTCGTTGGTTATCAGTTGTCAGTTTATCTCAGGAATTTAATAGTTTAATCACATAAATATCACGTATGAATATTAAATTAAAAAGTCAAAGGAGGGAGGTTTGACCTGGTTTTGGACGAGGTGTCATATTCTCCCCCAGTTAGAAGAATTTCGTCTCGAAATTCAGTTCTGGTTACTAGTAGATGCGACGTTTCCAAACAGACGAGGATACTTTCAACGCATTTGGTCCTCGCGTTCCCAAATGTACTCTGGTCCTCGTCGAGAGTTTCATCGTATCTTGACTATGGGAATGCGACTATGCTTCAGCTTCTTGATTTCTCAGTCAAGTATCTCGATAGGTTCCTCAATAAAGTGTAGTGTTTCGTCAACCTTGAATTTCATCAAGTGGGACGATAAGCGTTTCATCGGATAGACACTTCTTAATATTACTAACGTGAAAGACATCATGTACGATGCTTAGTTCGGCAGGCAGGCGTAGTCGGTATGCTACTGGTCCGATGGTCTCAGTGAGTTCAAATGGACCAATGTAACGAGGGTTGAGCTTACCTCGTTTGCCGAATCTAATGACACATTTCCGAGGTGACACCTTTAGCATGACGCGATTACCCTTTTCAAAGGACAAGGGTTTGCGACGGTTGTCATCGTAGCTCTTTTGCCTGTCTCTGGCAGCTTTCAGACGATTACGGATTTGAAAGACTTTCTCAGTTGTTTCAAAAATTAGTTCAGGACCAGTCAACTGGTTGTCACCAATCTCAGTCCAGCAGAGTGGGGATCTACACTTTCTTCCATAAAGTGCTTCAAATGGTGCGGCTTGAATGCTGGTATGATAACTGTTGTTATAGGAGAATTCGGTAAGAAGGAGGTGCTCGTCCCAATTGGGTCCGAAATCAATCACACATGCTCTCAGCATATCCTCGAGTGTCTGGATCATTCATTCAATTTGGCCATCTGTCTGTGGATGGTAGGCAATACTCATATCGAGTCTAGTACCCAAAGATTTCTGTAGAGATCTCCAAAAGTTAGCGGTGAAACGGCTAGCACGATCGGATATGATAGATATAGGCACACAGTGTCGCGAGACGATTTCCTTAATGTAGAGTTTGGCTCGCCTATCCATGTTATCCTTCTCCTTGACTGGTAGGAAGTGCGCAGATTTTCTCAATCGATCTACTATCACCCAGATAGCGTCATATCCAGATCTACACTTAGGCAATTTTGTGATGAAATCCATGGATATTTCTTCCCATTTCCATTCCGGAATTACAGGTTGAGTTAACAATCCATATGGTTTCTGGTATTCGGCTTTGACCTTTGAACATGTTAAACATCTGCCGAGATAGGTGGCTATCTCGGCTTTCATGTTAGGCCCCCAGAATTGTTTCTTCAGACCGTGGTACATCTTATCTGATCTGGGATGAATGGAATATCTTGACTTGTGAGCTTCATCGAACACCAATTTCCTTAAACCTCCATAGACAAGTACCCATAGTCTATCCATGAAGTTCTTGGTTCCATCAGGTTTCTCGTCTAGTTGCTTCTCCATTCCACGTAGGCATTCTTCTGCTAGGTTTTCTGGTTTGAGGGATTCAATCTGAGCGTCACGTACTTGTGAAGTGAGATTTGAGTGTATGGTCATACTTAATGCTCGAACACGAAGTGGTTTGATGCACTCTTTCCTGCTCAAGGCGTCAGCTACAACGTTACCTTTGCCTGGGTGATAACAAATCTCGCATTCGTAATCATTTAGCAGTTCCACCCATAAGCTTTGTCTCATATTCAATTCCTTTTGATTGAAAATGTGCTGGAGACTTTTGTGATCGGTGAATATGGTGCATTGAGTACCATGGAGATAGTGTCTCCAGATTTTAAGAGCAAAGACAACGGCTCTGAGTTTCAAATCATGGGTCGTATAATTATTCTCGTGAATCTTCAGTTGTCGTGATGCGTAGGCGATGACTTTCTCTTGTTGCATTAGCACGCAACCTAAACCTTGATGCGATGCATCGCAGTATACAACGAAGTCTTCGATTCCTTCAGGCAACAATAGGATTGGTGCATCACATAGTTTTTACTTCAATAACTGGAAAGCTGCTTTAGTCTTAGCATCCCATATGAACTTCTAATCTTTTTGGGTCAGAGCGGTCAGTGGCTGGGCTATTTTTGAGAAGTTCTAAATGAATCGGCGGTAATAGCCAGCGAGACCTAAGAATTGGCGAATCTCGGTTGGAGTCGTGGGTGTACTCCAATCCTTGATTGCTTCAATTTTGTATCGGATCCACGTGAATACCCTGATCGTCGATCACATGACCCAAAAAGTGTACCTCGCGAATCCAAAAGTCGCATTTGGAGAATTTCGCGTAAAGTCCTTCCTTCTTCAACAATTCCAGGATAAGTCTCAGGTGTTGCTCGTGTTCTTCCTTGCTACGGGAGTATATGAGGATGTCGTCAATGAACACGATAACAAATTTATCCAGATATGGTCTGCATACGCGGTTCATTAAGTCCATGAACACTGTCGGTGCGTTTGTCAAACCAAATGGCATTGCAAGGAATTTGTAAGTCCCAAAACGATCCTTACACGATATCAATGATAAATCGAAGGTGCGGAATCCCGATGATTGATTGATTCAAGAACAAAGATGAAAATAGTAAACGATGAAGAACACGATGAAACAAACAAACAATAGTAATCACCTTTGATGTGTGCACACGATTAAATAATCGTGTGTACACAAACTTGATAGAAAACGAAAAGCCTCCTTGTCTCTCTCAACTGGCTAGCTCCTAATATGAGTATTAGGATTTGTTTATATAGATAAACAAATCCTAAACCTAATTTTCGGATTTGACTAAACAGGCCCACTAAACACCCCTTAAACTCTTTCTAATTGGGCCTTAACATGTCCAAAATGGCCCAATGATCCAATACAATGAAAACCCAACTATTTTACACCTATTCATATGCATAGGCCTTCAAAATAATCTGCCAAGTGATGATTTAATACACAAGCCACAAATTATACCCTAACAATCTTCCCCTTGGCTTGTGATATTAAATGTCTTCTACTTTCAATCTTCAGACTTGCAATCTTCTCCTTGGCTTGAACATGGGTTGATGAAGATTTTTTATCTTGGACAATCTTCATTGGGAAACATGAGAGATGTTTTATGGCTCTCTCTCTCTTTATTAGCATCAGCTTGAACTCCAAATGATAAGCATGTAATGGGAGGAGGATTCTCAAATACTTGCTCCTTCTTGAAATATGTTGAGTCCTTGCTGAATCATCAGTAACCGTCTTGACTTGCCATTAACTTCAGAGGATCACTTGAAAAACCAACAAACTTCCCCTAAGCATAGGGTAAGTCCTTTTCCGGCTGGTTTTTCAACTTTATCAGTAACAATATCAGTGCATTGGTCAACTGAGTCCTTGACCTTCTTGTCCATGAGTTGTCTTTTCCTGACTTAACCTATAAAACACAACATGGAACAGACACTAACCAGACAATGATCATTGATTATCGGGTTAGCATTATTTAACCAAAAAAAAACCTAACATAGGTTAATACTTCCCCTGAACCCGAGGACTCTTCACATTATCTTCCCCTAAGATTATGAGGGGAGTCATACTTTCTTGCATAAAACCCATAAAAACTTATTTAAACTTTTTAAATTAACCTGGCCATGATTGAAAAATAAACAATAAAAACTTATGATAACACAAAAGAAAAATGAAAATAAAAACAAACATACCAAATTACTAAACGAGAAGGTTTTATTTGGGGTCAAACCGTATAAATCTGACTGAGGAACCCTTTTCAGCTTCTGTTACTCAAACACGTCCAGGTGATTGCCAATATACTGATCCACTTTAAACTCTAACCCTTTTCTTTATCAGGCTGTTTGTCACTTTATTATCTTTTATTGGTGCATTAATTATGAACAACAAGTGGGTTTCAACAAATCCTAGGTACATGTTATTGCACACTATCAAGCATATAAATTCCCTACCACATATTTTCACAACCTGATCCAGAAGTTTGAAACTGGGCTCGAGACTTGGTTGAGAAGAGAAAGAATAGATCACATAGATTTTTTGGGTATAATATACAAGTCAACTGAATTTTTGAAACATTTTTGATAATGTTCTCATTGGTGACAAAGGCTGAGGGTTTTGGACTCTTGAGGGTCTCTTTTGATGTGCTCTTTTGCATCTTTTGGGTGTATATTATTTTTTTTATTTTTTTTATTTTTTTATTTTAGGTGATCTAGAAGCACGTATGTATGGACAACTCCAGGTCATTGCTCACGCAAAGCAAAGGAGAGCCTTACATACATGTGAAGCATCCCCAGGTCATTGCTCACGCAAAGCAGAGGGGACGCCGACTTTTTTAGCTCAATTTCACACTCTTGAAGACAAGCGTGTGTATCGGGAACTTGAACATGCAGTCAAATAGAAATGCAATTAACCTAAGTGTTGTTACCCAACAGACTGCCATATGTTATCTTTAAGTGTGTAACGCATACCTTTTCGGATTAAAGAGCCGAGCCTACCAGCATATCACCATGGATCATGTCTTTCACATTCGCCTTACGCGTGTCAGCCGTCTCCAAAACGGAAATTTATTTCACTTCCCACCTTCGCAAACACACAAACAACAGATTAAAAATTAAAAACCACAATTTTCTGAGGGGTCTACTATTTCATCTTTTCTATTCTTCCCCTTGCTTTTTGATTTTTAATAACAACACACACCTTTTTTCTTTTTTTTTTAAACACACACTGACACAATACTAAATATGTACTAAAACCGGCCAAGCTAACCTTCAAAGTTTATCTTTTGAAATAATTCAGAAATGGGTTTTGTTTCATGCACAACCATACTTCACATCAAACTAAGGGTGTGCAGAAATAACCGAAATCCGAAAAAACCGATAAACCAAACCGTGTCCGTGTCCAAATAAACCGATCCGAAGTGTGAATTCGGTTTACGGTTTGGTTTCAAACCGTATCCGAATTGTGAATTCGGTTTATGGTTTGTTTATGGTTTTGGATTTTATTTTTATTTGGTTTATTTGGGTTATTCAGTTATCCATTTAAACCGAATAAGGTTTATATATATACATATAATATATATATAGATATATATATATATATATATAATATATATTTTTTTTATAAATCATGTGTTGGAAGTTCTATTTTGCATGAAAACTTTGAATTTCGTTTGTTTAAACTATCGGTATTTTGGTTGTATGTTATGTAAAAAGAAACTTCATATTTGATTTTGTTCACTTCATGCCATATTTGTTTTGCTTTTATGTAAAAAAAATGTACAAAATATGTTATTCTGTTGAATACGGTTTGAATACGGTTTATTCGGTTCTGAACCGGAACCGAACCGTATTGAATATGGTTTATTTGATTTGGTTTGTAAGTTTTCCAATATGGTTTGGTTTGGATACGGATGTGATAAAAAATAATTAAAAACCAAATAAACCGAATCGATTAAACCGAATAAACCGTAAACCGAACCGATGAACACCCCTACATCAAACTAGCCAAGAAACAAACAATTCAGACAATGTTACCTTTTCTGCTGATCTTTTCAGATTTACCTCTCACATAGAGACATACCCTCCATTGAAATCTTCATGTCATGTAGTAGAGAGATGTCTCCTATCCTGTGCCTGGAACAATCACTATTACAAACAAACAAGGTTAATGAAAGTCCTTCTTGACTGTTCCTGCACACTGTGAGATATTAATTAGCCATTAAAACCCAGGCCATTGTGGTTCTGGGTAAACCCGATGAATCAATGAAAGTTACTTCTTTTAAACACATGCCCTTTGAAAAATCAGGAATTTGAGTTGCAGCTGCCTTTGATTTTGGTTTCCAAATACCAGGTGATTTGAAAGTTGTTTAAGTCACCTTTGAAGTAGTGACTTTAGGTATTTCAACCTTCTTCATTTCAGGTTTCCTTTTCAAAACAGTTTTAGTTACCTTTGGATGGGTAACTTTAGGTTTGTCATCTTTGTGTTGTTTTGAAATTGGTTTCTTCACCATTTTATGAAAATTTTCATAATTTGGAAAAACATATTTTTGATTTGAAAATGTTCTTTGCTCTTTGGCAGTGCCCCAATGTTGATCAGAGGGTTTTATCTTAGGAGAAACAGTCTTCATTGCCTTAAGCGGTTGCACCTTCATTGGCTTAGACTTAACTGATTCCTGAAACGAAACACTCCGACTTTGCGAATAATATGGCTCATAGGGGCGATAGAGACAATTTCGGGCAATGTAACTAGGATTGCCACAATTAAAGCATGTCTGCTTCTTGAGATAGAAGTCAGACGTGTAACCGTTTGTCTTTAGCTGCTGAGGTGGAGCACCATTTGATTGTGTCTGCATCTTTGACCTGTTTGCAGATCTTGGGTTGATTGTGGACTGGTTCCTTGAAGCTTCAGTTCTTGTGCTCCATGTATTCTTTGATGTCGAGGCAGCATTTCTACAACTGCAACTGCATGAGCCTACTGATGAAACTGGAGACTTGTTTGTCATCTTGGGCCTTTCAATCTTGACAGTAGCAGAAGTTGGAGGCTTGATGGTGATCTTGGGCCTTATACTCTTAATGTCAGATGATAAACCACCATCATGACCCAAGCCTTTGAACTTAGTGGTGAATGAGGGTCGCTCTTCTCCTTCAATCGGAATGAACATAGGCCCTGCTGTCATGAATATCTTACCATTGGGCCTTGTAGTCATCACCACTCGTTCCCGCCTTACCTCATCCACAACTTTGGAATAAGGAGTCTCGATCTTTGGATAAGGAACCAACTTTTCTTCATCAGCTCTCTTTACTTCACTAGAGCTTGAACCTGCACACTCAGTAGTGTTATTTGACTGAGTTGCTTCAGTGGCTGTCTTTTCATCTTTATGTACAGGTTGAGGCCCATATACCATGGTTGCTTCATTCAGGGACTCTTTCAACAATTAATCGGTAGTTTGGGGCACTCTGATGTATTCATGTTCTAATGGGGGAGGAAAATTTCTGTAGAAGCATATTCCTATGCTAACGTTGTGTCTCGTGTATTGTATCTAGACAAGAGCTTATGTGTGAGTTAGTGACTTCATGCTGAGGTGGCCGGACCAAATGGTCCGCAGTTCATTTGGTCCAGGCGTACCAAATGGTACGCTAGTGATCCGCCTGCTAGCATGTGTCTACTATAAATAGTTCATGTTAGAGAGAGCTAGTTAGAAGTTCTGTCATTCTACATCTCTTAAGTGTGTGTAACTGAGTGTGTAACTCTCTCTCTCTAGACTTTGTGTAATCTCTTTGTGAATCAATAAAGAAAAGCTTTATTTACCTTCTTGTTGCTATCCGATTACTGAATCATGCAGTAGTAAGATCTTATAGTGGTTCTACAAGTGGTATCAGAGCATTTGGTTGTTCTACTGCTGTGATTTTGGCAATTTTCGGATTTTTAGAGAGAGAAAGTTTGGTTTTTCTTCATTTTTCATCAAATTTCCGCAATTCCGAGTGTTTCAATGATGGAAAATGATTTCTGAATGTTGCTGGAGTTTTTTCGCATCATACTAAAGCAATTTTCAGCTCCAAACGTCAAATTTCACAAAAATCAGTGAAATCAGCCTCGAAATCAGTTGGTCCGCCGGACGAATTTATGGTCCGCCGGATGAATTTTCTGGTCCGCTGGTTGGTCCGCCCGTGTATCTTCATCAGCATTCTGGTCCGCTAATCTGGTCCGCGTAGGCAATCTTCATATTTTTGATCCGTGGCAGTTTCAGCGTACCATCTGATCCGCGGCAGTTATTTTAGCGTATTATCTGGTCCGTCATACGAAATCTGGTCCGCCGGACGAAATCTGATCCGGATTTGGTCCGCAGGTACAAATCTGATCCGCTGGTAGTATTTTGGTCCGCCGATTTGTTTTGGTCCGCTGGCATAATAGTGATTTTCACTAAAACTGACGTAACTTGCAAACCGTTTGGAGTTACGGAATCCAATACCAGTCAAAATGTTCGTCTTTCCGAGATCTACACTTGTACTAACCTAAAAGGTCTATACCCCCCAGTTTGACCCCCAAAATCCGCTTGGAAGACCCTCGTTTTTGAGTTCAAAGTTTTGGAGTTTTAGGTTTAACATCAAAATGAGTGATTTCTATGCATTGACTGCTGCTCAAACATCGGTTCAAGCCATGTTGAACTATGATAACGAGATAGGAACAACTCAAAAAGTTCCTAAATTGCAAAGGCTTGAAGATTATCACAATTGGAGAAGTCGGTTTGAATCTTACATTTATTCGCAAGATATTGAGAGTTGGATTCCAATTGAGAAAGAATATGAATATCCGATGATAAGTCCCAACAAACCAAAGATGATTAGTAGTTTCGATGCTGATGAACGGAAATTGTTTGCTCGAGAAAAGAAAACATATAGTTATCTTACAATGGCCTTACCAAAAGATCTAATGCATCAATTTAAGCAATATACAACGGCTAAGGAGTTGTGGGATGCTATTGAAGAGAGATGTACGGGTAATGATCAATACAAAAATACTCGAAAGAAAGTTTTGAAGAAAGAGTTTGATAATTTCAGGCACTGCGAGAATGAGAAAATTCCAGATTTGATTGCTCGGTTTTCCCATTTGATAAATGAACTTGATGTTGTAGGAGTCAAGAAAGATAGTGATGAATTGAAAGAGAAAATTCTGGAAGCTTTACCAGAAAAATGGGAAAATTATGTGATGATGTTGACAAATGATCCAAATTATTCAAATTGGACATTCAATCAAATAACTAGCAAATTACAAGCTCGTGGGATGGAATTGCTGGTGAAGAAATCTGCACATCCTACAGTTCAAAATCCTGAATTGTACTTTGGGGAAAATAATGCTACCGTTCATGCTAAGGCAAAGTCACATGCTATTTCAAGCAGTAATCCGCCGGTAACAGCTTTTCTTGCTGGGCATTCTGAAAATTCTGGTTATTCTCCAGGGTGTCGTTTTACTATTCCTGATAGATCAACAAATAATTCGCATCCTGCTCAATCAACTGAAGAATTGGCTGCATTATTATCTGCTTTTATATCTTCGTCGTCTGGATCGATATTTGGTCAAGTTAGTGATGCTGGTCTGAGTGGAACTGAGTTAGAACAGCTGGATGATGATCAATTGGCTGAATTAGATCTGCATTGGCAATTTGCAATGATGGTTGAAAAAGGACAACGATTTATCAAGAAACATGGGAAGAGTTCTTTTGTTCCAGGAAGTAGAAAACTGGGTTTGGATAAATCTAAAGTAACATGTTACAAGTGTTCCAAGGTTAGACATTTTGCTCGTGAGTGTTCTCAATCATCATCTGATAAAGATAAATCTGATAAGCATGACGCAAAAGCTATGATGGCTCAAGCTCAAGCAGATAAAGAATTTGTTGAATGGTCAAAACAATTTGACAAATCACCTATTGCTTTGACTGCTATTCAAGATACGTGTGCAGAACCAGATGAATTGTGTTATATCAACGGTCAACCTGTGGCTTTTATGGCAAATATTGAAGTTGAATCAAGTGGGTATACGTCTGAGATCACTACATCTGAAACAAGTGATTCTGAAGTTAGTGGGTATGAGTCAACTTATGAATTTTGTGCTAAAAAGGATAGAAAAATTCGTGAATTGGTTCAAGAAAAGGAAGTGTTAATGGTTGAGAGAACACTGAAGGAAACAGAATTAGAAAGTTTTAAGAAGAAAGTTGAAAATTCTGATAAGATTTTTAAGACAAATGATATGTTGATAAACGAAAAGGATGAATTGATGGAAGAGATTGTCAAGCTTAAGAGCAATATGGATGACATAGTTACTCAAGATAAGGAACAACTTCTGAAGTTGAAAGCTGAGAATGAGGAGTTGGTTAAAAGTGTTGAGAAATGGGAGAGTGAAGCAAAAGACGCCATTGAAGATTTTGATGCTTTGTTTAGCAAATCCAAAACAAAATTGGATTCTCTTCAGCAATTGTATGATGATCTTCAGAAAGAGTTTGATGAAGTTAATGCAAAAGAAAGTGATCGTCAAAAGGAACATTCCATCTTACTTGACAAAGTTGCAAGCTTGACGCATGACAACAAACTGTTGACAAGAAACATTGAAATTCATGAAGGCAGGGTGAAGAAAATTACCCAGGAAGTTTATGATGCTCACGATCAAATGAGACAAATGAAATTTTTGTCAAATCACGCTTCAGAGAAATTGATTGCATCGGAAAGGGCATTGGGTGAAGCTCTAAGGAAAATATCTGATTTAAATGTTGAGATTCTGGATCTGAAACGTCAATTGCACAACTTGAAGAATTCACATTCTTTCACAAGTTATTTGTGCAAAGATGAGAATTTCAAGAAAGTTTTTGGTAGTGAAGAATATAATCAAATTCCACATCCGGTTATTTCATCTGATGCTCTTGATGATATTCATTCTTCTGGTATTGATGGAGATTATTCTGAGTTTGTTTCTGAGAAGTCTGAGAGAAAAGAATCGAAGGTTTCAACCAAGAAAGTTGAGAAAGATAAAAGTTTGATGGAACAATCTATTAAGTTTGTATCTGGTGGATTTGCTGTTCCTGATAATAATGTGTCTGATGGTCAGAAGGTGAAGCTCGATGAACAGATAGAATCTGACGCATCAGTTGCTGCTACGCTTGTTAAAACTAATAATTTGCAAGGTATTAAAGCTAAGTTCACTGAGGTTGCCCAAGCTGGTTTTTCTCAGTCTCAAGAGGAGATGTCCGACTTACCCGGTTATAAACGATCTGGTTTGGGTAATCATAATCACAGAGTTGCTCAGAAAGTTCAGAAGAACATGCCAAAGAAGACACCTAAGGCGAAAAAGATACCAGTCTTGAACAGATATATCATCTGGCGCAGGTGTTTGTATCCACCATGGAAAAAGGATTCGGAGGAAAGATAAAGAAGAAAGATTCATCTACAAGTTCTCCGAAAGAATCTTCCGCTTCGGGTTCAAATTCCACACCTAGAAGTCCTACATCGAAATGGGTACATGATGTGTTCGGAACGTACCTAAAAATGTAATAAAAACCTAGACCTAAACCTAGACCTAGACACACCTAATTTTACCGAAAATACCTAAACTAAACCGAACCCTAAGGCAAGTGTACCTATCGGATAGTAGAGTAGCTAAGGCAAGACCGGGAATATCAAACCCTAAGGACACTCTAAAGACAAAGACTTAACCTAGACCTAGAAAGTGGAAATACTGAGTAATTTTGGGTTTTTGATTGAGATTTGATTTATCTAAATTTAACTAAATACGCAACTAACGAACGGACAGCAGGAAACCTAAGAACAACCTTCAGAACAGAGAAAGATACCACCTAGACTCAGAATCCTAATCACTAATGACAACTTCATTCGGCTATGACTAATCTGATGGTGGCTAGTTCACCTTTTAAGTCCTTCCTAGCAGGCAATCCTAACGCTCGAACAGGAGTTCACCTTTCGGGTACATCCAACCTCAACTAAACCTAGCCACCCTCGAAACAATCTAAGGCACCCTAAGCTAGCAGGAGCTACCATGAATTACTATGACAAACAAGATTTAGCAAGCTACCTAATTTCCTAGGGCATCCCTCTTCCGATGGCGATGTGATCCTATTCCACTAAGCAACCCAACTAATCTACCTAATTATCACCTTCCGGCTTGTCTAATTAGGGCAGCAAATTGCAATCAAGTAAATAAACATTAACCAACGCAATAGTTCAAGACGTCTCCTAAACTACTCTATCGCAACCAACCCTAAAGTTAGCTACTTTAGACAAATTACCTAGACCGAAAGACATTCGAAGGCAAAAAGTGCATTAGTCAACAATTATAAATCCAATCACAATTCACATATGCATATAATCATAGCAACCATGGAATTTAATAGAAAAGCTCATCAATCAATTAGTCAAGAACCGAATAAAATCGTCAATAGGTCAAAATCATCATACGAGTCTAGGTGGCTCTAAAAGCTTAGCCAACAATCATGTCTACTACAGAAATCATCATAAAAATCACAGCATTAAATCCAAACATGATCAAGACTAAGAATTCAATGAGAAAAAAGGAACCCGTTATTGATTTGGGGATGAACAATTGGTCCACCGTTGAATTCCCTTTGATTCCTAGCTCTTTTCTGCTCCTTAAATCGTCTCTGAGTCGCCTTCTGCCGTCTGGAAGTCGTATCTCTCGAATGCAAACCCTTAAAGTCTAATTTATATCGAGTAAATAATCTTTCCGGATTATTAGGCAGCAAGCGTATCGCTTGCTGCTTAACTCTCTTCACGCGATACGCATGGAGCTCAATATGCGACAAAATAGTCGGTCAAACCGACTTATGACTCTGTTGACTTTCCTTCTTCGCGCGTATCGCCTACAAACTCTCACACCCCAGGCGATACGCCTGGGGACCTTTCTTCAGATTTCTTCTTTAAAGTTTATCATTTTCATACTAGACCTCGGGATTCTACCAAATACCTGCAAAACTTGCATAAAAACATAAACAAGACTCAAAGACACAAACTTAACTAAAAACAGATAAAACCAAAGAAAACCAACTCAAACTTGACTCAAAAACATAACAAAAGATAATGAAAGGGGATGTGTTTGCAACACATCAGTACATTCGAACAGATTTCAAATTTTCGATGATGTTTCTGATGATTGTGTTTTCAATGACCAACGTTCTCAGTTTCAGGGAAAACCGCAATCAAAACGATCATATCGTTTGTGCTATCAGTGTCGCCGAAAGGGACACATGGCACAGGATTGTCCTGAAATTGCAAAACGTTCATTTTCAAACAAATCTGCTACATTTATTGATGAATCAGGCAGGATTTTTACTGAGTCAACACCATTCAAATCAAAATCTAAAACGAAACAATTTTTCAAATTTGATTCAAGTGTTGGTGGTTCATCATGTGATGATGACTCAGTTAAAAATAAAAAAGCAAAAATGCAGTGGCGACCTAAGATGGTCTGCAAAGCTGCAACTGATTTTGTGGAAGACACTGGTCGACCAGAAGCTGTGTGCTTCGGGTCATTTGAATACTAATCATTTAAACCAGTGTGCAGGTATTCCTAGAAGACCCGTTGATGATTGCAAAGTTGATGATGGAGGAGTATTCTGCGTTTTTAACTTAAATTGAATGTGTCATTCTTCAAACCTAAAAGTTTTTTTTCTGAAAGCTTAACCTGAAAAGGTATCAGTATCGATTGGTCAATTTTCTTTCTTTAATGCATTTGGTTTGTAGTTTAGGGGGAGAAAATTGAAAAACCAAAAATAGTGTGTTTGTGTTTTTGTTAAAATGAAAATCCAAAAATAGAGTTTTCATTTTAAGGGGGAGAAAATGGAAAAATACAAAAACATTGAAAAACAGAAAAATACAAAAACATTGAAAAATGAGAAATTGTATACGACATGTTTGGGAAATGATGGTACATTGGCTTACGTGTCTGGCTCATGGATAAACTAGATGAAAAAGCCATAAGATCATTGTTTGATGTACTTGGTAGGCTCGTGATAGAGAATGATATTGCTAAAGCTACAAGTTTAAGGGGTAATGGGTCAATGGAAATTAAGGAAGGGGCTGATAGGAAAAGTGGCTAAGTTGTTAGGGTTAATTAGTTATAAATAAGAGGGAGGGACCTCATACGTAGTGTGTGTGAGTTGTTAGGTTGTTAGGCTCTGCTCATTTGTGAGAGAGAGAGGGATTATTCCCTGGTTATCCTTGTATTCTCATTTCCAGTTTTGCATAATACATCTAGTACTCATTTGCATTCATCATCATCATTCCATCATCAAATCCATTCCAGAATTACGAACCCTAACATTGGTCCGACCTGCCTTTTCCAGCACCATCCATCGCTCCTCTTTGTTCTCTGTTGCTGTTTTCTTTGATTTCTGCATCCCTAATTGCCCAGCTTTCTGCTTCACCATGGTTAACAACACTTCTCGTCTCGATCTCATTGAGGCTTAGCATCAACAGTTAGTGGAAGTGGTGGATTCCCTGAATTCTACCGTCTCCGAACAGTTCTCCGAGATTCGCTCCATGCTCTCTGAATTACTGACGAAACCCGATCCCGTTTCTGATCCGAAATCGATCGAATCGTCGGTCATTCCATGGGCCGCTAAGAAGGTTACGTTGCCTGAGTTCTCGGGCTTCGATCCACAGGGATGGATTCACAAGGCAAATCTCTACTTCGACGTTAACAAAACGTCACCGGAATTGCGTCTCCGGCTGGCTGAGCTCAGCATGTGCGGCGTCGTGCAACACTGGTTCACCATCGTTACCAAATCGCGCCCTAATCTGACCTGGTTGGAGTTTCAATCTGAGATGCTACGTCGTTTCAATGGTTTGGAAATTCAGAATCCCTACGAACAACTCTCCGTTCTGAAGCAAGGTGATTCTATTCTGGATTATATTGATGATTTTGAATATTTGTTGTCCCTGGTTCCTCAATTGCCGGAGACCCAAGCGATTGGGTATTTCATCGCCGGCCTCCGTGACGATGTCCGTCGCTGGGTCCGATTGCATCGTCCGGTCACTCGGATTGATGCTATGAATTTGGCTCGCGACGTTATGCAACTTCTCCATCCCGATGAGTCCGGTGGTTCCGCCGCTCGGTTCCGGTACTCCGCTCTCCCTCCGGCCTCGGCGTATTCGCACGTTCCGTATGGTTTATCTGGTGTGGGCTCTACTGGGTTGACTCAGTCAGGCTTGGGCCACCCTTTGTTATTAGGCCCGCTTACTTCCCAGGCCTCAGATAAGAAACATCCCTCCCTTAGGCCTACTGGGCCCGCCACTTCCTTGGCTGCGAATGTGAACTCTTCAGGGGTGGTTAATTCCAGGGATCGGGGTACTCGCCATCTCTCCCGCGCTAAATATGACGATCGACGAAAAAAGGGTTTGTGTTTTCGTTGTGATCAAATCTATGGTCCGGCTCACAAATGCCCCGAGGGTGCTCTTCGTATCCTTGTCTTAGGGGATGATGAAATCGATCCGGATGCTCCTGTTTACCCTCCATCGGGTGCCCTTTCCTTGTTCGCCTCCAAATCCTCGTCGGAGCAGTTGGGAGGGGCTGCTCTCATGGAGATTGGTGGTATCCTTCATGGCCAAGTATTACGTTTCTTGGTCGATAGTGGTTCGACTCACAATTTAATTTCGAAATTTTGGGTGGATGCCTTGGGCTTAACCGTGTCTCCGATTCAAGAACTTCAGTTCACCGTGGGTAATGGGCAGGAGCTTACCGTCTCCGCCCAATGTGTAGCATTAACCTTTCGCTTGGATGACCATGATTTCACCTTGGATGCCTTGGTTTGCGATGATCTTCCAAGGGACTTTGTCTTAGGCATGCCTTGGCTTTCTTCTTTGGGTGAAGTTGTCCATGACTGGAAGCATTATTGGCTGCAGTTTATGGACAAGGGTGTGTTAGTTCGCCTTCGCGGATTACCCTTTTCGGATTCGGTACCACCTACGTTGCAACCGGTTGAAATCATAGCTGCTAGGTGGGTCATGTGTGCTACCGATCCGGTCCGTCAATGGCTCATCCGTTGGGATAACCAATCCTGTGAGGACGCCACTTGGGAGGCCGCTCTATGGATCATGTCTCGTTTTCCGGATGCACGTCTTGAGGACAAGACGTATTTTAAGGAGGCGGCATTGATAGAGAATGATATTGCTAAAGCTACAAGTTTAAGGGGTAATGGGTCAATGGAAATTAAGGAAGGGGCTGATAGGAAAAGTGGCTAAGTTGTTAGGGTTAATTAGTTATAAATAAGAGGGAGGGACCTCATACGTAGTGTGTGTGAGTTGTTAGTTTGTTAGGCTCTGCTCATTTGTGAGAGAGAGAGGGATTATTCCCTGGTTATCCTTGTATTCTCATTTCCAGTTTTGCATAATACATCTAGTACTCATTTGCATTCATCATCATCATTCCATCATCAAATCCATTCCAGAATTACGAACCCTAACAGCTCGGCATTAAATCAGAAAGTATTTAGATGTGATAAACACTAAATACTAATGCTTGACCAAGTGGATAACATCTTGATGCATATCTCATGATATATCAAGAAAAGATATGTGAAAAAGAAAATGAGAAATCACTGTGTATACATGTGTTCATTTTGCAAAGATTTAAATTTGTTTGATTTTCTTTATTTTGTCAAACGATCGGACTTTCTTTGCGTATCGAAAGATCGACCTGATTGTTGTTCGTTTGACGTTCTGCTTTATTTTCTTTGGTGTTTCGTATAACTCATCGGACTTTCTCCGCGTGTACGGGAGTACCGACCTGATTGTTGTTGGGTTATACAATTTCAACTTGTTTTATTTTCTTATTTTGTTAAATCCGAGGCCTTATCTGCGTATCGAAAGATCGGCCTTAAGGTAGACGATTTAACGTTCTTATTTCTTTTTGCATGGAACACAGTTGACTGATTCATGAATACAATCATTATGTGATTAAATCACAAATGAAATCACAAAGTGTGATACAAAAAGCAAAAACATGTCTGAGTATGTCTGATAGTATGGGGTACACTGGTCAAAGCAAACCTAATCAATTCAATAACATATCCAAATGTTATGAGTATGATTGTGCCTGAGTTTAAGATGGACAAATTATACCGGTAATCGACATGACTTATGTGCTGAAGTAATTGAAATTGAAGTGTAGTTCAGCATGTTATGTCCAATATGATTCCAAGTTGTGATCTTTCTCACAAAAGACAAAAATAGTGTCTGATTCTGTATTGCATTTATGTTTCATATCTGAAAAATCCAAAAAGATTTTCGGTGTGTTTTAATATAAAGTTTCAAAAGGCCAAAAAGTTTTTGTTTCTTATTTGTTTTCGATCGGTCGATACATTAATACAAAATTTAAAAATTCAAAACTATATCTTGGATTCTCGAAGAGAAGTTTTGCGCCAAGATTAAATTATTTTTTTTAAGAAAAGAAAGTTGTGTTTCTGTCTTCTGAAATTGCAGGTTTCTGTGTGACAAGACTCAAGCATGGTGAAAGGGGGAGTATGTTATATCTTTCACAAGTGGATCTTGAAGTTCAAAGATTATTCAAGATTGGTCCAGCCATGCAAGCTCTAATTCTGGCAAGATTTCAAGTTGAAGATCGGATGCAACAATGCTGAAGATTGAAGACTGAAGTTTTGTTAGATAGATAGTTAACTAGATACACTACACGTTAAGGGGGAGTTTGTATAAGCATATTCCTATGCTAACGTTGTGTCTCGTGTATTGTATCTAGACAAGAGCTTCTGTGTGAGTTAGTGACTTCATGCTGAGGTGGCCGGACCAAATGGTCCGCAGTTCATTTGGTCCGGGCGTACCAAATGGTACGCTAGTGATCCGCCTGCTAGCATGTGTCTACTATAAATAGTTCGTGTTAGAGAGAGCTAGTTAGAAGTTCTGTCATTCTACATCTCTTAAGTGTGTGTAACTGAGTGTGTAACTCTCTCTCTCTAGACTTTGTGTAATCTCTTTGTGAATCAATAAAGCAAAGCTTTATTTACCTTCTTGTTGCTATCCGATTACTGAATCATGCAGTAGTAAGATCTTATAGTGGTTCTACAATTTCCATCCCCGAGGCCAGATGTTTCTTTAACATGCTCCAGTCGCTCCTCTGATTTGAATAAAGCATGATGAGAGTCCATCATTTTCTTTTGAATAACTTGATGTTTCTCAAGGGCAGATTGGGAAGTGTCAAGTTTGGTTCTTAGTTCCTCCACCTCCTTAGCGTTTCTACCTTAGCGTTAGCAAGCCTAAGATAGGTGCTTTTATCACTCACCTGACGTTGAAGACTCTTAACATCTACCTGAATGGCCTCAAGTTTCTCTCTCAATATTCTGGTCTTACTTTTGGACTCCCTAAGGTCTCTAGCAATTAATTCGCGATTTAGGGTCTCATTGGTAAACTTACGTTCCCAGTCTTTACATTCATTCAAAATAGCCTGACAACATATCTCATTGTTGTTGGTAGATGCAGTGCTACCTGGTTGAATGAGTGCCATGATCAGATTGAAAAGTCTCAACTGGATCGGAAAGACAGCTTTTCGATCGGGCAGAGTTTCGGCTCGACCGAAAAGTGTATGCTGATCGAAAAGTCACGAAGGGACTTTCTGATCGAGAGGCGAAGCTGATCGAAAGTCACGAAGGGACTTTCCGATCGAAACAGAGCTGATCGAAAAGTCACGAAGGGACTTTCCGATCGAAACGGAGCTGATCGAAAAGTCACGAAGGGACTTTCCGATCGAAACGGACCTGATCGAAAAGTCACGAAGGGACTTTCCGATCGAAAAGTGGTGAACCGGGAAGTACTCTTTGATCGAGAAGCACCGAGGCCGATCGAAAAGCTTCTCAGCCTAATCGAAAAGCCCAGGATTCGATCGAAAAGTATCCAAAAGGGTCGTAAAGCCAAAGATTTCGATCGAAATAAGGGTCAAAGCTACAAATTTCGATCGAGGGGCTTATGAAATCCTAGCAGCCTGCTTCTGTCCTGTGAGAACCCTGTAAAAACAATCACAAGACACTCACAAAAAAAAAACGTTAGTAACACCTTGAAACACTTGGAGCAAAAATATGAAAATTAAAAAAATTACTCCACGAGGTTTAGAAAAATCAACGATCAATTCCCTGTCAAAATTAATTTGCACCAACTTGAAATGAGTGACCGTTTATAGCTTTAAAAACCGGATGACGTGGACCACTTGTTTTAAATAAATCCAATGGCAAACTTGTAATTCTTTTGAATTTCAAATTGCATTCCCAATAATTGATTTCCACCGAGAATTTTATCTCGGTCGAGAAGTCCCCGCTCGAGAATATTTATATCGATCGAGAAGTCAATTCTAAAAAGTTTCCAAATATAATTTCAATAAAAAAACGAAAAGGATAAAGTTTCTTTGAAATCACGGGTTAACCAAATTAGGAAACACAATAAAGAATCACGATTTTCTAATGTAACTTATTTTGCAAATCATTAACGACGAAAAACACTTAATTTTGAAATGGGATGACCAAAATATATAGAAACCAAAAAGAAAAATAAGAACCCTAATATTTTCTTAGTCGCCACCAACAAAAATCACCGGAAAACCCATGAAATCTCTTGAATCTGATATCTTGAGAGCCTCAAAACGCTTGTTTCTTGGCTCTGATACCAATTGTAAGTCCCAAACGATCCTTACACGATATCAACGATCAATCGAAGGTGCGGAATCCCGATGATTGATTGATTCAAGAACAAAGATGAAAATAGTAAACGATGAAGAACACGATGAAACAAACAAACAATAGTAATCACCTTTGATGTGTGCACACGATTAAATAATCGTCTGGTACACAAACTTGATAGAAAACGAAAAGCCTCCTTGTCTCTCTCAACTGGCTAGCTCCTAATATGAGTATTAGGATTTGTTTATATAGATAAACAAATCCTAAACCTAATTTTCGGATTTGACTAAACAGACCCACTAAACACCCCTTAAACTCTTTCTAATTGGGCCTAACATGTCCAAAATGGCCCAATGACCCAATACAATGAAAACCCAACTATTTTACACCTATTCATATGCATAGGTCTTCAAAATAATCTGCCAAATGATGATTTAATACACAAGCCACAAATTATACCCTTATAGAATTCATAATGGCCATAGCGTGTTCTGAACGCTGTATTTGAAACGTCTTCTTCTCTAACCCTGAGTTGATGGTATCCTGATCTCAGATCAATCTTGGAATAAAAGCTGGATCCTTGAAGTTGATCAAATAGATCGTCGATCCTTAGGAGTGGGTAGCCGTTCTTTATGGTCAATTTGATTAATTCTCTGTAGTCGATACACATCCGGAAGGTTCCATCTTTCTTCTTTACGAATAATACGGGTGCTCCCCATGGTGAGTGGCTTGAACGGATGAAGCCCTTATCTAGTAATTCTTATAATTGACTAGATAACTCTTGCATTTCGGATGGTTCCAGACGATACGGAGACCTGGCAACAGGGGCGGCACCAGGTGCCAAGTCAATGCGAAACTCTACTTGTCGCGTTGGGGGTAATCTTGCAAGTCTTCGAGAAACACTTATGGGTATTCGCGGACAATAGGGACATCTTCCACACGGCTTTCCTTTGGTTTCTTCTCAGTTACGTGTGCTAGGATAGCATGGCATCCTTTACGAAGGAATTTTTGTGCCTTCATACTAGATATGAGATTTAGCTTGGCTCCACTCTTTTCGCCTTGCACGTTTAGAGTGTTGCCATCTGCAAGTGGCACTCTTACTATCTTCTCATGACACACGATTTCTGCATGGTTCTTTGATAACCAATCCATACCAATGATTACATCAAAACTTCCTAATTTAACAGGCATTAAATCAATGCTGAAAGAATGATCGGAGAGTTCTAGCGAGCAGTTTGATAGATTATTTTAGTTTCTACTAATTCTCCGTTTGCTAATTCTAATATGAACTTAGTGTCTAAGGCAACAGGAGTAATTTCAAGTAATTGGCCAAATTCTGTAGACACGAAGCTTCTATCGGCACCAGTATCGAATAAAACAGAAGCGTAATGATTATTTAGTAGAAACGTACCCGTCACCGTGTTGGGGTCACGACGAGCATCTCCGGAATTAATCACAAAGCCTCTTCCTCTAGCCTGGTTAGCATCCTGATTCTTCGCCTTCGGGCAGTCCTTCTTGTAGTGTCCGATGGCTCTGCAACCGTAGCAGGTGCTTCGGGCAATCGCGTGCTACATGCCCTTTAGTCTTGCAGATATTGCAGTAGACATTTCCACAATCGAGGGTGTGGTGGAGATTGCATTTGTTGCACAGGGGTGCACCACCAGTATATCCAGTCTTTCGGACAACGTGAGTAGGGGTTGTAGCAGCATAGACTTTCACTGGTCCGGCTTCCTTAGCAGGGGTCTTCTCTTCACGATTCTCCCGGAATCCTCGTTTCCGCTTGTTGTCGGGCTTCTTGCTTGCAGAGGGAGTGGTACAAGCCTCAGGGGATTTGCTCTCAGACTGTTTCTTGCCAAGGTTCACACCTTGACGATTGGCTTGGTAAACAAGGTTGTGTGCCAGACGCACAGCATCCTGAAAAGTATGAGGATTAGAGGAAAGGACATTCCCCTGGATATGTGATGCAAGTCCCTAGATGTACCGTTCAATCTTCTTGTACGGTGGTGTGACCATAGTCGAACAGAGATGAGCGAGTTCACGAAACCTTTTAGTATAGCCAGCAACATCGGCTCCATTCATGGATAGGTTCTAGAACTCAGCTTCAAGTTTTTGGAGTTCTTCTCTAGGGCAATACTCATCGCGCAGCAGTTGTTTGAGTTCGTCCCATGTCATGGAATAGGCCAAATCAGTTCCCATAGCATCAGCATGGGAGTTCCACCAGGTTAGCGCGCTGTCAGTGAGTGCACATGTGGAATACTTAACCATGTACTGCTCAGGGCAGTTGCTTATGCGGAAGACGGACTCCATTTTTTTAAACCAGCAAATTAAACCAACAGTGCCTTCAGAACCCTTGAAATTTGAGGGTTTGCAATTTATAAAGTCTTTATATAAACATTCACGGGGGCCTGCATTTGTTAGGTTGAAACGTTTGAATACAATCTTTGGAATTGTAGTCTAAGGTTTTCTAACATCGGTCAATTCATTCATACCGCGTGCCCCATCTTCGTTCTGACGTTGGGCTTCAACAGCGGCTACAGTTTCAGAAACGCGATGAGCAATCATCTCCTCAATTTCATCAGCGGTCATAGCACGAGGAGGTGAAGTGTTCCTGGGGGTTCGGCGTCGTGGTGGCATGATTTCGCTTTAGGTTACAATTGTCAATCATAAAGAAAATTTTTAAATAATATGTAAATGGGGTTATTACATGCTCGAGAATAACTTCCACGACATATATTAATTGCCACAACATGATACGCGCAAACGCATCTAAGAAACATAAGATAGAAAGGAGGAGGTAACATAACGTGCCATAGTAGTAATAATGATAGAAATAACACAACCATAACATGATAATAGCAAATTTACATAACCATAAAAAAATAATATTAATCATAATTCAACCATTTTTTTCCACCATAATAGAGATAAAACATACCAAAAGAGAACAAGTTTTCATCCTAGGCTCGCAGTCCTGGTAATACATCAAAATCAAAAGACAAAACCATGTTTCATCTATAAAATGGCGGTCCAAAAGACTAGGTCAAATTTACCTAGAAGGGTGGAGGTGGTGGGGGACCTGGGGGTATGATAAGTGATGTGGTAACCTGAGACATGGCACACAGGAAGAAGAGGAGTCGTCCAGATATGAACTCTAGTGTGGCAACCCTCCTCTGCAGGTTCTCATGAGAAAGAAGCAGATCGGTAGTGGCCATGCTAACCCCGATCATATGAGCATGGAGGGTCCTCATGGCGTCATCATTAGCTCCCATACGCCCGTCAATCTGGCTATCTGGTCCCTAAGGGCCCTAACCTCATCAGTAGTCGGGAGCTGGGAAACCTCCGTATCAAGCTCTCTGAGGTCCGTCTCAATGCGTCTTAGGCGGGCTACCAGGAGTGGTACAGTGTCGAGTATAGGCTCCCCAGTGAAGGGTGAGATACCCAACGGGACACGGCGGGAGGGATCGGGGAGAGATGACTCGCCTCGTTCATAACAGCTCGGGAACTCCTCCAAAATCCGCCATGTCTGCACCTGGTCCGGCATCCAAGCTAGATGAGGCAGCTCGAACACATAGCGTCGCTTGGGCGCAGGCTCCTCAGGGGTGTCTCCAGCCTCACGACTCCGGGATGGGTCAGGCGCCCGCCCCGGGGTATATCCCCGCCTACTGCCGTCAGGAACGGCGACGTAGGTCTTCACAGACCGCTCGCGGTCTGCAAAGGGGTCGATGGTGCTTGAAGCACCAGCGGGGACCACACCGCCAGCAGTGGTGGTGGGGGTAGGGTGGTCTAGGGTGTCACCGGAGGTCGTGGGCCTAAGTGGCCTCAGAAAGCTGGAGGGGATGGTGGACAGGTGAACCGTACCCACAGTGGCCGCCTCTGGCTCAGGACTAGATGGTATATAGTCCTCAGGCGAAGGCATGTACTCCTTGGGTGCAGAGTCCTCAGGTGAAGGGGTGTACTCCTCCACAGTCTGTTCCCCATCAGAATCGGCAATGCAAATGACTTCTCTGGAAGCCATCTCTGCGATAATATTCCAACAGGTAACAGAATTAGTAACAACATAATAGTATAGCAACTTAAGTAAAAGGGTAATGCATGTGTAAAGTATAAGTTAACATAAATAAACATATTGGAGATGCGGTCTTGCATGAAAATGGTAGCTTCGGAGTGGGTTATAGTCCAGGTTCAGTTTTCGATTTGTTTGTTTCTTTATCCTACTTCACTATAACCACGGCTCTGATACCAATCTGTCACACCTCGGTCAGCGGGTTTGGGTGTGAGCAAGATGGAATCATAGTTGCGGATACATAGAACAACTTCTAACAAATTTAAACTTCATAAAAACATTTCGTCATTTCATTGCAACGGAAAGAGTAGTGGAAACAAAAATGACTTACATTTGAAAATCAGAAAGTCTTAAATTAATATTAAAAGCATAAAACGGTTTATTGGGATAGTTGGGACTATGACTCCGGCGAAGCAGGTTCGATAGTGCAAGTTAAGCCCCATTTGCATGTCTTCGGTGATTGCCTAATTCCCTGAGGAATCATGGGTTTAAAAGGGTCAACATAAAGTTGGTGAGGTTCACAGGTTTAAGACTCTACGTTTAAAGTTGGTAAAACAGTTTTCAGTATACTTAAATATCACCTTGGTTTACTATTGTGGTTGTATGAACTCACCCGAACCTTGATTTCAAATACTAACGGTTCACCCACCCATAGTATCTTGCCCGAGAGATACTGAACAGAGTAGAATAACTGGCGTGTACCCCCAGACAATCCGGAATCAGAACTGGAGCTACCAGTTAGGGCAGGGTTGTCAACCCAAATAGATCTATTCACTAGCTATCGTTTCGTATAGAATTATTTGAAATCAATTAATGGTGGGATACAGTTGTACAAACGTTTATAATGATAATGTACTATAGTTGGGCAATCAGTAAGAGAACAAGCAGTCATACGGCTAACAGATAAACCATAATTTTAAGTAAAAGCATTTATCAGATTTCATGATTTCTCCCCCAAAGTATAAAACAGTTTAAAAGAAAAGGGGCCGTGAAACTCACTGGATCAGCAGGTATGATGAAAATAAACAGTACGGGATCGGTAGCAAGTAATGTCCTAAATATATAATAAGACATTTGCATAAGGTCTACAATCATTTGAGTAACATAAGTCACCCAAGTGATACCGGTCAAGTCTTGACGTTTTAATCCCGTTTGTATTCCTTTAAAAACCCGTTTGTTAGTATTTATTAAAGAAATACTTTCGTGATGATTTATATTTATGTTCAATAAATATAAATAAAGAATGATCATTTAATAATTTAAATCAAGTATTGAACATCGAGTTGAAAATAATAATGTTTATTATTATTTTCATAAGTTTGTATAATTATTTTTAAGTAAATAATTATGTGTTTGATTTGTTAATCATGCAAGTTATAATTATTCTTAAGTAATTAAGATTAACACTTCTTGGTGAACTTTAATTAAATCATAGTTGTAAATAATTATTAGCCAAAGAATAATTATTTAAAGTTCGTTTTATTTTAAAACATGAATCGTTTGAAAGATACATTTGAAGTCACGACATTTAATCATTTAATATTTCGAAATCGTTTAATATTTCATTTGTATGAAATATTTATCTCTTTTTAAACCGTTTTTTAAATCATTACATGGCGATGCTTGGATTTATAAAAGTTCATTTATAACTTTTGGATTGTTTTAATAAAACAACGATAAGTAATTTGGTCTAACATTTACGTTCTCGCGTATATCACCGTATGGTCCCGGTTTTATTACTATGCAATTTATTTTCGTTTTTGATTACCTTGATTTCATCAAAGTAACAATAAAAGTTCATAAAATATTTAAAGTCAAATGTTTTCCTTTTGGTTATTTTTATAAAAATCTGTTATACAAATATTTATTCTACCAAGAATAGTGTCTTTTTATAGGAAATCTTTCATTTTTATAACATGTCTTTAAATGATTAAAAACTTGTAATAAATCCAAGAATTTATGTCAAATTAATCATTTGACATTAATTTTATTCCTTCCATTTTTAGCAAAAATCATGTTACATTCATTTTGTCTTGTAAGGCTTTTATAACACTTTAATGTGTTATATTTTTACAAAAACAAGTAATATTCTTTTTGTTCCATTTACTTGTTACAAATTGTTTAGCCAATTATTGTCATAAATTACATATGTAACTTATATTTAAATCCTTAAATCTTGTTAGGAGATTCATGTGTTAAGTTAACATGACCTTAAAATGCAATATGTCCAACTTAGCATTACAACATATTCTATGATTAAATCAACTAACACATATAGTGTTAGGACCATTTAGTATTAATCATTAACAATCAACTAACACCTTGTGTTAGGACAAAATAAGTAAATAACAATCACTAACACTTTGTGTTAGGACAAGATAATTAAGTAACAATCAACTAACACTTTTCAAGTGTTAGAAAAAATTAAATAAATCATCCATTTATTACTTAAATTTGTTAGTTATTAAATCTACTAAAACTTTTCAAGTGTTAGGACCATTTTATATGATGATCCAAGAACACTTAACTCATCTAGTGAGTTTTATGGATAAATCCATGTAGGGTTTTGTTCTTGGATTCAAAATGTACAAGAAATGCATAGAAATAACATGATGATCTTTAGGTGCACTTGGATACTTTCATAAGATTTCTCCAAGTGTTTCACCCATTTCCTTAGCGATCTTTAAGTTCCTAGAACACCAAAGGGAAATGCTTAGATCATAGAAGAAAGAGGTAGAGAAGAGAGATTCTTAGATGTTTAATTCAAAATGTAAGTGTTTAAAGTTTGTTGTCAAGACTTGGGTATCACATTTGGGTGTTAAAGAGTAGGAGAAATGAGTTAGAAAACTCACAAGGAAGGAGGGGTAGAAAACCGTGAGGTAGGGTGGCTTGGCGGTGGTTCCGGTGGTGGTGGGTGGCTCCGGTGGCTCTTCTGCGGCGGCGGAGGGTGGCTGCTCGGCGGCGGCAGGGTGGTTGTGGGGTGGTGGTCGGCCGAGATCAAGAGGAGAGGGAGAGAAGTGATGGTTGAGGTGTGTGGAGAATGCTTGGTGTGGGTCTTCTCTTATAACTAAAAAATGAGTTATTAACCATTGGTTAAACCTTCTCCATGACAACTAATCAAAGTGTAGACTAGGTGTGTTGTCAATCCCTTATAAACCCAATCTAACTAAGTGTAGGAGGCTTATTTTTTATAAAATTTGCATAAGCTTAATAAATGAGTGGAGCTTTTATAAAATATAAAATGGTTAGAGATGTTTAATAATCACAACTTTTTAAAATATAACCCAAGTATATTTAAACTACAAAGGTGGTATATTTCATAAAAGTTGATGGGCCAAAAAGTTTAAAAAAATCATTGTGGGTTTATTTATAAAATCTCATGGGCTTAAACAATTTATAAAACTTGGGTTTGGAGGTGGGCCGAAGCGCAACTAAAAAATCGGGAAGGAAATGGGCCGAGTATTCGACTGGGCCGGACTGGGCCGAATAGGGAAAACGAGCCGGGTTTGGGTCTGGGCTGCAAAAGGGATTTGGGCCGGGCTTGGTCCGTTTCTCGAGTTGGCCGTGAGTGGGAGGGAAGGCTGGGTTCGGCCCAGGCCGATCGGGCCATGGGTCGAGCCTCCGGGTTGGCTCGAATGTTCGGTTAGTCGGGTTCAGTAATCGGGTCGGGTTTCAGGCTCGTTCGGGTTGTTTTGGGCTTGTTGGGCCTAACTGGGCCCGAACGGGTTTATCGGTTTTTCATTTGGTTAAGTCTTGACAACGGAACAAACTTTATCACATTTCTTTGTTCGTAAAATGTTTAAGGTAAATCAGATTATATCAGCTTTGGTAAAAATATAAAAATTTCCATTTTTATATTTTCATTTTTATTATTGAAGTTTCATATTTAAAATATGAAAACTTTCGTATTTTACGGATTTATGTTTTCAGTACAAACGTGGGATTTATTACGTCGTTGGTTATCTGTCACACCCCCAATTTCCACTAACGGAGTATAACCGTGTGGGGTGTGATCCAGACCAGGATCCCAGACTTTAGTTACAACCAAACCATAACAGAATTTATAAATTAACATAAACTTTTAGTTACAGTCCAAAACAGTAAGTTTAACAGTTCAGCGGAAGCATAAATAAAGTTTGCAGTTATGGTGTTACAAAACGATGGATTTAAATATTTGAAATTCTGGGTTTTTCAAAAGGTATCCATAGGGAGTACTACCACCACTGGTGCCGTCCATGATCCACCTAACGACCTGAAAAGAAATTAACAATCAAGTGTCAACCAAGGCTGGTGAGTTCACTAGAGCGGTCTACACGCCACATGTAGACCTAATGTATGAATAAAGAAAGGTAAAACACAATCACTAATCATAAGGCCAGTAAAGTTCCATATCGTAGGTAGCTAGCCTATAGTTATGTACACCTGAATTGTTCGTAACCGAAGCTGACAATGTTTTGATAGGGGATACCTATGAACCTTGCCTTCCCGTGTCCATCCGGATCACGGTGGGTAGGCTAACATTGATCTCAGTCCGACCGCCAGTCGGAGGGTGCATCCCGTGCACCGCTGAGCGGGGGTGTCAATCCCCAGTAGTACTACTCAATATTACCTCGCTACTGTATATTAACGGCCCGAATGTAAGGACTTTTTAATGAAAGCAATTCAGTGCAACATATGATATTTTGTCGGAAAATTACTCAAGTAAAGAAGTACCTTTACCGTCGGGTTGCCATCCTTTACCGTATGCAACTATCTGTGCGTTATCATCCTAAACCGGATATAACAATAATAGTAAGTGAAACTCACCTTAGGGTGCACTGGTACCTAGCACTTGATTCAACAGGTTGGTCAAAGTCAACCTATTCGGATAAATATGGTCTAATGAAATTAGAAGGTGTCGCGAGGACGAAACTAGCACATAAGCACCTAAACATGTTTCATGCAATCATACAAGTCACTCAATGCACATACAAGTCCCAGATTGGGAGAAAATCAAGAAATTGCAATTTATGTCAAAGTTGACCCAGAAAGTCAAACTTCAAGCACTTAACTAGTGGCATAGCTAAAATCCACAATACTTGGAATTAAATTCTTAAATTTTACAGGCATATACTACACATCAATTAGGACTTGTTGCAAAAAGAATCAAGTAAAAAGGTTAAGGTATGAGAAAGTTATGCACGTCCGAAGTTGGCACTTTTGGCATTTAGCAAACAAGTTAAGGTAAAATGAAAACTTGCATAACTCATTCAAAATTTGGAATTTAAACATTAAATTCTCCAGATCTTACTTTCAATATATAAACATCAAGTCCAAATAGCAACCACACCATTAAAACAAGATTTACATGCCCAACCAATTTGCAAAGTCTACTTTTCACAGAAAATGACAGCCCTGAGTACCTGACTTGCAGCTGTGTTTTGAGTGACCAAACGGAGGTTTTAGAAAGTGTGCGAGTAGCCGTTGTAAAGCTAAGACATCCTACTTTACTAGGGAAAAAGAATCAGTCAGTTTTTGAGCAAAAACGAGCAAGTTATGGCTGCTGCAAGTTGACCAAAAATCTGGTCAAAGCTGTTTGGAATTTCAAGTTGGCAAAAGTCTAGAATTTCGATTTCTATGCTACCATATAGTTATCCAACATACATCAACACAATTGTAATCAAAATAACATGAGATTTCTGGTCCTATCATGATCATACCATATTCATAGCAAAATCTCATCTTATAGCTAGCATTTAAGCACATTACATCCAAAACCCATAACCAAACACCCAACAATCATTTAGGACACTTGAAGCTTAACCCAACCCTCAATTTCCAGATCCAAACCCCTCCACAAATCTGTCCCAAACCATGAACTAATGTATCTTGATCCAAATCAAGATTCGTGAGCACACTAACACCACATTTAGCACAAAAACACAAAATAACACACATGCAACTAACAAATTTCGGATTTCACAAGTTAGGGCTTACAAGTTGGAAGAAGAAATCGCAGGTTAGAGATGGAGAGGAGAAAGGGGAGCTTCCTTGATGCTTGTGGAGCCTTGAGAACCTTGAAATCTACCTCCTTGTTGCTTGAATCTTCAAAAATCGAATTGTGTGTGTGTGTGTTGTTGGAGCCGTGAAGAAGAGAGGAAGAAATGGAGCTGGTGATCATGAATGGGGGTGGGGGAGGATATGGCAGATTTTGTTTAATTTAAAAGTTACCCATTTGGCCCCTT
>JBCNJP010000017.1:27233723-27493151 GCA_039602395.1 Deinandra increscens subsp. villosa | reverse complement strand
TCCAGATCATGACAATCAAATGTGCGAATGTCGACATAGTCGACATAATCTACCTTTCCCTTCCACACATTCTGACCGGCGGCATTCCGGTGGAAATCGCCACAGTGATGGACCTTGAGGGTGAACCTCCGACCACCTGTAAAAAACCCAAATGCAGAGTAGAGAGTAAGTAACTAAAAAACATAAAACCCTAAAAATAAAAATGTACAGCCATTGTTTAGTGAAAATACACTTACGGGGAGTCTTTCCGTAGTAGGGTGCTGGTTCATTAACACCCCTAATCCTCCATTGTTTACCAAAGGCAGCCATTGATCGATCGAATTTTATTCTTGATGAACAGGACAAAAGATTTTGGTGGCGAAAAAGTGGAAATTTAAAGGCAGACAGGGCACGCTACCAGCTATGGTGGGAAGAAGTGGAAAGGTTAGGCCAAGATAACCGTGTATACTTTGTTACCTTTACCATGCAAATTCTATTTTTACCGTGTCTATTTATTACCTTTAGCAACGCAAATTTTGTTTATCAATTATTTCTTATGTGATGCGAGTAATTAAATAAGTTCTGGTTAAAATATAAACAATTAACACTTTTGTCTCAATGGTTCTTCTTAATCTTGTAGTTTGTTCCTTTCTTTGACTGACCCAGGTTCAAGCCTTGTTTGCTACAATTTATAATTTTTTGATTGTCTAATAGTGGATGACAAGATTTATAGAATGGATAGATTTTAATTCTTCAGTAAATTAGAAGAAGAACAAGACCGTATGAACTAACAAGAACAAAACCATATGAACTAGAATTCCTCAAAAAGAAGAGTTCATCTGGAATGAAAGCAGATGAACAGAACCGGATGACATTTTTAGACAACTGTTTCACTGCCTTGACGAACTGAGATGATTTATAATTAAACAGGATCAATTTTAGTTATTCATTAGAGAAGAAGAAGAATAGAACCGGATGAACTAGAGTTCTTCAGGATCAAGACTAATTATTCAGTAATAGAACAGGATGAACTAGAGTTCTTCAGGATGAACCGGATAAACTAGAGTTCTTCAGGATGAACTATATATACTATAAAGGGTTATTGGCTTCAAATAATCCCAACTATTACTTTTTGGCCGGGAACACTCCCAACTATGAAAATAGCCAAAGTCACTCCCAACTATCCACCTATTTTCTTTCACCACTCCCACCGTTAATTTTATTTAACACCGTTACTTGAATGCTTATGTGGTAATCCTACGTGGCTTAAAATGCCTGTTAGACATCCTACGTGGCATAAAAAGTTTATAAAAAAAACCCAAATAAACCTAATCCCTCATCTTCTTCGAACTTCCACCTTAAAATGCCTGTTGAATGCCTCTGCCGTTTTCTCCACCGCCTTCGCCCCACCTTCCTCCACCTTAGATCCCGTCTCCTCTCCCAATCCCCCGCTCACCTTTTCCCCACCAAAACCCCCCAACTTCCCACCCCTCCTCCGGTTACTACCTCCCACTACCACCAACTTCTTCACCAAACCCTACATCTTCACCCCTCTCCAAACCACCCCTCAGACCGATCTCTGCATCATCCGCCACCGCGAACTCTATCAGCAAACCCAAAAAACCCCAATTGCAAGGCGTGGAAATCGTCCCCTTAATTCTCAATCGCGATCGGTTTACTAATTTGATTCGTCGTCCCGAAACTCGGTGGATTAATACGAGAAATCATCACCAAAATAATTAGTTCTGCACTTCAGATGTAATGCCTCTTATTGATACTATTTCTGCAAATGTTGCAGGTTCTTTGTTACTCTCAAATGAAATACCCACTGACCCCTTTAATAGCAACATCACAAACTGCAAAAAAAAGATAATCAAATTCGACTTGATTAATACGAGAAATTATCGGCGACGGGAATAGGGGCTGTGGCGGTTCAGGAACTGCCGGACAGCAAGATTGCTGTTGTTCGTCGGATTTGCAGCTCGCCGGATTTTCAGGCCGCCAGCGGCGGCTAGGGTCTGCTTGCCGGATTTACAGGCCGTTAGTGGTTGGGTGGGAAGGTTGCCGCTGCCTCTCTCATTCTTCCTTCATATACATATACATGTGCCATTTTAAATTTATTTTTTACTTAAAAAATGCCATGTAGACTGCCAAGTAAGCAAGGTTTAACGAAGTTAGAAAAAAGTTAACGGAGGGAGTGGTGGTGGAAAATATAATTATAGTTAGGAGTGTCAGAAGGAAATTCATCAGTTGGGAGTGATATCGGCCAAAAAGTGATAGTAGGGATTATTATAAGCCAATAACCCTACTATAAATAACCAAAGTTGTTATTTCTGTTCGTAGTCTATAGGATATTCCCATGTATTTAAACCCATTATCTAGTGAATTAAAATCATTGTGGTTGAAGACAATTCCTTATAATACACTAATATTTAGTCACACAACCTAATATATGTAGAAGACAACCGGATGAACAAGAATTCTTCAGGAGGGAGAGTCAAAAGACACATCAGATGCATACAATTAATTACATATATAATCCAAAAGATGTGATATCAGTTAATTAGTTACAAATATATATAATAAAAAACAACATAAACTTAAAACATGCTCCCACTAGAGAAATTGTCTGAATCGTCATATCGGCATGTTCTCCATGGGTAGCTGCCTTCAGAGAGGGAGGAGGAGGAGGAGGAGGAAGACACCTCCACATCTCCATCGAGCTAGATGGATATGACCTCCTCGTCCATGACGTGCAGGGCCAAGGCCCTAACATCTCTCGGATCATCAGTGAATGGAAACAGTCCAAAATCCAGAGACAACCCTGGGATCCTCAGGTAGGGGTCGAAATCGTTCAAGTCATAACCTAGGTCAGACACCATTTGACCTAGGTCATCGAACGAGAAGGAGTTAATGTCAACCTCGTCGAAGTAGTGAACCCTCCCATCGATGTATTGTATCCTACCATTGAGGCTCGCAAAATACCCTAGGTTATAGATCACCAAAGTAAACAGACTAAAATCTTCTTCCCCTGTTCAAGAAAAATAACCAAATTTCAGAGACGCGAATCCCACATTAAAGCATTTGAATTTCAGTCATTTAGATGATTACTCACCGTATTCGGGGCTATCTTCCACATTCAGAGGACGCAAATGCCACATTTTCAGAGAGTGGCATGATAAACCAAAAAACAGAGAGCTGAGAGAGCTAGCGGCGTATATGGTGATGATCGACAATTAATTAATTAATGATATGATTTATATCCAAAACTCGAGGTGGTAGACATAGATTTGACCTCTAGTAATGATGTATATCCGCCGTCGCCACAGATAATTAACTAATTAAAATTGGCTACTATTTAGTCACGGTTAATATATGTGGCCATATGTAATAGATTTTTGTCACTCACAACGTACTATTTAGTCACACAACCTAATAACAGTCGCCATATGTACTAGTTTTTAGCCACATAACTAAGTAAAAAGCGTGGCCATTGCTCACATTTAGCCACGCATAATATATAATTAATAGTTTTGTTTTTTTTTAATTTACTAAGTAATAAAATCTACTCTTCCGTCACACAACATTATTTAAACGTGGCCATACATTCCTTTTTGGTCACATGAATTAAAAATCATAAAAATTCTGTGGCCGTTTGGTGCATTTCGCCACTCTTTATTAAGCGTGACAAATAAGGGCCACATGTTTTTGTAAAACAGTGACTAAAGCGACTGCACCTGATTGTTGTTGTCACATAAACAAAAAAATACGTGGCTAAAAGGGTCCAAAGGCTATATATTTGGCCACGGGTACAAAATATGTGTGGCTAAAACTAGTATTTCTTACCTTTGGCCACGTTTTTTACAAAACAGTGGCTATGCGTAAAAAAACCGTGGCCAAAGCCACTTTTTGACGTAGTGGTATCAGTTCTTGGCTTCCTGCTGGTCACTTTCGATCCTGACAACTCCCCAGGGTGTAGGAAGCTTGATACACTGGTGATAAGTTGAAGGGACTGCCTTCATCTCGTGAATCCATGGCCTGCCAAGAATAATATTGCAACAAGAGAGAGAATCTATAACACATAATTTCTACATGCAATTTACTCCCTCTATATATACTAGTAGTCTAATGTCTCCAACGGTGCTCTTGGTTTCGCCACTGAAGCCAACCAAGACTGAGGATCTTGCCATAATTTCTGATTCTAGGATGCCCATCTTTTTGAGCACGTCCAGACGGATTATGTTGACAGAGCTTCCATTGTCTATCAGGATCCTATGTACAAAATGGTTAGCAATATATAAAGTAACCATCAGACTATCATGGTGGGGATCCTGAACGTGGGAGCGGTCGCTGTCATCAAAGGATATCGTCTTCTCCTGAGTCAGATGCCCCTTACTGAGCAGGTAGCTGATTTCTTTCCTGAGTGCGATGCATTAGTCTGTCAGATGGCCAAAATCTTCATGATAGGCACATCACTTTGATTTGTCCTTCCAGGATGCCTGCTTGGTATCCTTCCTAGGCCATCTTGCCTTTTCACCTAGGTCCTACATAGCAAACATCAAACCACCAATGTCAACCGAAAAACAGTATTCGGATACCTTGGGATACTCCTCGTGATCGTCATCTTGGTCTACAGCATTGATCTTTGGATTTTCTGATTTAGAATATGGTCGGGATCTGTACTGCTTCCCGGGGGATTCCGACTTTTTACTATTAGAATCATACTTGGGGACGTCCAGTCTATGATGGATCTTCTTGTCATTCTCCAAACAGATGAACCTCAAGGCTCTACTTCGAACTTCGTCAAGGTTCCTACAAGGAGTCATAACAAGATCATCATAAAATCGGGAATCCTTACGGAGTCCCATCCTAAAAACTTCGACTACCGCTGCCATATCCAGGTTAGGAATCTCGAGAGATTCTCATCCGAATCTGGCAATATAGTCTCTAAGTGGTTCTTCTGGCCTCTGAACTACCCTATACAAATCACCTATGAGCTTCTCAAAGGTCCTGCTACAAGAGAACTGATTATTAAACAGGTTAACCAAGTGAGAAAATGAAGTAATAGTGTTAGGAGGGATGCTCAGTAGCCATTTCATGGCTGGTCCTGTAAGAGTCGAACCAAAGCCTTTGCATAGGCAAGCTTCCTTGATATCCAGGGGAATAGGGTTGATTTCCATGCGTTCCCTGTAATGTGCTACATGCTCCTCAGGATCCGTCTTCCCGTCGTAGAGTTTCATGTTAGGCGTCTGGAAGCGCTTAGGAATCTCAACTGTTGAGATTGGCTGAGTGAACCTTGAGATCCTGTGGCTCTCAAGGGGAACCTCAGGGATAAGTTTAATTATCCCTGGAACGCTTGATATAATTTCCTTCAGCTTCTAAAGCTCCCTTGTAATGTTGGGGTGTATACCTGCATCAAAAGAGAGATCCTGGTGAGAAGCTGTGGGAATCAAATGAGACAAGTTACCTGGGTTGGGATTCTGGTTCAGAATCCTGGTCCCATGTCCAAAGCTAGCTGGGATGCTTGGCTCCGCGGTGGCTGCTGCTTGCATGGGGATGAAGTCACCATCATACACATCTGAGGAGCTAGTCTTGAAGATTCCTGCAGAAACAGAAGGGTTAGAGTATTGATATCCTTGGGGGTTCTGGCTTGGATTCCCAGTAGAAAAAAGATATCCTTGAGATGACGCGGCTAGGGATCCCAACGACGGTGGAATCCAAGGATCCCTGGAGCGCGTCTGCGAGGATTCTGGCGGGACGGCCCCTGAGAATCCAATATTACTCCCTGCATATCCAGTGGCCTGGGAAGTAATTGCAGGGGTCGTAGTGAAGACTGGTGCTGATTTGTAATTGTAGCGAGCCGGATCTGAGGATCCTGAGGCATTGAAATCGAGATGCCGGAGAAATAGAGGACTTTGCTCCTCCACAGGTTTCTTAGACTTCTTAAGCTCCTCGATCTCCTTCATCACCGTTTGATTGGTCTTTTCTTGCTGATCCATCTGATTTTTCACCTGCCTGATCAAAGTTAACAAATCATTGTTAGTAATAACATGATCAACAGACTGAACTGGGATCCTGTGAAGACAGGATAGTCAATTTTTCTCGGCTGCTCGTCCAGTTTCTTCTGACAATCATTATTTTTCTTCTGGCTTCCTGGAGCGGAAGGAAGAGGAGGAATGGAGGACGATGTAGAGGCCAAGACAGATTTTTGTGGGTTTGACATCTTTGGGATCAGAGATCAAATAGAGCGGATGATGAATGGAATTTCTTGGAATGAAGCACCACTCGCCCCACGGTGGGCGCCAAACTGTTTTGGTCAAAAATTCACAAAGGAATTATGTATTGCAAACTTAGATTGTGAGGTAGTGTGCTTAACGGTCAAATGAGCAAATAATCCAAGTTAGGATGGTTACACAATGATTTAGTGAGTAAAACTCCAGAATCCTGGATAAAAACCTCGGGAGCCGGCCGAATAGCCTGCCTCCTAGTCAATCTTATTGATAATCAAACAAAAGATTACAAAGGGTTGGAGGTTTGATCGATCAGAACTATGTGATACAATGCTTTGTAGTGGTAATTGAGCTAGAGAGTGGTGTGTGTGTGTGTGTGTGTGTTTCTACTGATCGAATTCTCGATTTAATATAAAATAAACAAGCTAACTAACTGTCCGGGATTCCCGGGATCTCTTCTTCCCACTTTCTTGATGTTTGAAGGAGAATAGACCCACTTATCCCACGTATGAGTCAGCTTAGTCCGAGTCTTTAGGAGTTAGTTGAGAGTCCGTTACCACCTGCAAACAAATAAGCACGAGGCAAAATAGAGGTTAGATATATATCGTAAATTCAGGATACCTGAACTGATAGGATTCCCAAACTGTCTTCGGATTCCTGAGCTGCTTGAGCTGCTTGATGAGCATCCTGAAAATCAACCCCTAACAATGTGCACGTAGGTTCATAGACTCATTAACATGCTCACTTGTTGTCTCGTATGCATTGAATCACGTAACCATGCAAACTTATACAACTAAACCCCAAATTTTAGGGTTTTAACTCACAACATTATGAGGAATGGGCTGTGAATGCTCTCATAACATCTTCACGAATCAAGGTTACTCTTTATTTGTGACTACTAGGTTTAATTATATTAAAATGAAAATATTATACAAAATCAAAATGCATATTGTTATATTGAATTTCTCGTGAGTGCAGATGGGGAATTGGGCTTTGGCCCAATGACACAATAAATAAAAAGAACAAGTCATGCATATTGTGGGTTGTATTGGATGCAAGGGAAGCAAAATGAGATGAAGGAGACCGACATGGGTTGATTTATTTAGTGGGCTACAATGATGAATTAGCACGTGAAGGAGAAAAAGAACCCAGCGACAATGAATTAAATAAAGAGGAACGGAAGTTAGAAAAGACGATACCACATTACGGCAGAATTTTCTAGTTTTCTTTTATCTTTTTCATGTTCTACAATGTCCGACTAAAGCCACTTTTGATTATCCCGGGTGAACGGTTTGTTATTTTATTTACTTATTCATGTCTTGACTATGAATTGTTCCGGTTTTTCTTACAATTGTTGAGCATCCGCATATCAGTTTCATTTAACTAACTACTCGTCTAGCGTGAACGTGGAAACCGTCATATTTCAAGATTTCCTTTCTCTATGAATTAAGCGGTTTGCATAAGTGTTAGGTTATTAGGTTGAATAAGCAATTGGGGACTATGTCTATGTAGTATTCTGTAACACTCTAGAAAAATGACGAGAACGAACGGAAAATTTAAAAAGAAAAATAAAAGAAAAAGTGAAAATCTGAAACATGAGGGCCGCATGCGTCTCCTGGTTCTCCTTATGAGGGCCGCATGTGTGTCAGGTCGACGGGGCGGTTCGCGGGTCAGCAAATCAGGATCCGCGTGTGTTTCTGGTCCATGCGGACCGCATGGACTCCCTTGTACACCTCAAGTGGGCCGCATATCGCCCAGGTCTATAAAAACGGGTTTTCACCCATTTTCTGCTCATTTTCACCACAGCTACTTGGAGAACTCATCTCCTTCCCGTCTCTTTTCCACTGAGATACCCAATTCCGGCTAGGAGGAGCTTTGAACAACAAGTTTCAAGCGTTTTGAGGTCACACGAGGCTCGGGTAAGCTACATATTCGTTTGTTTCTCCATTTTTAGCAAAGTTTTGTTGTGGGTTCTCTTTGACAATAAGTTGTTATGGTCCTAGAAGGTGTTGCATGTCTGATCCAAGGTGATCAAAAGCTTGTGGGAGTATTCTTGTGGTGAACTAAGGTGAGTTTGTATTCGGTTTTGACTTTGATCATATTTTTTATGAAACCCACAACCTAATCTGAGTTTGATGATGCATGCAAGTTTGGAATTGATCTCTAGAGTGATCAAGGAGGCTGGAAATAGCAAGAGGTCCAGTTGGAGTGCTCGGATTTTCTTTGGTACAAGACTTTAAACATAAGGTACAAGTCCTTGATGCATGCATGTTATGTTTTTGGATTTGATTTTGTGAATCTGGATATTGGCCTAGGAAACCCACCAACTCAGTGACAAAGTGTCACATTATGAAAGGTTTGGTAATGGGGTGGAGGCATTGTTTGTAATTTTGTGGTTAAAAACCCGAAAACCGAGATATTTGGATTATATTGAGGGTATATGAACACCCAGAAGATTCCAGTAGCCTAGTGGTCATTAAAATAAATTTAGGACAGTTTCTTGATAATCAATGAAGTGTTGGAACGATCGGTTTTGGTTAAAGGTGTGTAAAGAAATGTTTTTGGGTAAAGTTGAGACAAACCAGGACTTACATTTTGAGAATGGACATGGCCTAAGGGTTTAAGAATTAGTATTATGGCTACTGGAAATGTCGGGAACAAAACCCCGTTGTCGAAACGAGCCAAAAATGAAAAATGGTAAAAATCCGCTAAAAGACAAAATAGTCGGTGCGGGCCGCATGTGGGTTTTTGGGTGTTCCAAGTTGCCCGCATCCTAGAAAGTCAACTGCAGTCAATGACCTGCCATGCGGGCCGCATGGCTGGTCTCTGGGGTTTTATGAGGCCCGCATGCTACGTTAGGCAGTTTTGTTATTATTGTTTGTTATGGGAAATATCAAACGACCCAGTTTGGTTATTTTTACGATTATGGGCATAATGGTTTCCAGTAATGATATTTCACTTCCCGGTTGGGGCCCTATGATCTCGTCGGGTGTTTGTTTCCCGCTCGGTATGTTCCTGGGAGTGTTGTTAAACCTCCCGTTTGGTTAGTTATTGTTGCTACAAATTGCTTAAGCATTTATAGTTGCGGATAGGTTCTGATATAATTATGCATATATCATAAATAGACTTGCCACTGTGATACACTTGGACGCTTGGATTCTCGTGGCCTGTGACGTTTGTTTGATCCACCGCTTGTTCATCTGTGAGTTGATAGCTTTTCCCCTACTTTAACTTTTCAACGTTTTTGGGGTGTACATGAATCATATCAAACTATTGCTTGTTTGTTTGTTACCGTGCTTAGGTATTTGTTACCGTGTTATAAATTAAAACTCGCATGTTACAAGACGTTCATGTTGATTAGTATGGTTAATTTAGGCCTATGTGTTAGGCCACAAAGACATATATTGCACCAATACAGCTATAGAGGTAGATCAATGTGTCTCATACCCGTTTGTTGGATCCATTAGGGGTCGGGTGATAGCGTATATGCCTAGTCCACAAAGGGAGGCGTGCGGCCATAGGATCGTACCCCTGGAGTGTTGGTTTAACCATAGGAATTTATAACAGGCACAATATTGTTACTTGGTTTGTGGAAACTTGGATCTGAGTCAAGCGTGCTATGACTCACCAACAACTTTTGTTGTTGACGTATTTTCGGTTCATGTGCAGGTAAGTAAAGCTTTGGGTGGATGTCACGTTTGGATGTTAGGGACGAGTTGGATTTTGTACCCGTTGGGGTTGATTTGGTTGATTTTGGGATTTGTTCCCCGTCATGAGTATCCTTTGTTATTGTTGTCTTTTCCTTTGACTGTGTTGGTAGCCTTAGGTTCTGCCTGGGTGTAGAATGATGTGTAATACCTAATACTTGATGTATTTAAGTCCATTATGGTTTGTGTTTGATTTTGTATTGGAGGGGTCGTCTGTTTGTGTGAGTTGACCTTATGATCTTGCATCTATCTGTTTGCTTCCCACTTTCCTCTCCCCGTGCCTGGTAGGGCGCGACGGGGCGGGGGTGACATATTCTTAGTCAGGTAGTTGGATTAAGGTGATAGGTAATTGTTTGGGCTGATATTTCGGGATCCTTGGTGGAAGCTCAAGTGGTCCAGTATCCTTAGACGGGTTGAGAATCCTGACAGGTTCGGGCATCCTGAATTACAGTTATCGACTAACCGCTATGTTTTTCCTCGTATTTATTTGCTTGCAGGTAAAGAAAACGTGTAAAACAAGCCTAAAGATTCGGAAAAATACTATAGAACGTGGACTAAGTGGTCCACAACGTTCATATTGACTTAGTGGGGAGAATCCCTAAAATATAGGACAGTTGGTTATTTTATTTCAGGATCCTTGCCGGAAGCTCAAGAGGTTCAGTATCCTGACAGGTTCGGTATCCTGAAATGCAGTTATTGACTAACCGTTTGAATTGTCCACGTGTCCTAATTAATTGCAGACTTAAATAGATGTGTAAATGAAGGCTAAAGACCAGGTCAAGCATTAAAGAACATGCCATAACTGATTCCTAACGTTCACAAAGACTTGGGAATGGAATCCCTTATTTTTAGCACTTTCGGTTATTGCCTTGTAACTATATAAATAGAGGTTTTGATCGGCTTAGGAACACACACAACTCGTTCACACTTTAGCTCTGATAGCATACAATCTCTGTAACACTTAGCTTGATCGATCAACATCCAAAACACTTATAATTTTCAGTTTCCTATTAATAATATTGTGAGGAAGCAGGCTCTTCAGGCCGGCTCCCGAGGTTTTTTTGCTAGGATTCCTAGTGGCAACTCGAAGGATCCTGGATTTTTCCCTTGTTACATCCTTGTGTTCAACTTTACATTTCGAGCATATTGACAAGCACACTACCTCGCATTCTATGTTTGGAATACGAAATTCCTTTGTGAATTTTTTACCAAAACAGTTTGGCGCCCACCGTGGGGCAAATGGTGCTTCATTCTAAGGAAATTCCATACTTCATTCTCTTCATCTGATCTTCGATCCGAAGAATGTCAAACCAACAAAAATCTGTTTCGGCCTCTGTATCATCCTCTATTCCTCCTCTTCCTTCCTCTCCAGGAAGCCTGAAGAAGACCAATGATCGCCAGAAGAAAGTGGATGAGCAGCTGAAGAGAATGGATTATCCCGTGTTCACGGGATCCCAGGTTCAATCTGTTGATCCTGTTATTACTAACAATGATTTGTTTTCCTTGATTAAACAGGTGAAAAATCAGATGGATCAGCAAGAAAAGACCAATCAAACGGTGATGAAGGAGATCGAGGAGCTTAAGAAGTCTAAGAAACCTATGGAGGAACAAAGTCCTCTATTTCCCATGCATCTCGACTTCAATGCTTCAGGATCCTCGGATCCGTCTCGCTACAATTACAAATCAGCACCAGGCTTCACTACATCTCTTACTATGACTTTCCAGGCCGCTGGATATGCAGGGAGTAATGCTGGATTCTCGGGAGCCGTCCCGCCAGAATCCTCGCAGCTGCGCTCCAAGGATCCTTGGATTCCGCTATCGTTGGGATCCATAGCCACTAGGGGTGTGCATGAATCCGAAAAAACCGACTCGAAACCGAAAAAACCGAAAAAACCGAAAAAACCGAAAAAACCAAACCGAAAAAACCGAATCCAACTAGAATCCGACGGTTTTGGATTCAACTTATCAAAAACCGAAATTTCGGATCGGTTTCGGTTTTAGCTAAAAAAATCCGAAAAAAACAGATCTGATCCATAAAAACCGAACCGATCCATAAAAACCGAACCAAACCATTAAAACCGAACCAAACCGATCCAATCCATTTATGTATGATATAATTTAATTATTAGGCTTTAAATCTATATTGGGCTAGGCTACTGGTGGATCTTGCGCTAATGACTTCTAATTTATAAATATTTCAATTTTAAAATTTTACTAATAATCATTATGATTGTCTTGGAAAAAAGGAAACTTGAATAATCATTAATATTATAATATTAGGTAATCGCTGATTCATCGGCGTTTAACTTCCCTACGCAAGTACGCATGCCTCCATTCTTCAATAAGTCAATTATATTTCTTCATCTTTTTATATTTATGGTTTTCTGCATTAGGGTTCCACACTTCCACAGTTACACGTTCTATTGAAGACCATCTCTATTGAATCCGACAAGTTACCAGCCTGCCATTGAATTCGATCGGCGACCAGGTTCCATCTCCATCTCCTTTCTTTAAACCCGACCATTGCACGTTCAAACTTAATGTGTTTATAATTACTAATGATTTAGTATACAACTATACATGGAAATTTATGTTTCTAGATTTATCTCCACTGTAATTGCAAGGCACTGTATCGACCATCATCAAATATTTTGGTTTTCATGGTTTGAGAAACAATATTTTGATGTAAATTTTTTGGTGTTCAGTGGATTGTTAGTTCATTAATAGGTGATTTTATATTCATGGTTATTAGTTATCTGAGATTCTCGAACCAAACATTTGTTTATTGGTTCATTAATAATATTGTTTATTAGAAAATTCTTAACTTTTGTCAAATACCAAATCATAAGGGTGATATGATTGGAAGATTAGTTTATAGTTGCTTACAAGATTGGGGGATTGATAGAGTTTTTACAGTCACTGTTGATAATGCTTCATCAAATGATGGGGCGATTCGGGTTTTGAAAACATTGCTTAAGGGCCCTAATTCCATCTTAGATTGCAAATACTTGCATTTAAGATGTAATGCCCACATCATCAATCTTGTTGTTAAAGATGGTTTAGAAGAACAAAATAAGTCTATATCCAAGATTCGAAATGCCATTAGGTATGTGAGATCATCTCCCTCTAGATATCAAAGTTTCAAAGATAGCTTCAAATTTGTTGAAATTGATTGCAAAAGGAAGCCTTGTCTTGATGTCGAAACACGGTGGAATTCCACATTCTTGATGTTGGAAACGGCGCTCAAGTTTAAAGATGCATTTGAAAGGTATTTTTGTTCTAAAAATACTACATTTTTTGTTTTATATTTAAAAACATCTTATTTTTTCCTTTTTTTTAGGCTTAATGATGTGGATTCTAGCTATCGAGCCTATTTTCGTTCACAAATGGGAGACAAACAAGAGGCTTCAAGAAAGAGGAAAAATGATGATCGAGTTGTGGGAGCACCCGATGCAAATGATTGGGAGAATGCGAGGTATATTATATATATATTTATTATATTAAAACGATAGATGACTAATTTTCATACCTATTCTTAATAGGTTATCTGTGGAGTTTCTCTGAATCTTTTTTAACGTGACCAAAAAGATCTCGGGGTCTAAGTATGTTACCGCCCATTTGTTATTTGGTGAAGTTTGTATTATGCACACAACTATAGCTAAAATGGCTTCAAGTATAGATGAAAGTAAGAAAAAAATGGCGAAGTCTATGAAACTAAAATTTGATAAATATTGGGACAATCCAGCCAATATGAACATGTTGTTGTATGTGGCTTTAGTTTTGGATCCACGAAATAAAATGTCATATCTTGACTTTTGTTTAGGTTTGATATATGGTAAAGGTGAGGAAGAAAAGAAAAAAATCAAAGAAGTTAAGAAACTAGTTGAAAAGGCGTTAGTAGAACTTTATAATAGTTATAAGATGAAGATGGATAAAGTGGGTGAAAAGAAGAGTACTAGGGAGTCATTTTCTAGTGGGGTTGGTGATGAAGATGTAATTGATATGGATGATAGTTATCAAAAATATCTAGAGGAACAATGTGGAGTAGGGATTAATAAGAGTGAGGTGGATATCTATTTGGGTGATGGAGTTGAAAAGAAGGTAAAAGGAGATAATTATGATGCTCTAGGATGGTGGAAGTTAAATGCAAAAAAAATTCCTATTCTTTCTCAACTTGCTAAACATGTTTTAGGAAATCCTATCTCCACCGTTGCATCCGAGTCGGCATTTAGTACCGGTGGGAGAGTGATAGATAAATATAGAAGTTCTCTTACACCAAAAACTGCCGAGTCATTGATTTGTTTACAAGATTGGTTGCAGTCATCTTCAATGGATCTACAAGATTCTTATCTTCATGGACAACAACTTGAAGACATGGTAGATAATTTGGAGAAAATAGAAGATGGTAAGTTGCTAACAATTTATTCATTAGTTAATATATTGTTCTTTTTACATATTATACTAATGCAAATATTCTTTTTTATAGAGTTTTCACCGGAAACAAGAACATGTGAAGACCATATGGATGAGGATGAAGATGAAGATGAAGATGAAGATGAAGATGAAGATGAAGATTGAGATTAAAAGAGGACATGCAACTAAAATTCGTATTTGTTAGAGACTAGATGGTTATGCAACTTAAACTTTTGTTGAATGTACTTTTTTTTGAGATTTGATCATTTTGGAATGTTATGGATTTTAAAGTTTTATTTTGAAATGTTGTTGGTAGTTTTTTTTTTCCGGGCAAAAAATTCATACCCCGGAGTAAATCCGAAAAATCCGAATCCAAACCGAAACCAAACCGAAAACCGAAAATCATGAAACCGAAAAAACCGAATCCGAATGGATTTGAAATACGTAAAATCCGAAGTTTGGATTTGGATTCGGTTTTAACCAAAATCCGATCCAAACCGATCCATGCACACCCCTAATAGCCACACCATCTCAAGGATATTCTTTTTCTGCTGGGAACCTAGCCCAGAACCCCCAAGGATATCAACATTCTAAACAATCTGTTTCTGCAGGAATCTTCAAGACTAGTTCCTCAGATGTGCATGATGGTGACTTCATCCCCATGCAAACAGCAGCCACTACGGACCCGAGCAACCCAACAAGCTATGGATACAATCCCAGGATCCCAGCCCAGAATCCTGGCCCAGGTAATGTGTGAAATTCAATTCCTTTCGTTTCTAACCAGGGTGCTCCTTATGATGCAGGTATTCATCCAAGTATCGCCAGGGAGCTCCAGAAGTTGAAAGAGATGATATCAAATGTTCCAGGGATCCTGAAACCTATTCCTAAGGTTCCTTTGGAAAGCCACAAGATCTCCAGACTTACTTGGCCGATTTCTCAAGTGGAGATCCCGAAACGTTTTCAAACTCCAAGCATGAAGCTTTATGATGGAACTACGGATCCTGAAAAACACGTGGCACATTACAGGGAGCGTATGGAAGATCAACCCCATTCCGATAGAAATCAAAGAAGCCTGTCTGTGCAAAGGCTTTGGTTCAACCTTAATAGGACCAGCCATGAAATGGCTACTGAGCATTCCTCCTAACACTATTACGTCATTTTCTCATTTAGTTAACCTATTTAACAATCAATTTTCTTGCAGCAGAACCTTTGAAAAGCTCACAGGTGACCTATACCGAATAGTTCAGAAGCCAGATGAGCCGCTCAGAGAATACATTGCCAGATTCGGACGAGAATCCCCTGAGATTCCTAATCTGGATATGGCAGCAGCCGTAGAAGCCTTTAAAATGGGGCTCTCTAAAGATTCACGTTTTTATGATGATCTTGTCATGACTCCTTACAGAAATCTCGACGAAGTACGCAGTTGAGCCTTGAGGTTTATCCGTTTGGAAGATGAAAAAAAAGATCCACCAAAGATTGGATGTTCCTAAATATGATCCTAACAGCAAGAAGGCGGAATCCCCCGGGAAGCTGTATAGATCCCGTCCATACTCCAAACCAGATAATCACAAAGTCAATGTTGTAGAGGGGGATGACGATGATGATGAGTATCCTAAGGTATCTGAGTATTGTTTTTCTGTTGATATTGGTGGCCTAATGCGTGCGATGCAGGATCTTGGCGAAAAGGCAAGATGGCCTAGAAAAAATGATAAACAGGGATCCTAGAAGGACAAAACCAAGTGGTGCGCCTTCCACGAAGACTTTGGCCACCTAACAGAGGAATGCATAGCACTACGGAAGGAAATTAGTTATCTACTCAGTAAGGGGAATCTTAAAGAGTTGATAGGCAGAAAGAAAATCAAGACTCAAGAAGCCGACAAGATGTCTCACAGAGCAGCATCTCCACCTCAGGATGCTCAAATAATCAACTTCATCTCAGGAGGCTCAGACATATGCGGCACTTCCTATTCCTCGGCCAAGAAGCATGCTAAGGAATCTAAATCTGAACAGGGTGACAGACCTATCCGGACGTCCACCCTAACCCAAGACAAGCTCATATCCTTCGATGAGAGCGACCGTTCTCATGTTCAGGATCCTCATCATGATAGTCTTGTAGTCACTTTATATATTGCTAACCATTTTGTTCGCATGATTCTAATTGATAATGGAAGCTCAGTAAACATAATCCATCTTGAAGTGCTCAAAAAGATGGGGATCCCAGAAATTGAGATAGTTGCAAGATCCTCAGTCCCTAGTTGGCTTGAGCAGTGAAACTAAAAGCACCGTTGGGGATATCAGGTTGCCAGTATACATAGAGGAGGTAAACTCTATGTAAAAATTTTGTGTTATAGATTCTCTTTCTTGTTGCAATATAATTCTTGGCAGGCCATGGATACATGAGATGAAAGCAGTCCCTTCAACCTATCATCAATGCATCAAGCTTCCTACACCTTGGGGAGTTGTAAGGATTGAAAGCGACCAGCAGGAAGCTAAGAACTGCTATTCAACGTCAATGAAGAACACCACTAAGGTGACAAAGGGATAGAAATTACAGAAAAGGGCACTTGAAGTACAGGAAGACAGGGAGCTTGATGTTAAAGAAGTCTTTTTAGACCCTTAGAATCCTGAAATCAAGGTGCTCGTAGGAATAGGCATCCCAGTGAATTTTGAACAAAAATTAATTCAGCTTCTCCAGGCCAGAACTTCAACTTTCGCCCGGAAGCATGAAGACATGACAGGTATCCCTAAACATGTTATTACTCATAAACTTGGTTTAGATCCTTCTTTCAGGCCTATATAGTAAAAAAGAAGGAAGTTCGCTCCAGAAAAGAATATAATCATCTAGGAGGAAGTTGACAAGCTTCTCAAAACCAAGATGATTAGAGAAGTCAAATATCCTAAATGGCTAGCAAATGTGGTGGTGGTCCAGAAGAAGAACGGAAAGTGGAGAGTCTGTGCTGATTACATGGACTTAAATAAGGCATGTCCTAAGGATCCTTTCCCACTTCCCCATATTGATGCAATGGTGGATGCCACGACCGGCCACAAGATGCTCACTTTCATGGACGCCTCAGCATGATTCCAGCAAATTCAGATGGAACCATGTGACCAGGAGCATACAGCTTTTATGACTCCAACAGATGTTTATTGTTATACTGCTATGCCTTTAGGTTTGAGAAATGCAGGTGCTACCTACCAGAGGCTCGTCAATATGATGTTTAAGGAGCAACTGGGGGATACAATGGAAGTCTACATAGATGACATGGTGGTGAAATCCAAGAAAGCAGAAGATCATGTCAGGAATCTCCAAACTGCCTTTGACATCCTTGACCAGCATAACATGAAGCTCAACCCCTCCAAATGCCACTTCGGGGTGCGAGCTGGAAAATTCTTAGGATACATGGTTACCGAAAGAGGGATCGAAGCAAGTCCAGAGCAGGTTAAAGCTATCTTGAATTTGAAACCCCCATCAAATGTAAAAGAGGTACAAAGGTTGACAGGAAGAATCGCAGCACTCAACAGGTTCATTTCGAGATCCTCAGAAAAAAGCTAAGGATTTCTACGATATCCTGAGGAAAAATAAGAGATTCGAATGGACAGAGAAGCACGAAGAAGCCCTAAGATGCCTGAAATGACTACCTGTCAGTAGCCCCGTTGCTGATGAAACCAGAGGATGGGGAGCCGCTATATTTATATCTTGTTGTTTCAGGAAGCTCAGTCAGTGCAGTCCTGGTAAAAGACCATCAAGGTCAGCAGCATCCGGTATATTACGTAAGTAAAACTCTGCTAGACGCGGTGTCCAGGTATTCTCACCTCGAAAAATTAATTCTAGCTCTTATAATGGCTTCCACTAAACTTAGACATTATTTCGAAACTCATGTTATAATCGTGAAATCTAACTATCTTATTAAGGCAGTTCTCAGGAAGCCGGAAATGTCAGGTAGGATGGCTAAGTGGGCAATCAAGCTGAGTGCCTACGGCATCAAATATGAGCCAAGGACAGCAATTGATTCACAAGCCTTGGCTAACTTTGTGGCTGATTTCGGCAGCGACATAGAACCAGAAGTTGAGAAGGAAGTCCAGCAGCTTGAGAAGCTCGAAGAAGACTGGATCCTTTACACCGATGGATCCTCAAATGTTAGAGGAACAGGACTGGGCATCCTGCTAAAATCGCCACAGGGGGACATAATACCGTTATCCATATCTTGTGAATTCCAGGCTACCAACAATGAAGCTGAATATGAAGCTTTGATTGCTGGGTTGCAATTGGCTAAAGATATGGGCATCCGGTCGCATTCAAGTATTCGTTGATTCTCTTTTATTAACTAACCACTTTAATGGCTCGTATGCAGTGAGAGGAGAGAATCTAGTCAAGTATCTTGATATTGTTAAAAAATTGTCTTTGTTTTTCGAAAGTTTTAACATCTCGCAGGTGCCAAGAGAAGACAATTCAGAAGCCGACGCTTTGGCGAACCTGGCTTCATCTCTCAGGATCCCTAAGGATATCAGGATTCCTATCACGCATATTCTGACACCGGTAATAGCTCAAAAGGAAGCTCATGCTACCGATGATAATGAAGAAGCAGATGTCGGGACTCCCAAGGATACCCAGGAATCCTGGACCCATCCAATTATTAAATATCTTAAAAACGGGGAGATTCCTAAGGAAGAAAATACTAGGGCTTTTCGCGCCAAGGTAATACCTTACTTTATCTTAGATAACGTATTATATAGAAAATCTCTCGCAGGTGTCTACTTGAGATGCTTAGAGAAAGCAGAAGCTCTTGAAGTGCTTGAAGACATTCATGGCGAAGATTGTGGAAATCACACTGGGGGCAAAGCACTCTTCTCCAAAATTCTCAGATTTGGCTACTATTGGCCTATAATGAAGAAGTAAGCCATGAGCTTCTCACAAAAATGTGATGCCTGCCAAAGGCACGGCAATATTCTGCATCAACCAGCCGAGCATCTGCACCCTATAGTATCCCCATGGCCGTTTATGAAGTGGGGGATGGATATTGTAGGCAAGCTGCCCAAGGCTCCTGGAGGAAAAGTATTTATGCTTGCAATGACAGACTATTTCTCCAAATGGATTGAATCAGAAGCCTATGTGCAAGTAAGAGAAAAAGAAGTGATATCCTTCATCAAGAGAAACATTATTACCAGATTGGGGATTCCGGCAGAAATCATATGTGACAACGGCTCCCAGTTTATCGGCAAAAGAACAACAAATTTTTGTGCTAGTTGGGGCATAAAAATGATCACTTCAACACCTGTCCATCCCCAAGCTAATTGGCAGGTGGAATCCAGCAATAAGATCATCATCAATAACCTCAAGAAGAAGTTGGGCTCCAAGAAAGGCAAATGGGTTGAGGAGCTACCTTTTGTTCTTTGGGCAGATAGGACAACACCCAAGAATGCTACCGGTCAAACACCATTCTCATTAGTGTTTGGAGCTGAGGTCGTGATCCCCACGGAAATGGTGTTACCCACAGCCAGGATCAGCTGTCAGGATCCTGAAAATAGCAGCCAGACCTTGCTTCAGGATCTTGAAACAGTTGAGGAGCTCAGAGATATGGCCATAATCCGGATGGCATCCTATCAACAGAGGGTTGCAAAGTCTTATAACAGGAACACCAGGTTGAGAAGATTTCAAGTAGAGGACTTAGTGTTAAGAAAGGCGTTTCAGAATACAACCAATCCGGCCGATGGAAAGTTGGCACCCAAGTGGGAAGGCCCATATCGCTTGGTAAACATGGAAGGAGAACCCCTACCAAGAGCCTGGAATGCCATACACCTCAAAGCTTATTTTATGTAGGAATCCCTTTGGAATCCTATTAGAATCCCGAGGATTCTTACTTCCAGATACTATAAGGTACGTATTCCAATCCAATTTCAATATTATTCTTATTATTTTTATCACATGATACTGACTTAAGCATCGGAGTGGTGTTAGCTAAGCTAACACCCACCCCTCACCAAGTGTTGAGTGTTTGGCAGATTTCGAGAATCCTAAATACTTTGGGTATATCCCAAGTTAGAGGCTGATCACCTCTCATCCGTTTAAGGTATCATGCATACCTCCTAAGGTTTGAGAGGATATCACCTCTCCTACGTTTGGGTAATCGCCAGTAGCGCACGACCCTCACCAGGAGCGCACGTTGTCCACCAGTATGCTCAAGATGGCCGGACCAGTCCATCCTAGGGGTGGCTGACAATCTTGTCATTGTAGGCTGCTGCGGACTCTCACATGTTAAATAAGGTTTAAAAGGTCTTCACCTTTTCTAAGAATCGCCAGGAGCGCTCGTTATTCGCTATTAGGCGGATCCTCAAGCAATAGCAGACGTGCTATCCTTACGAATTATCTAAGGTTTTGGCATTTTCATGTCACTTACGTATGGGTATATCCCCAGTTGGCTTAGTCCCAAGTTTATCGGGCTTGTCCCCAGAATTGGCTTAGTCCCAAGTTTATCGGGCTTCCTAAAATTGGCTTAGTCCCAAGTATATCGGGCTTGTCCCCGGAATTGGCTTAGTCCCAAGTTTATCGGGCTTGTCCCCAGAATTGGCTTAGTCCCAAGCATCCCGGGTTTATCCCAAATTTAACTCAATTTCGAAACTACTATGATTTTACCACAGGTTCCTCAAGGATGCTGAAAGAGGATTCCAGAAGCTATCTAAATGCGCCTAAGGTAAAACCTACTTAAGGGACTATTCAGGTAATGTACTTTCGAATTATTACATTTTATCATGCTGACTTGTGTCATGGTTTGTCAACTTACATACTTAACTTAAAGCATTTTTACTACCTTAATATTCCTGAGGAACCTGATGGGATTCTCACTTAAATATTTCAAAAAAATTCATGAACAAAATTAAAAACAAGGGGTAAACACACCATGATAAAGAAAGTCGGATACTAGTATTAACCACACAGGAAATTCAAAAGGGGCAACTCCAGCTTCTCAGCACCCCCAAGCTTCTCCAGAGTTCCTTTCCAGGTAGTTTTATCCTAGCCTTAGCAGTGAAGCCTTCAGCATCTGCTTCATTGGCCTTGATCACGGAAGAAAATCAAAAAGAAAAGGGATGGAGCTGACCTGGACAAAAAGAGAAATCGAGAAGGTTCTGACGGTAACCCAGGGTTATTTATGGAGAAGTCTCATGAGAAGTTGCGTCGCTATCAAATAAGGAGCTAACGAGTCACCTCCGTAATTATTTCAAGAGTTTGAATTTTCACAGCTGTCCTTATGGTCGACAACTGTCAAAATTCAGGGGCAATTGTTTGGGCTGATATTTCGGGATCCTTAGCGGAAGCTCAAGTGGTCCAGTATCCTCAGACGAGTTGAGAATCCTGACAGGTTCGGGCATCCTGAATTACAGCTATCGACTAACCGCTATGTTGTTCCTCGTATTTATTTGCTTGCAGGTAAAGAAAACGTGTAAAACAAGCCTAAAGACTCGGAAAAATACTATAGAACGTGGACTAAGTGGTCCACAACGTTCATATTGACTTAGTAGGGAGAATCCCTAAAATATAGGACAGTTGGTTATTTTATTTCAGGATCCTTGCCGGAAGCTCAAGAGGCTCAGTATCCTGACAGGTTCGGTATTCTGAAATACAGTTATTGACTAACCGTTTCAATTGTCCACGTGTCCTAATTAATTGCAGGCTTAAATGGACGTGTAAATGAAGGCTAAAGACCAGGTCAAGCATTAAAGAACGTGTCATAACTGATTCCTAACGTTCACTAAGACTTGGGAATGGAATCCCTTATTTTTAACTATATAAATAGAGGTTTTGATCGGCTTAGGAACACACACAACTCGTTCACACTTTAGCTCTGATAGCATACAATCTCTGTAACACTTAGCTTGATCGATCATACCTCCAAAACACTTGTAATTTTTAGTTTCCTATCAATAATATTGTGAGGAAGCAGGCTCTTCAGGCCGGCTCCCGAGGTTTTTTTGCTAGGATTCCTAGAGGCAACTCGAAGGATCCTGGATTTTTCCCTTGTTACATCCTTGTGTTCAACTTTACATTTCGAGCATATTGACAAGCACACTACCTCACATTCTTAAGTTTGGAATACGAAATTCCTTTCTGAATTTTTGACCAAAACAGTAATAAACTAGGATCCTTAGGTAATCAATCTGTTATTATTATTGTTCTTTTATTAAAATCAAAATAAAGTTCTTGACCAACTTCATAAATTATGTTTTCGTTCTAGTTTAGGATTAATTCATATTAGTGACAGTAATCTGGATTTAGGTAGTTAATTTATTTATTTAGTTAAAAAATCTAAATCACTGGTAAGCACTAACTCCTTTGGATTGACACCCTACTTACCCTAGCTATAGGTTTAAGTCTAGGTATTTGTAACAGTCACGAAATGGTTATGAGATACCTAACAAGTTTCACACAACTAGAATATCACCCATTGCACAACATATAATCGCATAATAGTTTGATAACATAAAATTATGGAAGTTTGAATAGAGATACATGTTACACCCTAACACATTAAAAGAAAAAAAGGGCTATGAATACTCACCTGGTATGGAGACACAAACGAAAGAATGACATCATGAAAATGAGAAGGTAAAACCCCAAAGATAACCTTGACATCTAAGCGAGATAGAGAAATAAATAAATAATTTCCATGACTCAAAGTGACGCCATCGACTTGACGACTCGTTGGTGATTTGTTATAGTCATAACGTACGATCATGATATATAATGGGGGTTCTTCCTAATACTAAGACATGTGATGGCAATAATTATCAACAAATTTGAAACAATGCACGGAAAAGTGTTGGCACATCAACCAACCACCCAAAAAAAAGTAGCAAGTGAACAATCATTTCAATGGGTACCCGAGCCCATTTTCACATGTTACCTAACAAACTTGACACCCCCCCCCCCCACCCCATCTTGCCACATCTCTAAACTATGATGTGAGTATGGTGAGAGGACTTGAGTACAAAACATCAAAATTTGAACTCTTATTTTATGTAGTAATCTGTTGAAGAGCATGCAATTTTGAGAAAAAAAATTAAATCACCTAAATGTACAATGAAATCTACCTCTTGCAGTAGGCAAAGTGCAGCAGGCAACTAGGACCATGGAATAATATTGTTGGTAAGCCCTGCACACATGCATAACCCCTACAAAAATCAAACTCTATTTAGATTCTTAAAAAAAGAACACCAATCATAGTTTAGCACAAATATACAAGGCACTAATGGACCCTTCATCTATACATGGGTTGATTTGGGTAAAAATTCAATATGAGTCTGATGTCAAGTTCTCCCTGATGGTATTTTTTAGAAAGCTTGTTGTCAAGTAGTCTTTTAAAGATAATAGATTTGTAGAACAATATATAATTAATTGACCCAGCCACATCCTAAACCTGTTCACGGCAGAACCTCTGAGGATTGTAGAACAATAAATAATTAATTGACATCAAGAGCAGGTTGAATACAGAGCAGGTTGAATACAAGTCAAAACAAGTGCTTTTGGTATGTATCAGGTTGAACCAAAACACTTTTTGCATAAAATTTCAATAATATAGTAGGGATTTATACACAAGGAAGAGATTTAAGAAACTGAAGTTAGTCTTAGTGCTTTCGGTGCTTGTTGGGCTATATTTAATTAAGGCATGAACATTAGTTAATGGGCTAGCTTATTGTTTTGGGCTTATTAGATATTAGGCTTATTATAGTTTTCTATTGGGCCATGTGGGCTTCTTACTAGTTTGCGATTCTTGTTAGGGCTTGTATGAGGTACTATATAAACCTCACTTGTTTATGTTTTTGGCTAAGCTTTTCAATACACAAAACAGTTTACGATTTCTGTTGTCCATTCTTGTTTACGATCAGCTTCAACTTGTAGGGAAATTCGAAGCCAAAGCTGATGAGTGCTATTTGTCGGTTACTCAGCAAATAGTGCTTATCGCGTGTACAACAAAACCACCAAATTGATTATTGAGACCTTTGATGTGGATTTGATGGAGGATAATCCAACTGATGCGGGTACTGGACCAGATTGGGTCTTTGACTACGGATCGCTGTTTGAAGGTTTCAACTTCTCCAATGTTTTCCACAATCTGGGAGAAGAAGAAGATATCATTGCTCCTAGTCCTGAAGTGAGGCCACATGTGGAAAGAGCATCGGCAGAGACGTCACGAAATTCTAATGCAAATGTTCCAGAATGTTCAGGAACACGCGATGCTCCAGTGGATTCTCAAGGCCCAGGTATGTCTGATAATTTTATTAATACTAACCTGCCTATTACTGCTTCAGTGCCTGATGTTCAAGAGAGTAGAATAAACAAAGATCATCCACTCAGTAACGTGGTTGGGCCAGTGACAGCAGGAGTCACAACGAGAAGCCGCACGAGAAACATTAACTTCTGCATGTTCTCCTGTTTCATTTCCCAGATTGAGCCTCCAAATGTGATGGTTTCTCTCAAAGATCCAAATTGGATGGAGGCCATGCACAATGAATTGAATCAGTTCTCAAAGCTGGGAGTGTGGCGACTTGTGAAGAGGCCAGCTGACAAGAAGGTTATTCCTACGAGGTGGTTATATAAGAACAAAAAGGATGACACCGGAATTATTGTCAGAAACAAGGCGAGATTGATAGTACAAGGGCACAGGAAAGTTCATGGGATTGACTACGATGAGGTATACGCTCCGGTGGCAAGATTGGAAGCAATTCGGATCTTTCTGGCAGTGGCATCGTATCTCAATTTTACGGTACATCAGATGGATGTGAAGACTGTCTTCCTTTATGCAGAGATGAATGAAGAGGTTTATGTAACTCAACCACCAGGGTTCATAGATGAAGAAAATCCTGACCATGTTTATCTGCTGGATAAAGCCTTGTATGGTTTGCATCAAGCTCCGTGCACCTGGTATGAAACTCTGTCCAATCACTTGGTGGAGAATGGATATACAAGAGGAGTGGTTGATCAAACGCTGTTTAGAAAGAGGGTGAAGGAAGACATAATCATGGTGCAAGTTTATGTAGATGACATTATCTACGGATCAACAAACGAGGAATTGTGCACTGAATTTGAAGAGATTATGAGGAAAAAGTTTGAAATGAGTGACCAAGGGGAGATGAGTTTCTTTCTTGCATTACAAGTAAAACAAGATGAATCGGGAATTCTTATTCATCAGGCAAAGTATGTGAATGAGATTCTGGAGAAATTCAAGATGCAGGATTGCAAGCCCATTTCAACTCCCATGGCATCCAGGCCACTTTTGTCAGCTGATCTTAATGGGGAACCAGTGAGTGAATTCCAGTATTGGTCGATGATTGGATCACTTATGTACTTGACAGCCAGCAGGCCAGACATCATGCATGCAGTTTGTGTGTGTGCACGCTATCAGGCCAATCCTAAACTTTCACATTTATCTGCTGTTAAGCGTATCTTTAGGTATCTGAAGGGAAAGCCTAGGCTTGGTCTTTGGTACCCAAAGAACACTGATTTTCAATTATATGCTTTTACTGACAGTGACTATGGAAGTAGTGACCTTGACAGGAAATCTACTACTGGAGGATGTCAGTACCTGGGAGATAGGCTCATCTCATGGCAGAGCAAAAAGCAGCATACCGTATCAAAATCAATTGCCGAAGCTGAGTACGTGGCAGCATCTGCCGGTACTTCACAGGTAGTATGGATCCAAAACCAGCTCACAGATTACGGTATGGAATTCGTTAACACTCCTATCTTTTGTGATAACGCTGCTGCTCTGGAAATTGTAAAAAACCCCGTCCAACATTCCAAAACCAAGCATATAGACATAAAGGTACATTTCATTCGTGATTGCTATGATCGGGAGCTAATTCAGCTTCAAAAGGTAAGCTCCGATCAGAATGTGTCGGACATTTTTACAAAACCCCTTCCTCGTCCAAATTTTGAATCATGTGTTGAAGGCCTAAAAATGATTGCCTTCGAGGAATGATCTGATCAAATTTTGTTTGTAAATTTTTCTTTTCAGAAAACTTTAAAAAAAATAATATATATATATATATATATATATAGAAAATTAAAAAAAAAATAGTGTTTGTTTTCAAAAGCCTCATAAAAACAGGGGAAGAAATATCATTGTCTCAGAAAATCTAAAAAATATCTGTTTGAGGTTTTTATGATGTCTTTTGTTTGCCTTGAGTTGGTAGGATGTGATATAAATTTCCATGACGATCGGAGACTGACACGTGTAAGGCAGAAGTGAAAGATGTCTCAAAGATGATGTTCGGTAAGCTAAATCAAAAACAATGATCATCCATTGTAAGTGCAGTAAACTTAACTCTTATATATGTTTAGGTTTCCATCCTAGTTTACATAGTTTAAAAAAACTGAGACCCGGAAAAAATGGGTTGAGAGTGGTATTTACCTAGTATTCACTCTCTCACACGCCATGTTTATACTGTAAATGACAACACGACAAAAAAAAAAAGAACTAAAAAAAATATGAAAATTATGAAAAAGAAAATGAAAAAGAAAAGAAAATTATTCTGTTAGTCTTCTCTGCGTGCTTATGCGGCCGACCTGATCACCAACCGATAATTCATGAAAATAAGAAATAAGTGGTTGTCAAAGCAGTGTTGCATGGTTCCTGAAGTTGGGGGTTTGTGAATCCTCAATAAACTCTGAGGTTTGGTAGGTTTTGCTATGAACAATTGGGTGTGGGGACAGTTAAACATGACGGTAATTATGTACCACAACTTAAGCACTTAAAACTTTTAACTGGATGTGAGTTTATATGGTTTCAAAATTTTTGAGCAAATGTCTAGAGCGTCGAGTAACGGAAGCTGAAAAGGGTTCCTCAGTTAATGATTTGTCTGGTTTGATCCATGAAAAACATCAATCTCAAGGTAAGTATGTTTTTGTCTAGTATTTAAATTATCTTGATTTTGTGCATTTTCAATTTTTGTTTTTGGTCTTTAAATATTTAAAGTTTTATTTTATGATCAAGATCAGATACTCGGGGCTAAGTCTGAGGGGAAGCTTCATAAAATTCTCAAATTGTTCTCAAAGTTAAACATCTTTATGAGAATTAACATTTAATAGAGGTTTGGGATACTTATAAAGTGTTTTTGAATCTTGAGGGGCCAAAAGTGAAATTATTTTTAAACAAAACCTCATTTACGACCCACTTCTCTCTTTCTCACATTTACGATCCACTCGTTTTCTCTGTGTTTACGATTTTCCTCAAGAAACCCTAACCGCCGTGTAAACCCACCGGAAACCTATTCCGGACCATCTCCGGTCATCCCCTTCACGATCTGACCTCACCACTACCATCGTAATCGTTTTCCGAGCATTAACCCCAACTCAATCGACTGTGTTCACGAGTTCTCTTGGATTTATTCACGATTTTTGAGTTTCTAACCCTAACTCGGAATCGTCATCTAATTTGCTGTGTTCGAGTCATTTTAAAAGAAGTTTTGAAGTCGGAATTGTGATAGGAACTGTTAAAAGGTAGTGATAATTTCTCATTGTTCATGTTTGAAGGTTTTTAACGAGTTTACGAGTTGCTTGTAGGTTCGTCAATGGAGAAATCTGTGTTTACGATTTTCTCAAGGTTGAAGATGACGGTTCACGTTTACGACTTGCATTCCCGATGATTGTTTACGATCGTAGTTTACGATTATCGATTACGATCGATGATTACGATCCGATGTTTCCGATAGAGGTTTACGATCGGCGATAACGACAAGGCTGTTTACGATTGGGCCTTGATTAGTTTTCGGTGTTTTTCGATTGGTTATATTGTTTACGATTAGACCTAATTTGAACCAGTCGTGAACCCATTAGTGGATCATAAACTCATATGAAGAATCGTAAACCAACTTAAAATTGAATTAAATTCATAAACACCTAATCTTCTTTTAAATCTCATCAAACTTAATGGTGTTTGTTAACTTGTGCTTCAAAATCAGACATTTCACTTGAGCGTTTAAATTGAGAATTTTCTGAACTTAAAGAAATTTAACGTGATATTCAATTGAACTTCAAGAAGATGTTGACAAACATAATTGCTCTTTAATGAACAAGTCTGATGCATTTGTCTCATTTTCTCAGATGGCAGAAGAGATGCTAGACGAAGAGATAAAGTTTGAACAGGATCACTGCATCCCAGCGTATCTTGAAGACCCACCAGAGAAGCATATGGAACTATTTTATTCTCTGGTGGCTGGGATGAATACTTGCAAAATAAACCATGCCCTGAGGACGAATGTGCTTATTGATGAGATGCTAGTGAGGGAATTCTGGGGTACTGCAAGAGCAAATGCTGACAAGACAAGTATTACTGCAACTGTTCAGAACAGACAAGTAGTGATTGAGGAAGATGATATCAGGAAAAGGGCTGAACATCACTGATAAAGCCTCTGATCCAATCAAGTATCCGAAGGAGGTTGTTCTAGCCGGTGCTCAATCTATGGGGTATGAGGGGAAGTTTCCGCCTATCTTCAAGAAGCTACTGCCTCATTACTGGAGGTGCCTGGCACATTATATGCAGAAGTCATTTCTAGGCATGAGAACTAGCTTTGATCAGCTGAATCAACTTCATGGAACTGCTTTCATCGCATTGGCCTTAGATTAGGATTTCAACTTCTCGAAGATGATGCTGTCAGACTGGGTAGGCAATGCTGATCTGAGTGCCAGAGAATAGTTTCTGATGACACCAAGGTTTGTGCAAATGATGGTCATGAAGAAATACCCAATGATTGAAGAAAGGATAGAGAAGTTGGACATAAAAGTGATGGATTTTGGGGTTTTTGGTCTTCAAACCCAAGATAGAAAGGGCAAAAACAGCTTTCATGGAAGACTTGAATGGGTAAAGAGGGGTGCGTTCCCAGAGGTGGCAAGGGAACAAGAGTTTGATGAGGATGAGCCTGAAGTTGATGTGCCTAATGTTAATGCATCCGTTGCTGAAGAACAAGACATAACAGCAACTCCGGCTGTTAATGTGCAAGAAGATGATGTAATAATACCCTCCGATGAAGAGAATGTAATGGATGATATACTGGCTGGTCAGGAGATTACTGATGATGATATCTATGGGAATTTGGGGCCCCTTAACCTTAAAAGGTCAAGGGATGACATGATCAGATCATCAGGCAATGATACAACCCCTCCTGAGCTGAATCTGAATGTTGAGGATGTTCTTGAAGAACCCATTCCTGCACGTGAACCTTCTCCAAGAAAGAGGTCAGATCCAAGAAGCATAAGATTCAAGCTTATAAAGACAAGCTCAAGCTTAATGATAGTACAACCAGCAGGGCCCAGTTCTGAGGGTCCCAGTGCTCAAGAAGAAACAGCTGCTGAAAATGTTCAAGATCAACCTGCTCCTGCTTAGTCTGAAACTCCACTTCTATCCGAACGTAGCCCAGTTCGGGAAGAAGGACAATTTATAGAGGTTGATCATTCTTTCGTTGTACCAAGCCCAGTGAGAGTTAGCGTTGCTCCTGTGATAAGTCAGCCAACAGCTATTTCTAGCTTCAGGCCCTTCCAATCTGCTGAACTTCCGATTGATTTGAGGATAAGCACTGATCCTCATATCAACTTTTTGATCTCTCAGAATAGATTCAGAGAAAATGAGATAAAGGAACTTAAGGATGAGAACAGAAGGATGAGAGAAAAGGAGGTGGCGGATAAAAATAGAATGAAGTGGCTCTATGAGACTCTGATGGACCTTAAGAAGAAGTTTACTGACTTGAAAAGTGTCGTGGAATCAAAATCTTCAGGTGCCCCTGAACAAAGTTCATCACAGGGTGTGCAAGGTGCTGATGCAATGAATGAAGACGATGGAGATGAAAATATTGAGATGTCTGATTATGCCAGAGGAGTAAGAGTCATCTCCAAAGCTCCTGAAGGTCACGACAACTGGTTCCGAGAATTCTTTCAAGGACCAGCCCCCACTCAGTACTCTCTTGATCTTGGAGGAAGCTCTTTAGACAAAAAGGGGAGTTGTGAACCCATCTTATGCTGGCATTATGACACCGAGAAGAAATTATTTGCTGTGATCCGTGAAGGCTATAGTCCAGTTGAATATTATAGAACTCGTGCACAATTCCATTCTTGGACTGAGCCTAAGATCAGAAATCTGCTTCGAGCTCCCTACATAAACAGATGGAACAGCCCTGACGGAGACCTTATTAGAAACAATCTGCTGAGCCATCAAGAAGATAACTTTGAAAATTTTGAGCTAAAGCAAGTAAGATGGGTCCAGACTGAAACTGGCCCAGTGACAGGAGAGCCAATTAGTGAAGCAAGGAGACCACCCACCAGACGCACAAGAGTTATCAATATGTTGGAAGAGATTGAAGATGGTACCTTGGTCAAAAACTTTGACTGCTGGTAGTATGATCCAACGACACACGAGGTGGTGGTTCTCTGCAAGGGTCTGAGGCAGTTTCGCTTTTACGATCCGGTGGATTTGCTAAGATTTAGAGAAAAGGATATCAAACTGCTCGCCTCACAGCCTATTCTCGGAGATGAAAACGACATGGAAAATGCTGTGAGGGTGGGGATCTTCCATGGGACGGCAAACTGGATTGTGGCGAACAGATGGTGGTCGAACAACGCTCAGAATACATTCAGATTCGATCTGCTGCTGCCGTAAATGGTCTAATGGTTCATGCCTAGGGGAAGATTGTTGGGCTATATTTAATTAAGGCATGAACATTAGTTAATGGGCTAGTTTATTGTTTTGGGCTTATAAGATATTGGGCTTATTATAGTTTTCTATTGGGCCATGTGGGCTTCTTACTAGTTTACGATTCTTGTTAGGGCTTGTATGAGGTACTATATAAACCTCACTTGTTTATGTTTTTGGCTAAGCTTTTCAATACACAAAACAGTTTACGATTTCTGTTGTCCATTCTTGTTTACGATCAGCTTCAACTTCTAGGGTTTCTCATTCAAGATTCAATCTTTCTTATAGATTGAATCTATTTCTTCTACTTGTTTCTTGAATCGATCGCATTTGAGGATTCCGCACTCATTTGTGATTATATATCGTGTTGTCGGTTTGATCTCGGACCTACAGTGCTGATCCAATAGATTGCATAATTATAGTGTTTAAATAATGACCCAACTTTTGAAACAAATAAATGTAAGGGGTGGGGTTTATACATTTAAAGTACACTTTGAGAATCTTTCAACCCATCTGAAACAGTAGAGACATAAACATAACCCAATTCAACCCATCCATAAGTAAGCAACTTAAAATTTTCACATCCAATAAAAATGATCAAATAAGATTCATACCACAAATCCTAAAAGTTTTAGCTTCTTTTATAAATAACTAATTCACTGCTCATAATTATGACTTTTAATCATTCATTGCAAAAGGTACCTCTACATTACATAATGAACGCAAACTTGACAAAATGCCATCTTTTAGTGAATCAAAGACATAAAAGTATAATGACTAATGAAAATGCGTGAGCATCGAAACGTAATTAACTGATTGTTTTATTGATCAATGAAGAAAAATTACAACCAGTAAACACTTAGAAATAGACTCAGAGAAACACACTCAGAAACACACACTTAACAGTAATCTCGCACACTCAGAACTATCTATTAGAAAGACCAAACAACTATTTATACCCAAATGGCCGATCCCTGTCCGAACCCCAGGTTCGGCCAGTCCGAACTCCAGGTTCGGACCAAGTTCAGCCAAGCAAACTTTGAGTTGATCTTGTACATTGCTTGATACTTCACACGACGCACATATCAGGTATCAACAAACTCCCCCTCGTCGTGTGTAGTATCTTTACAACATCATCAACTTTGTATCTTTAATTAAACTCCCCCTCAAGTGTAGAATCTGTTCGTTCAATGAAATGAATCTTCGAACAAACTCCTCCTCAACTCGATCGTAGCTGAATCTTGAATACTTGATGACGCATAGTGTATCTCTGGTCTTTTATCAACAGCTTCAGAAGACTTGAAGTCGTGATATCTTGCACATAGCAACCTGCTTAACCATTTGAATAATCTTGGCGCAAAACGTCTCTTTAAGACTCCAAGATATGGTTTTGAAAATTGATTTGTATCACGTGTTGATCAGATCGATAATAAAGCAGAAATAAAATCTTTTTGATTTTTAGAAAATTTATGCTAATACAAACCTAAAATCTTTTTGTTCTTTTCTGAAAAGAAATAAAATTGCAATACAAAATCAAACACTATTTTTGGTATGAGAAAGATCACTATATCGGATCATATTGATCATAACGCACTGAAATGCACTTCAATTTCAATTAATCGAAGCACACAAGTCATGTTGATTACCGGTATAATTTGTCCAACTTAAACTCAGGCAGAATCATACTCATAACATTTGAATATGTTAAGATATTGATTAGATTTGCTTTGACCAGTGTATCCCACACTATCAGACATAATCAGACATTTTCAGTTTTTCTTTCTTTTTCCTTTTGTGTGACAGCACTTGTGATTTTTCACAACGCATAATATATTCATGATATCATCAACTGTGTTTCATGCAAAAAGAAATAAGAACGTTAAATCGTTTACCCTAAGGTCGATCTTTCGATACGCAGATAAGGCCTCGGATTTAACAAAATAATAAAATAAAACAAGTTGAAATTGTATAACCCAACAACAATCAGGTCGGTACTCCCATACATGCAGAGAAAGTCCGATGAGTTATACAAAACACCAAAGAAAATAAAGCAGAACGTCAAACGAACAACGATCAGGTCAATCTTTCGATACGCAGAGAAAGTCCGATCGTTTGACAAAATAAAGAAAATCAAACAAGTTTAAATCTTTGCAAAATGAACACATGTATACACAGTGACTTCTCATATTAAATTTCACACTTATTTTTCTTTTTGTGTCATGAAATATGCATCAAGATGTTATCCACATGGTCAAGCATTAGTATTTATTGTATATCACATCTGAATACTTTCTGATTTGCCGAGCCTACCAAGCATATCAAACAATGATCTTATGGCTCTTTCATCTACTCTATCCATGAGTCAGATACGTAAGCCAATGTACCATCATTTCCCAATGATCAATTTCTCACAATATTATATTTTGCATGTATTCACCTTCCTTCATTATATATTTGGCATGTATTCACCTTCTCCCCATAACATGCATTTTCTCAATTACTCCCCCTTACTTACAATTCTCCCCCTTAAAATGAAAACTCTATTTTTGGATTTTTATTTTACACAAAACAAAACTCTATTTTTGGCTTTTTGAGAAAAAACTTTGAAACAAAAAAAATGATCAATCAACATGGATATGTTGCAGTTTTAGAATACAGAAAATTCGCAGATTTAGAAAATTTATCATGAAATTTAAATTAAGCAGAATACTCCTCCATCAACAACTTTGCAATCATCGATAGGTCTTCTAGAAGTACCTACACACTGGTCAAACTAATTAGTCCAAAAATGACCGGAAGCGAATCGCTTCTGGTCGACCAGTGTCCTTGTTTTGCTTAGAAACCACCTTAGGTTTCCATTGCTGTTGTTTTGGTAATTCAGTTTTCGATGAAAAAATCACAGGTGACTATGATGATGAACCTACACTTTGAACCTTTGAAAACATTGGAACAAAACGTTTTTGTTTATGAAAGAATGTAGGTTCAACGTCATCAAAAACTCTGCCTTGTTCATCAAAGAACTTTGTGTTGGCAGATTTACCAAAAACTGGTTTCTTATGAAACCCTTGGGATGAATCAGCAGGTAATGGTCAATCCTTTGCCATATGCCCTGGTCGGCGGCAAATATAATAGATTCTTTTCGTTTTGTCCCATCTTTGATGTACCTGCGAAGAACACACATGAATATCTCGAACATGATCAGAATGATAATCATATACCTGATGCCTGTGATCATGTACCCATTTGGATGTAGGGCTTCGAGATTGAGAACTTTCAGAAGAAACTTGAGCTTTCACAAAAACTTCAAAAATCTTTCGAGCATCAACACAATGAAGAGGAAAGTCTTTATCAGAGAAAAGCTGATCAGAACCTTTGAGCTTGTAGAATCTTTCAGGTTGAACTTTTTCAGCTTTAAACACATCCTTCTTCACTTGTTTCAGCTTCAATTTCTTCAATTCTGAGATGATGATTCTGGAGCCTTCTCAGCTTTATCTGTCATCCCGTAAAAACCCAATCCCACATGCTTTCCAGAAATCTTCTCCTCAAGTGTAAAATGTCCAATCTTCGCTAAACGAGAAAATTCAGCTTTCACTTCAGTCACATTCTTCTGATCATAAAAGATCTTTTTATCAAATCCAGATTGTGACTTAAGCTTGTCACTTGAAATAGCCGACTTCTCATTATCAGCAGAAGATGAACCAGATACAAATTTTGGAGCAGAGAAGATCTCAGATTTCGTTTCCTTCTTTTTCTTATTCTTCCTGTTCTTCTTTTTCGTTACAACTTTCTCATCCTCAACAGTAGATTATGAAACCTTTGAATAAAAAAATTCGTCAACGTGTTCCTTCACTTCTTTGAAAGCTTCTTTGATGTGAGCAGGGGGCGATGCAGTCTTATCAAACATTTTCTCAAAATTTGCATCATTAGCTAAGAAGCTTGTGAATACTTGAGAATTTGACACATTATTGAATAATCGATTAGTATCAAGAACTTGAATTTTTAGATCAGAAATCTTCTATTGAGCCTCAGCAAATTCTTTTTCTTTAGCAATCAATCGCTTTGCAACTTTGTGAGTTTCAAATTTTTGCAAGCGAAGATTATCAAGACCTTCAAATAATTCCTTTTTCAATTTATCTTCATTGCGCTTTTGAATCTCCAAATTTACTGCTTGAACTTTATTGGCACGAACCAACTCTCTCTTTTCATCCAACAACTTTTCCATATCAACTTGATATGCTTCAATCTTAGTAGTTGATTCTTCAACATTCTTTGTAAGCAGATCAAGCTTGACTTTTGATTTATCAAACAAATTCGTGAAATCAGAAGCAGTATCCTCTGCTTCATCCTTCCATTTCTTAACTTCTTTCACCAACTCATCCCTTTCTTCACAGATCTTAGCTTTTGCAGCTTCAACATCCCTTTTATCTTGTTTAGAAATTTCTAAAACTTCATTCAGCAATTCGATCTCTTTAAGCAAACATTCATTCTTCATACCCAATTCCTTCTCATTGTCCTTAGAAATTTCCAACTCCGAACTAATCTTTTTTAAATCAGCAGTAACTCTTTTGACTTCTTCAATCAAAAATTCCTTTTCTTTCATCAAGGCTTCAATTTTAGACTCAAATTTCTCATTCTCAGCAGCGTCATATGAACTCGAATCAGAATAATAATCATCTTGGTCATGTGTGACAATTAATGCTAATGTATCATATCCAAAATGTTGACCCCAATTATAAACACCATCATGTTGAGCTGTCAAAGTTGTTGTTTTGCTTGTGTTACTAGTAGATGGTTGAGTAAAACCAGGCTTGGGTGATTGAGTAAAACCAGGCTTGCTTGCATGTGCCTGTTGACAATCTTTGGCAAAATGTCCAAGCTGCGAACATTTATAACATTTTAACTTAGACTTGTCAAAACCCAACTTATCACCAGAAATATTTCATCCATGTTTCTTGAAAAACCTCTTCGATCTTTGACATAACATAGTTTATTGCCAAGATATATCCAATTCAGTTAGTTGATCATCATCAAGCGCATCAAGATCATCGCTGGTTAACTTTGCATCAGCAACATTCTTGATAATCAAATCAAAAGATGATGAAATCAATGCAGAAATCATTTTAGCACAATCATCTGTTGATTCAGCTGAAAAAACATTCTAACTTGAAAGATTTAGAATTGTAAAGCTACAACCCCGTGAAGACTTTTTATCAGAATTATCAGAAATTCCAGTCAAGAAAGTTGTACTAGGTGCAGAACTCAGACTTGGTTTAGCTTTAGCATTCATGCTTGCCGTATTCTCACCATGATACAATTCAGGATTTTGCAAAGTAGCAGTTGACTTCTTTGAATTTAACATTTCCATTTCTCGAGCATAGAGTTTTCCAGTAAGCTCGTGAAATGTCATTGTAGAATAATCCTTGTCATGAGTGAACAGCAAAACATAATTCTCCTACTTTTCAGGCAAAGCTTCCATAATCTTTTCCTTCAAATCAGCATCAGATTTCTCAATACAACTATCTTTAATTCACTAATTAGATGTGAAAACCGTGAAACGAGAGCGGTAATATTCTCATTTTCATAGTTTTGAAAATTATCAAATTCTTTGTCCAACACTTTCTTCCGACTCTTCTTGTAATCATCATTACCCTCACATCTTGCTGAGAGAGCATCCCACAATTGTTTTGATTTCTTACAAGTGCTGAATTGATGTAACAGTTCGGTAGGTAAAGCCATAGTAAGATAACCATAAACTTTCTTTTCAAGCTCATAACTTTTTCTTTCAGCAGCATCAAAATCTTGAAGTTCCTTATAATCTCCTTCTTCAGTTGGTCGTTCATACAACTTTCGAATCGGGATCCATAAATCAATATCATTTGTGCTGATGTATGCAGAAAATCGTTTCTTCTAATTTTGATAATCTTCTAGCTTCAACAATTTGGGAACTTTCTGACTTGTTCCAATTTCATTATCAAAATTCAACATAGTTTGCATCGCACTTTGCATTGCAGCAAATGCATGAAATTCTGACATCGTTTGAAAAATTTTAAAATCTGTCGGCCGAACTTGCTCCGAACCTATCACTGACCTCCGAACTCTGTCCGAACCAAAAACCAAAGTCCGAACTTGCTCCGAAACAAGATCAACAGTCCGAACTCCTAAGTGACTCCGATCTAGCTCCGAACCTTGAAACACACCGAACCTCGACCGAGACAACTCCGAACACGGACTGAATGTCGACCGAACTTGAAGTTCGGAGCAGTTACTCCGAACCTGAACAGTTAACTCCGAACCTCGAGTTCATTTTTCAAAAACACGCGAAAATGTACTGATTTTGACAAAACTTGTTACTGTGAATCAGAAAAACCAATAGAAAATGGTTTAAAGACAGATTTGACACCAAACACTTGATAGAATTGATGAAAAACACGAAAACAAACTCGAGAAACACGAATAACACTTCAAAAATCCAAAAATAGCAACCGCAGATCAGTAGAGTGAACCAGAAAGCTCTGATACCACTTAAAAATGCGTGAGCATCGGATCGTCTACTCGATCTAGCTAATCGGACATCGAAACGTAATTAACCGATTGTTTTATTGATCAATGAAGAACAATTACAACCAGTAAACACTTAGAAATAGACTCAGAGAAACACACTCAGAAACACACACTTAACAGTAATTTCGCACGCTCAGAACTATCTATTACAAAGACCAAACAACTATTTATACCCAGCTGGCCGATCCCTGTCCGAACCCCAGGTTCGGCCAGTCCGAACTCCAGGTTCGGACCAAGTTCGGCCAAGCAAACTTTGACTTGATCTTGTACATTGCTTGATACTTCACACGACGCACATATCAGGTATCAACAACTAAAAATGGGAGAAAACTGCACACATGGCGTTCTCTTATCAAGACTTAATAGAGCATGTTCTGAATCAGCATTTGAACTTCCAAACAGAAGAAAAATTGTCTACCAAACATAAAAATGTGAAGAAAAAAACTTGAAATCAGAATTTGATCATCAAAGTTAGAAACTATACATACCCATAAATTGAAATCAAAATTTGATTCTGAAAGATCTACTTCATAAGGTAATCCCTGCACAACACAATAGAATATTTGACCCTCAAAAAAGAAAAAGAAAAAATGTTGTTTTGAGTGTTATGATCAACTGCTCTAATTTCAATTTTGTGATTATCTAGAATTTCAAATGACAAGATTTGAATAGGTAGTATCTATAAATCTAATTGCTAACATCTACAAAATCACCCAACAATCCCAGAATTCGAGCAGTTGATTATTATACCTCTAAAATCACAATTATCACTTTCAAAATGCACATCCATACACCTCCTTAAAAGAATTAATAGCTACTTTCACAATCACATGTAATTTTAGGGCTTTTAAGGAGGATTATGGTTATATGATGTCTTAATTACAACTTTAAATCAAGCTCAAATGATAATTTCATGCTCTCACTATGTAGTACTCAAAGTTAAATACTCTTATATGATAATTTCATGCTCTCACTATGTAGTACCATATTGACAAGTTATACATTCCAGTCTACACTAATCTTGAGTACACTCCCTCTCTTACATATTTCAGTTGGTACTAATATTTAGTATCATTTTGACAACTTACTCTTTATTGTTTTGTTTTAAAGGACAAAAATATTAAACAACAACCTCAAAGAAAATATAAGAGGATTGGTTTAGAAATTGATTTCCATTTCCAAAATTTGTTTCCCTATAACACTTATGAACCTAAAACATTTCTAATGGAAGAAGGAAAAGCAAACAATGGTCATATCATTTAACATCAACAAACAATAGCCATGTGTTTGGCATACACCTCATGTTTGGCATGTTTGATTATCAACAAACAATACTCACAGATAGTAGAAAATGGATCAACAAATAATGGTCAAATTATTTAACATCAATTTAACCCCTTCAGAACACGAAATTTAACATCAATTTAAACTTGAATAACAGAGAACATCATTTAACATCAACTTAAACTTGAATAACAAAGAACATCTACTATACATACCCGAAATCGATGAACTTGATCGATGCAGTTGACTTGCGATGAACCTGCACCAATAATCCAAACCATTTTCATTGCAAAAGCAAACAATAAATAACCCGAAAATAAGAAAAATATAAAAATTAAAATCCTCTTACCAGAATAAGATTGAGTTCTGATTCTTGTAGCAAATGAGATGAATCTAGTGTTACTTTATACACTCTACAATCAATTCGACCTAGGCTCCATCCTCGTCAAAATCAGAGACCGATCTGTGTGAAACCCTGAAAGAACCGTCGGATTAGGGTTCCTAGTGAAATATACCGTAGGATTTGTGTTTTCTACACCACATGTTAGGATTGGCCTGTGTGTGGAAGAAAAGAGAGAAAGAACTCTGAGGTACTTACCTGAAATAGAGAAAGGGAAGTAAAGCGCGCATGGGATAATCAGATCCGCTGATTTTGGTTCAAAACGTAGCTTTCAACAATTACACTTTCAACAATCATGTACACAAAGCATAGAATCTTGTACCTTTTATTTATGTTTTAATTTCTTGTACACAATGCTCAACAACTTGTACATTTCTTAATTTTTCAACTTTCAACACTCTCTCTCTCTTAATATATATTAAAGTATATATATATATATATATATATATATATATATATATATATATGGTTAGGATCATGCGAAAACACATATATATATTGTGAAAACACATATTAAAGCCTCTATAACTTCTTCCTACGTTAATATTTTTTTTTTAAAATGACACCAAAATTCTTAAAATTATGTTATCTTTAATTCTGGAAAAATTTTAAAAAAGTTAATTCTGGAAAAAAATTAAAAAATCAAAATCAATGTTTTATTTTTTTTGTTTGATGCACATGTCTAGCACAAAAAAAACTTATACTTTTAGTATACGTTAATATATTATTTTTTTTAAATCACACCATATATCTTATATTTATGTTATTTTTTCGTATTTTTTTGAATGATGACATGTGCAGCACACAAAAAAAACCTCATACGTGTGGTATACATTAATATTTTTAAAAGAAATTGCATCCTAAATCTTATAGTTGTATTATCAATAAATCTAAAGAAAAAATAACATTTTATAATTTTTTTTAATTCTATGTTGCAAATGTACACTATGTAGCATTATCATTAGTGCCATAAATATTTTAGTGTTTTTTTATAAGTTTTTAACATAATGAGTCACTACTACAAAAAAGGGCTTTCTTGACGCTTTTTGCGCGTCAAGAAAGGGCCCAGATGACGCGCAAAAAAGCGTCAAGGAAGGTAGGGTCAAGAATCTTCTTGACGCGTCAAGGAAGGTAGGGTCAAGAATCTTCTTGACACAATTTCGACCTTTTTCAATTTCTAGTTAGAATAATAAGAAATGTGACATAGATTTTAGCATATTGTTGCTTCCATCATTCAACATGTCTCTGGTCAGATTTGGTGTACAGAAAAGAAAACCACATACATATTTTGATGATATCTTTGTAACATAGGTGGATAGATGTAATTTCTATTGGATTATATGTTCTATTGGTTTGTGACTACTACTTCGAGCGTGTTTTGAAACTGGAGGCATGTATTACAGTTTAGCAAGTCATATATATTACAATTACCTGAACATGAGTCGTAGTCTGTCCTGCATGTTAATATACCCTGTGGGTGCACCTGGAAATTACATAAATAAAAGTAAACTTTAGGTACATAATACACCTGATAAAGATTCTTGGAATTCAACATATCTACAGGGACAAGTAGATGAATTACAGGTCAGCTGGGTTACCCAACGGGTCAAACCAACAGGGAAGTTTGAGCATATTGATTTGGATATCTCAATGTGTACATCCAGTTTCCCATCCAAGTTCTCAATCCTCTGAGTTAAATGCCTCTTTGCTATCTGACTAAAGAAAACAACAAAAAGATTGATAAACTAGAAAAACATGAACATTGAAACTAATGATAAAATGGGTAAGTAAAAATTCAAGTACATTCTTACTGAGTTAAATACCTGTTGTCACGGTAAGAAACAATATATGGCAGTATACATATAGAAAGGATAGCATATTAACTAGACATACTAGATTGAATCTGCTCCTTTCAATGCAGATTTTGCATTTTGCTGTTCCTAAAAAAAAGGAGTATAAATAAGCTGCAATACGTAAAATGCAAAACATGAAATACTAATGACTATACCTCCTCTAATTCAGCAACAACTTCATTCTGTGTACTCTTTTTCAAAGATGCAACCTTTCACGAGCCTGCAATCACAAGAAATCAATCATTTTTAAAACTTTACAAGTATTATCACATCATATAACAAAAAAAAAATGAATACCTCATGTTAGTAGCAGCATAGGCTGTCTAAGTTTCATCGTGTTTCACCAAGGTCACCTAAATATTAGAAGATCCTTACACACCACCCATTACCCAAGTCTTAGTTTATATTCATTTATGACAATTATGACCAAAAAAATAAAAAGAAAAAAAGAAACTTGCTGGAAAAATGTCAAAAAAAAAAATGCCCATAACTTTAAAGCTTTTTCAAGATCAAGAGTTGTAAAATGATTAAAAAAACATTGCTGAATCTACTAAAACTCTGTTAAAGCTTCAGATCGACTGACAAAAAATATTTGAAAGCTATTTTTTTTCAATTTAAACTAATTTAATTGAAACCAAGTAAACATTTAATGGTTTGTACAATAGTTATAATATTTTGCATGGCTTAGTGAAACCTGGTAATCATTTGGGGCCTATATATACATTATCCCTTGATTATACATTTCTTCTAGTATATAACCCTGCTAAGATAATCCATTGATCCTAAAGATTTATATTTGTAAGCATAACCAAATAGAGAATTACATAATATTTTATTAATAAAACATGTATAAAAGCTAGAAGAATGAATAGTGTATATTACCTAATATGTTGCCATTAAAGTCAAAAGGAAGTTAATCCATGTTCTTTTCATATCAGCGGTTCGTAATCATATGTTGTTTGCAAGTTTAGAGTGGCCTTAAAGAGTCTAGGCTGTTAAATAGATCTGCAAGATAAATAAACACCACCACTTAATACGACAAAAAGTGGAATACTTCTATCACGAAAGCTTTAAACAACATAGCTTGTTATAGTATCATACTACATACACATAAAACAAAATTATAAATACAATAATGTTATGCGTATAAAGAAGAAAAAGATAATTAAACTCTTACCTTCGAACAGTTTTAACATAAAATGGGTTTTCACACATGTATATCCCTGCTTTTTGGATTTCAGTGATGGGCTTTTCAAGTACTCGCTTATATGCGTGTGGTAGGAGCATAAAATGTTTTGCACGTTTAGGTTGCGACCCGTTAGCCCACACTTTATTTATTTTACACGTTTAGGTTGCGACCCGTTAGAGATCAAACACAACAAGAACCAACCCATTGAGTCAAAACTGACACCTCTAGGTGTAATAGATGCTACATGTCACACATAATAAGGTAAGATTCTGATATACCTTTTGGCAGTATTTCTTTAGATGTTCACTCAGCTTCAACTGTTGGTCCACTATAGGATTAAGACATATGTGCTTTAACCTGCTGATAATGAAAAGAAAAAGAAAAAGAAAAAGAAAAAAATATATAAAATACTGTTATTACACTAACAATTTAGTACTAACAATATAAAAAAAATTAATAGTAACCATGTTAGTAACCATGTTGAGCAGTTCTCCTTTGTGTTCTTGTGATAGATGGTGCTTCATGCCCTGCCATAACAATAAAACGTGTCCTAAGAGCAGAAACTCGTTCCACTAAGCTTTTGCACAATTGATCATTGAATAACTCAGAAAAATCAACAGAATTTGGAATCCTTAAACGAGGAACAAAAACCGTATATATTTTATATATCTGCCACCCAATCTCAATATGGATGATGATGCTCTTCACCAAAGGTATTGGATCTATACAGAGAAAAACAGATATATTAGATGATGAAAGAGCAATTTGGACATGGTGTGCATGCATATTCTTTTCACAATATATTTGCATTCTTAGGAATCATGCTCACAACCAAAAGATAAATGAAATTTGGTTTGAAGATTGTTTTAGTTGACAGATAATATATGAAATTTATTACCGCTGAACTTATCAAAGACTAGCAAACCTCATTAAAATTCAGCTAAAAAGCAGTAGTTCAATCACAAGCACAATGTAAAAACCTACATTTCATTTTTGAAACACATGTCCTTTAAAAGTTTATAGCATAAAGTATAGATGAGAAACAAAAAATCACAGAAGGAAAAAGAAAAGGTTCAATAAAGTATGAGTAATATCACAAGATGCGGCGCATCAATATATCTCGTCCTCTGCTTTCTGGTTCAACATAAATAAAGGCGACAACAATTGAAGATATCAAATAATAAATCATTTAAAATCCCAAAAATTGAAAACTTCAACCTCAGGCTACAATCCCCTCAATAGATGCCTGGTTCGTGAGGGCACCTTTTTATTCTCAACCACACAATTCTTTAAGCAAGAAGCTGAGAAGCAATACGAGCTTACATATAAGTAAACTAAAAGTTATAAACCACTTACTTTTGATCCCAAATGAGTAATCAGCAAGCGACAACAACATCTTGACAAAAAAGTGAGCACAATGTGTAATCTAAAAACTATAATCTGCTAAAACCAATAAAAAAGCAACACACGATAGTTAACCCAATTTTCACCAACCTAAACACAAATAACGATAATAATTACTTGTTTCGAGACGCAATTCAGCTTGAATTTCATCATAGTTCACAACACACTTCAAAAAAACCATAGAACAGTACCTTGCAAAACGAAAGAAGGAGCCAGATTTCAAATCTAGGTATCCTTTAGTTGAAACGAGTATCCGGAGTCCATGAAAACTCAGAATTCGAAAGTATGTTAGTGAAAGTACCGGTTTGTTGTCGTTGACAAAGAAGCAAATGGTTGGATGATCAGCGTTCGCGAATCAGTTATCTAGGGTATAGGATATATAAAATGATGGAATTGCGTCGGGGACCTGCATAATTGAGGGTATAGGGTAATCCATTGCAACCGCGAGCCTCGATGCCAAGCTTGAGAAATGTGCGCCTACGATTGTGAAGAAGATATCACAACATCTCGGCAGGAGCTTCCATTAAGGTGAAGGCTTGCCAATGGGAGGAGACGCCATTGAATAGATTTGGCGGAGGTTAGGAATCAAGTTTTGAGAAGCGGCGGAGGTTAGAGATGTATTAGGTCAGATCTGAAAACAAAAGCGGGAATATTTTTTTTAGGAGCGGGGGAGTGAATTTTAGGGCAAAAATTTGGGAGGGAAAATTATAAAACGACAGAAGCTTCTTGACGCGCACATTTTAAGTGTACTCCGTGTTTTTTTTTATTATGTGACAGGATTTTATGACGCCCAAAAATGCGCGTCATCTATCCCTAGAAATTTTCAAGTTACGACGGATTTTTAATGACACGCCTTTTGCGCGTCATCGTTCGCGCGTCAAGGAAGACCCATTTTCTAGTAGTGAGTGTTTTTTTCGCATGATAATTCATTTTTTGTGCAGTACTAATGATAATGATGCACATGTGCATCACACGAAAAAAACAAGAAACGTTAATACTTTTTTTAATAAAAAAATCCAGAATTAAAGATAACATAATTCTAAGACTTTTGGTGCAAATTTTATGAAAAAAACATTAGCGTATGAAAAAGTTATGTAAGTTTTAATATTAGTTTTCACGTTTTCGCAATAAAAAGTATTTTCGCATGGTCCTTACCCTATATCATATATAAATATATTTTTTATAAAAATCAAATAGGCCCAATAATGATCATCATGAATATTCTATCATGCCTAATCATATATTAATCATGATTAACAACATACATGAAATATCACATCATGGTTTCATCATATAATTAAATATATATTTTTTAGTAAAAATCATTTATTGTCATGTTTACCCTAATTTAACTAAATTATCATACAAGATAATATCACAAACTCATTCATAGCGTCAAACATTATCCAATCATGAATTTTAACATGATCAACCCTATATCTAATATCAAATGGCAAGTTTTCATGATCAAACCCTAGATCTAGAGCTAAGATGGCAATATCATGAAGATTAAAACACAAAAACGATTCCTTTGATCAAGATTCACCAGGATCCCTCGTCAAGACTAAAGTTTACACATAAAACCCTAACTTGATCATGGAAATTACTAGATCTAACATTAACAAACATGCATGGCATAAATCTAGACTATAACATTTATAAAAAACCATGTCTTGATCATGAAATCATTAGATCTAACATTTATCGTCATGCATATCATGAATCTAACTTAAAATCATCAGAAAGGCTTAATCTTGATCATGGAATTCATAGATCTATCAATTAACAACATGCATGGCACAGATCTAACCCTAATACAATATAAAAATCCAAACTTGATCATAAATCTATAGACCTATCAATTATCAACATATATGGCATCGATCTAACCTAAATACAACATAAAACTCAAATCTTGATCATGCAAGATCATGGAACAAGAAATAAATACTCACAAGAACAAAGAGGGATGAAGAAAGGTGATGAAATATACTTGGATCTTCCAAGGTTAAGCTTCAAATCCGAGATCTTGATGAGAAAAGAAGGAAATCATAGGTTTCCAGCCGTTTTTTATTGTTTAGGGTAGAAGAAATGAGGCTATAACGAGTTAATGAGGCTTGGATAGGTGGATTTTAGGGTTTGCTGAAAAATCCTTTTGTGGCGTATCGCCACAAAGGAGGGGTAGTTCTTGGTGTATCACCACGGACTCCCTGTTCGGCTCCCTTTGTCCGATTACCCCGTTTTTGCTTCATTTTCTTCGTTATCCAACCTTTTCGACTACGGTTTTCTATGTTTTTCATCATTTTTCATCCACCACCATATTAACTATATTCAAGCCAGTAAAATTTAATTTAAGCATGCCATATATCGAATCACATTCAAACAACTAGTTCTACGAAACATGTTTTCACACAAATTGACGTACGTATCACTTTTGTATTAATTACCAACGTTTCATGACTCGACTTGACACGGAATATAAGATGAGAGTTAGGAACATGAGACTCATAAAATGACCTACCTAACACATTAGAACCAAATACATGATTTCTCGATAAACAACAAATCGCGTACCAAAATCGTGAAAAACCGCAAATTGCTTTATTTTCATTTCGATGAATCCAATTGGACCCAAAAGCTTTTAGTTAGATATTCTACTTTGAAACAAGATTATGGATCATTTAAAAATATTATTTAGAGGTATAAGTACCCAAAAATTCTCGCAATACTTATTAAATCGTAAATCGGGAAAACATGAAATTTTAAAACACGTCGGATTTCACAACCGGGTAAAATATGTTACAGAAAAATATATGACAATTATGGGTCGTTTCAACATCACTTTTGTGTACGTCTTAAATTTATAAAAATACGATAACTAAACAATTACCACACACCACACGTTCGGGCAAGTGCACACATTGTAGGTATAGTATAGTGAGGGTAAAATACCGAGGTCGTACAAGGACACGAGATCTCTGTACTCCAAATATTTGTATATGTCTAACCAGATCTATTAGTTGAGAAAATGGGTTTTTGAAATTAAATAAAAATAAAATAAGATAAAAGTGAAGTTAGTTAAAGTCACTTGGGATGACTCGCCAATGGTGGATTTAGTAACCATATTATGCATAACCCCTCCCTTAAGATTAACCTTTCACAAGTGTGTTATCAATGTCGTTCAGCCGTAGTCACCATGACCTACCTGGCCAAACACTGTCACGCGCTCAGGATCTACCGCTTTGTTGTATTGAATAAAAACCTTTTATAGGGAGTCGTGGCCCGTCTCTGTCTACGTACCACTGTCGTGACGTACAAATTCAGTCGTTACCAAAACCAAGTACACTAACATACCATTGTCTCGACATATGCAATGGCAAAATACTACCAACCCAGAACCACAACCCAATAGACATAAAGTACACAAAGCACTACTTTCCATGGGGTGTGAATAATTGTCAATACAGATCCCCATCCCCTAACCAGTTGTCACTTACCGATTAATACGCTTTCAAGTACGGGTGTTCAAAACCGGATATCCGAAAATTCGGATAGTTGATTTTTACTATCCGAATCCGTATCCGAAATTTCGGATATCCGAATTTCGGATACGGATTCGGATAATGATTTCAGATATCCAATATATAATAATTAAAAAAATGATATGCTTCGGAAGGCCGATGATAACCACCAAACAAATCAACTCCAAAAGGTAAATCTTTCAACATAAGGTCTAATAATTTGGCATCTGTATTTGACGATAACTCCTTTACTTTGTTTTTTTTTCTTTGATTTTTGATTTGATGAAGAGACATTTGTAGCAATCTTTTACTTAACATCGTGGACTTTTGTAGAGGATGTATCTGAATACTAGATTTACTTTCCTGGGAAGAAAATAAAACAACAATAAGAATATAAATATAGAATAATGAAGTCAAAAAGGGGAATTAGAATTTTACTTGCATAGTTTTAAGAAATTCTTGAAGGTGAGAGGGCAACGATCTATGGCAAATCAACAACGATGTCTCCTATACTTGTGACTACGAGAACCAACATTTCCCGTGTTTAAATTTGAGTTGATTTGATCTATGGCGTACGGATCGTTGCAGTTTTGTTGAAAAGAGTCTAGGGATGAAGGTGTAAAACTCAAACCGGATGCCAAGTGGTCTAGTGCAAGGTATTCTGATTTTGAAGACGATACAGTGACTTTCGATTTATGCTGGAGGGATGCCAGAGTATTCTATGTGAATACTCCGACATCCCTCCAGCATAAATAACAGTAATTGAGGGGAGTTCTTACATTTATGATCCCATGAATACTTTTCATCGCACCGGAAACATAACCCCTGTGAGCGTTTGAGAGCTTGCTCCGTTGGGGTAAGACGTTTAAACCCTAATTTCCCGTCGGAGGGAGGGTTAGGCGCCGATCCAGTTTTAGGCGGAGTGGGGGAAATCAGCGACGCGTTTGTGAACTTAGGAGAGGGTAAGAGGCCTTTACCCGAGCCTAATGTAACTCGACCCATTCCTTTTTCAAGAGCAATACGCTGTTCATGCATCTGGGCCGCATTCACGGCCTCATCCAATGTTTTAGGTTTATGGATAATCACCGATTGTTTAATATCGGCACGGAGGCCGGAGACAAAACAACTCACCAGAAAATTCGAAGGCAATAACATGGTGCGATTAGAAAGGACCTCAAAACGATTCCGATACTCATCGACAGTGGAAGTTTGTTTTAATTTCGTGAGGAGACCTTCCGCATCTTCGAGTTCACGAGATTTGTAACGATTCACCAGAGCGACTGTGAATCCGGTCCAATCCTGGATCTGTCGGTGTCGCTGCATCCAATCGAACCAGGCGGCGGCAGCCTCGTCGAGGTAAAAGGACGAGATCGCTAATCGATCCTCATCGGTGATCGAATAAAATTCAAAATAACGGGTGGCTTGTGCAACCCACCTCTCGGGATTGTCACCGGAAAAACGAGGAAGGTGCATGGGGGCTGGTTTGTGGCGTCCTAACACAGTGACGCCATCGGAATTGAAAACACTGGATCCGCCGGAGTTAGGAGAACGAGAGCCGTATGGTGATTTGGGTTGGTTTAGATGCTTCAATATCTCAGCCATCATTGTCCCCGTTTTGGACTGAGATGCAGCAAAGTCATCAAGTTTGGCATTAAGTTTCACCTGATCTGCTTGCAGGGACTTGACAGTGTCGTGAAGGTGATTCAATCGGGTACCGTCAGCCATCTGAGCTGAGTGGAATGAAAGCACCAAATGGACTGAACTTAAATGAGAATTACAACTGTTAATCAGAAATTCAAACTTGAAATAGCCAAATGCTCATGAACAAGAAAGGGATGGGAAATACAGAAGAAAATTGGGGATGAGAGAGAAAGACTCAATTCTTAACAAATTCCTTAACCGACTCATTATTGGATACCCACATGTATTAGTAACTTCTTCATTCTCCTTGTGTTGCTGACGTGGCTTGCATCACGAATCCATCCCATGTGCTTGGTGGTTTTCTTATCCTATTACCTCTTCTTGGTTGCGCTTGACCCGTACCCGAAGGTTCCGGGTCTTGATTCATAACAGGATGCGTCTGAATTAGTTGGGAGGGCTGCCTGATTCATTGATTTGGGGAGGATAATTCTATTAGGGTTAGGTTAAAAAGGGGGGTGGAGTAACATATATTTTATATTTTAATAATTTATTAAATACATTTCGGATATTTTTGGATATCCGAATATCCGAAAAAAATTCAAAATTAATATCTAAATCCGAATCCGAAAATTCAGATATCCGAAATTCGGATATCCGAAAATTCGGATATCCGAATTTTCGGATATTTCAACTTCGGATATTTCGGATTCGGATTCGGATTTTTTTGAACACCCCCTACTTTCAAGGGCGTAAACGGTCCATACTACACAAGACACATGATGTCATTAAGGGCGATAATAAACTTTTAATATAAAAAAACTAGTTTTCAAAGTCATCGATGCACACACCTTAAGGGTGTTTTATGCACTCATGTTCCCAACCCACCAAATTTTTGTTGCCCCTAAGTGGGTGTAAGATTTAGCCTATCATGGCTTTAAAAGTTTGCTTAACCAAAAGTTAAAAAGTTCATAGACAAACATAACAACTTTGATTAAGTTAAAGTCTTACAATCTTGAGAAAAATTAGCAAACTTCAAAAGAAGTGGCTCAAAACTAAAAAGTAGAGAAGAGAAGAAAGAATTGAGCAATTTGAAATTAGGGAAAGCTTGGTATTTATAGGCTGATCGAGTAAGACACGACCCGTGTTTTTTCGTGGTCAAACCGTTTTGTCTTTTACCGAAAGTCTTCCGTAGGATCCACCAAGTACAACACGACCCGTGGTTAAATGAGACACGGGTCGTGTATTTAATTTCGATATGTGCTTTAACCGAAAATCAATGGCTTTGTCCGTAGTGCAGGCAAGAAAGCACGACCCTTGTTTTAATAAACACGGGTTGTGTCTGGTCCGAATTTGAGTAGATTTTGTCTTTTTCTTTGTTTTTGCTTGTTTTTCGCTCCTTTTGTACTTTCAGACCTGGAGAACACTGGAAATTAAAAATGAAACAATATTACACTATTTTATAAATAACTATTCAGAAAATTACCCCTTTGTGGGAGATATTTCATATAAAAACATGTATAATTTTACGCATATCATGAGACCCGACTAGAGGTTGGGGCAACGTAATGCAGACGAAACTTCAACCTCATAGAAAGTGATGCATTCGTGTTTTGATGTCTATGTAAACAACACGTTATTCGTGTGAGAGCGGTCTAAAGGTATTGGTTTGGGACTCAGGGTTGGTACTATTTTGCCACTTCATACGCGTGAGAGCGGTATGTTCGTAGACATGGTTTCACGAGCGAGAGCGGTGTAAGGCAGGAAACGGACCACAAATCGTTATAAAAGGTTTTTATTCAAAACTATAATCCGGTGCGTGGGTTGTTCCCGTGCTGGTTCATGACAACATATCCGAGGGTAATGATACTTTGACCATAAGGTCTTACGAGTAAAAGAAATTAGTTACACACTATATTTGTTATATAACAGACTGCCATCCTGGTAGTCATCCTTGCTGGTGCACAACAGGGTGAACGTATGATTGGGTTGCGCTGAGAGGGAGCCATTTCAACCTTCGTATAACAATCTTTTGGAAAGTTTATATACAATAAGGTTACCAACTGCACCATTGGCGAGTCACCCAAAGTGACATTATCTTTGATAAAATTGACCTTAGCTTACTTTATCTTTGTTTTATATTTATTTTAATTATTTCTATAAACCAACTTTTAGATCTGGCTAGACGTTGAAGAAGGTTTAGTATCAAGAGTTCATGTGTCCTTGGATGACCATAGTATCTTATCATCACTGTACTACGCTAACGATGGGTGCACTTGCCCTAACGTGTGGTGTATGGTGATTGTCAGTTGTCGTGTTTTTGTTGGGCTATATTTTATGAGGCATGAACATTAGAGTGGGCTTACTTGGAATGGGCTTGGAGTTTACGATAATGGGCTTAGAGAGATTACGATTTAGGGCTTTAGTGGGCCGGTTTCTTATGGGTTTGTGATTGGGCTTAGGGTTTTTGTAAAGGGTAGTATATAAACCCAAGTTGTTTATGTTACTAGTGGCTAGTTGTTTACGATTTCCAGCCACCTTCTTGTAATTTTTCCGATCGTAATCATCTATCCAAGAAAGTATTTGTGTTCTTCAATCAAGATTTGATCTTTTGGTGTTGTGTTTCACTCATATCTAGTCTCTTTTCATCTACTTTCTCTTGAATCAATCTCGTACAAGGATTCCGCACTTGTTCGAGATCAAAATATCGTGAACGGTTGTTGATCCCGGACCAACAATTGGTATCAGAGCCAAGAATCACTGATTCGAGGTTCTCACGATATTGGATTCAAGTATCTTCTGGAAAAAGGTTCGAGTGAAGATTTGAAGCTGTTCTACGAGTTTACGATCTGGCTGCTGTTGTCTTTGAAGGTTTACGATTAGTTTTCTGGGTTTATGGTGTGTTTACGACTGGCTGTTCTTGAAGATCTTCATCAGAAACATGTTTACGACATCAAGAAGAGATTTTTGACAGTTTACGATCAGCAAAATCAAGTTTACGACTTCAAGTTCGATACTTTGGGAGTTTACGATTTATTCAAACCGGAATCGCGTTTACGATTTATTCCTACCGGAAACGTGTTTACGATCAGCCTTAATCGAAATCGTGAGTTTACGACTCGGAGTTTACGATCCGCTGTAATTTCAATCGTAAACAGGGGTTTACGATCGGAAACTCGTATATTGGACTTTTGGACTTTTAGTTTAAGTTTTCCTAAGCTTTCGTGATGGATTTCGAACCGAGCATGTATCAGAAATTAGATTTTGAGATCGGATCTACTACACGTCCTCCTAGACTTACTTCGGCTGATAACTTCCTTGAATGGAAATACAGATTCCAGAACCATTTAGAAAGTGTTGAGACTATGGAGATCTGTTATTAATGGACCATTTATACCTACACATACGGAAGCAGGAAAGATAGGAGTGGTAAAGACTGAAGCAGAGTACTCAGATGACGATTGGGAGAGATGCAACAAGGATGAGAGGGCTTATGCGATTATGACTATGGCTTTGACACCAGAGATTGCTCGGGGATTTAAGAAGTACAAGACTGGAAAGAAGCTATGGGATGCTCTAGTGATAGCTTATGAAGGTAATCCAGATATCAAGGCTAGTCGCAAACAGATGTTGAAGCAGAAGTTCAACTTATTCAATCACGTTCAAGGAGAGTCCTTTGAAGCTCAAGTTCAGAGATTCGTGTCCTTAATCACTGAAATGTCAAGTTATGATGTTGAACCTGAACAGGAAGATAAGAATTTGAAGCTCTAGAACAGCTTACCCAAGAATTGGAATACAAATATCTCAATCATCAAGGATAACAACAAGCTGGACGAATTGACTGTTGATGAGCTTATCAACAAACTGAAATTGAAGCTGATTGATGATAAGCAACGGGAGCTGAATCATCTGAGTTCACTAAGTATGGCTAGAAAATTAACTCATGCTCTCTTGTCTGAAGAAGTGGGATCAAAACAAGCTGGGAGCTCATCTGGAAGTGATTCAAGTGCCAACCCAAAGTCAACTGCATTTGTAGCAAGATCACAAGCTAGTTCCAGTTCGAGTGGAATAGTCAATTCTGAAGAGGCTAATGCCACCAATGATCCCAACTTTGCACTAGGAATGGGATTCATGAACAGCTACCATGCCCTTATGGCTGGAACTTTGGTGCCTGCTGAGATGCTCTCTGGTGATTTGAATCGTATAAATCCTGAAGATGTTGAGATGCTTGATGTCTCCTGGCAGATGGCCATGGCGGTTTTTCGTGCGAAGAAGTTCATGGAAACAACTGGAAGAAATGTCTGGAAGGATCAGGACAAGATTAGAATGGGTTTTGATAAAAGCAAGCTGAGGTGCTTCAATTATGATGAGTACGGACATTTCTCTAGGGAATGCACAAAACCAAAGAAAGAAAGGGCAGAAGAAAAGAAAGCTAGTGATGGTAAAGGAAAGACAGAGACAAAAGCTTTGGTTGTCCAGGATTGTGGAGAATACCAGTGGGCTTCACAGGTAAGGGAACTCAGTTTGACAGGTGCCATGATTGCTCAAATGGAGAATGGTGCTGATGAAGAGCATGCTTTTGTGGTCACTGATGAGGAAAATCTGGTTGAAGACAAAGAGGCATTTGCTGCCGATGTTGACAACTCAAAGGTATGTACTAATCCCACTTGTGCTCGTTTAATTCCTGGCCTTAGACAACTTTGGAAAAATAGTGAGATAGAACTGTTTGACATGCAATGCTCTAGAAGTTCGTTTAAGGGTAGATGGGAAAAGAGAGAGGATAAGGTCAAAGCACAGAAACTAGATATAGAGAAATATCAAGCCCTAGCCACTCAGAAGTCTGTTCTGTGTGACAACGCTAAGTTAGAAATAGCTGAGCTTAGTAAGCAGATAAATGAACTTAAACATCAGAACAATGAGTTACAGGTAAAATTAGATGTGAATCAAATGAGAAGCAAAAGAATGCTAGAAGCTAGTAAATCTTTGTCCACCTGCATAACTTATGTTAGAATGGGTAAGGATAAAGGTGGAATATGAATTAGCTTCTCGGACAAAATTAAGAATAATGTTCCTCAAGCTGTGACTAGAGATATTATAGGAATTGAAGATCAATGTAGGGAGGAATTCATAGTTTTGTTAAGTCTACTTGTTTAGATTAGCTTAATTGTAATTTTGGTATTTTGGGTTGTTAGCGAAACTACCGAGCGAAACTGTTGTTTCGCTCGGTACCTAGATTAGTCGGTCTCAGTGACAGTTTCGCCTGGCCAGCGAAACTGTCCACTGATGTGTATAAATAGTAGCCTTAGTGCTCTCATTTGTAACTTTTGCAACATTCTCAACCCTAATACAGATTTCTGCATATTTGGTAAGTTTGGTGACGGCTAGGAGCTTTCTAATACATCTTTGTAGCTTTTTGTTCATCTCTTATCATTCTTTTGGTTGATGTTGTGATTGTTCAATACTAGAAACCCATTTTAGCTATTGGAAATCATTATCTATTGTTGTTTGATTGGTTTTCTTCTCAAAACACCATCATTAGCACTGATTAAGATCAGTGAGGACCAACAATATGGTATCAGAGCCTTTGTGCTCTTGATTTTTGGTGTTTTTGAGTGTTTTTGGTAAAACTTTTGAAAATCTATTTGAATCTGAAATCTGATTGTTTTGGACTGAAAATTGGTTGAATATTGTGCGTTTTGATGTCCTGAAGCATATGCAATCAACTGATCATTACTCAATAGTGATTTGGGTTGTTTTTGATCATTTCTTCTTCAAAAAGAGGGTTTTCTGTTCTGGGCGAAACTGCTGATTATTCAGCGAAACTGTGCCTTTAGACAGCGAAACAATCAAGCGAATTTGTAGTTTCTCTGCGAAACTACTGGGCGAATCTATTCTTTCACCCTAAATCCGAAGCGAAACTATTGACATTTTTCTTGAACGAAAGTTCAAACCAGTTTCCAGCGAAACTAGCTAGCGAAACTGTGTGTCATCGGGTATTTCCGAGCGAAAGTGCTGCCCGTGCATACAGCGAAACTAGTTGGCGAAATTGTTGAATTGGTTCAGTGTTCCCAAGCGAAACTGCTGGCGAAATTATAAGTTCCAGCGAAATTATTCAGGATTTCCGAGCGAAATTGCTGGCGAAACTATTTCTCCCAGCAAAACTAACCAAATTGTCTTGTTCTTTGTTTGTTTGTGTCTTTCTTATTTCAGGCTGATTTAAGATGGCATCAGGTACCAATGTTGTAGACACTGAAAGCATTGCTCCAAACCGACCACCGAGGCTGATCAACGGAGACAATTTTGAAGACTGGAAACGATGTCTGAAATCGTTCTTTCTGTACACTGATTACAATCAATGGTTGTCGATCGTCAACGGACCTCATGTCCCAACCATCACTACTGGTGAAGTAACACAGATCAACACCAATCCGTCTTCCTTTTCTGAGAAGGATTTGAAACTTATTGATCGAGATCAAAAAGCTCTTGGTGCTCTTTCTCTCTGCTTGTCGCAGGAAATCTACAATCGTTTCGCTGAGCACTCTGATGCAAAAAGTTTGTTTAATGCTCTTTGTGAGTTTTATGACGGTAATGAAGATCTTGTGAAGGGCAAAGAAGCCCAAGCAACTAAAGAATTCAATTCGTTCACAAGCATGAAGAATGAAAAGTTAATTGATTTGACAAACCGTTTTCTGACCGTGTCAAGCAATCTGAAGAAGTATGATTCACAACTCACTAACTCTGAACAAATCAAGAAGCTGCTGGATGCTCTTCCACCCGAGTGGAGCATTCAGGTTCGAATGCTGAAACAAGAGAGGGGTTTCTCCGATTACAAGCTTATGGATGTTATTAACAAGCTTAAGTCTTTTGAGTTGGATGTTCAAAGGAGAGAGTACAATCAAACCATGGGTCCTGCTAAAGTTTATTCTCCGAATTCGGCTCTCATCTCAGCTGTTACACCCAAAGGAGCCTCATCTCAAATTCAATCTGCTTATCTTGGGTCTGGTTCATCCTCAACTGTTTCTGCCGCTGCTCAGCAAACATCGCAGATCTCACCCGAATACATGGGATTGTTCTCATTGTTTACCAACAGTTATCAAGCTTTCGCTTGCTGGAGAACTTCAAGGTTCGACTCTGACTGCTGAGGATATGTACCAAGTTGACCCAGATGATTTAGAAGAAACCGACCTAAAATGGCAAATGGCCATGTTGACTGTTCGTGCTAGAAAGTTCTTCGAACGTACTGGGAGAAACACCTTCAAGAATCAAAATGGAAGAGTTGGATTCGATAAGGCTAAGCTAAGATGCTACAACTGTAAGCAACTTGGCCATTTCAAAAGAGAATGCCCAAGTCCAATTGTCACTGAACCGACCTCTGAGCCTGCAACTCGAGTCATCCCTATCACCGACAAAGCTGAAGCCAAGCCAAACAAAGAAGTGGCTCTTCTGACTAACTTTGACTGAAGTTCAGAGGTCTCTGAAACTGAGGAAGCCATCAATCAAGCTCTCGCAGCTCAAATTCATGAACAAAGCAATGACCACACAGTTAACAGCTGTGAGAAGGGAGAAGCTGAGAAGAAGATGAATGAGAAAACTGCAAGCACACCCCCGTGCACATGTGAAAAAGCTCTTGCTGCAGAAAAGGTTATAATGGATCTTTCATATGAATCTGTTCAAGATATGTGCTCTCATCCTTGTAGAATTCGTTTGTTCGGCATCTACAAGGCCAATCGATTGTTGATTGACAACAACAATGAGTTAAAAACCATGAACACCCAATTAAAGGAAAATGAAGCAAAATATTTTGTGAAATTAAATGAGGCAATGCATGAAAATGAACATTTAAAACAAACTCTTCTTGCTAAAAATATCAAGTTAAACATGCTTTCTGAAAGAGTTACTTTAGCCCAATTTGAAACCTCTCAACTTCATACTAAGTTAGATAGATGGACCGTTTCTCAAATGAAAGTTGAAGAGATGCTCGTTAAACAACGAGGAGCTAGAATAAAAACCGGGATAGGTATGGAGGACAATGGGAATGTGTTTCCTAAAGTTTATCCTCCTCCAAGCACGCATTGTTATTCACCTACTCCGAAACCTCATCCTCTAAATGATTTAATTCCTGGTGATGCTAACAGTATGCATGCAGGTCTAGAAGGAGTGAACCATAAGGAGATCAGGGAGGATTTTGATAATGGATATGGTAACACAAGTGGGCTTGGATGCGGTAGTCTTAATTCTAAGGAGTCTGTTTCAAGTAGTAGTTCTAATTCCAAGAAGTCTAGCACAGACAGTAGTATAGCTAGTAGTTGTTCATCTTTAGATAGCAGTAGTAATGAGTCCGTGTCTATTAATCAACAAAGATTTGTTTCAAATGAAAATGATCAATGTCATGCAAGTACATCTCAAAATTGCTTCAACAAATTTCTTTCTAATCCAATTCCTTCTTTCACTCCAATACGAATTTCAAAACCTACCGAAAATCATGTTTCTCAAGAAAAGAAATCATCTTTGAAAACTAAACCTGCCAAAACCGTTATCAAAATTAAAAATGCAAAGATTTCAAATGATAAATCAAAGATGGATTTTGAAACGAACAGTGATTCTGATTCTAACACATCAGATTGTGAGGAGAAAAGGTTTTCAGAAACTTCCTCCTGCACAAGTCACAAATCTCACTGTTTCAGATGTGGTAAGGATGATCATGTTGTTAAACATTGCAAAGAGAAATTAAATCGAACAAACCATGATAGATCCTTTGGCCACAAGGTAACCAGTTTTGTAAAACAATTCTTTGGGGGAAAACAGAAAGTTACAAATCCCGGAAATGCAAAAGTCTGGGTACCCGTTATTAAGTAATTTCTTGTCTTGTATTGCCAGGCACTCCCGAAGAACTCTACAAATAGCTATTGGCGTATTGATTCGGGATGCTCTCGGCATATGACAGGGTTGAAAGACCTGCTTACAAATTACAGGATCGTGGATGGTGGGTTTGTTTCTTTTGCAGGTGATAAGCGAGGTGGAAAGATGGTTGGACAAGGAGATGTGTCATATGGGTCTCTTACTTTGGAGCAAGTCAACTATGTTCCTGAATTGCAGTTTAATCTTCTAAGCGTGTCACAAATCTGCAACAAGAATATACGTGTGCTGTTCAAATCAAATGAATGTCTGTTTCTCAAGCCTGAATTCAAAGTGCCCGAAGAGATGGTGGCGATGCGTGCACCTCGCATCAATGACACATACTTGCTGAATATGAAATCCACTGCATCTCACTCTTCCTCCATGACATGTTTACTTTCAAAAGCTTCTGTATCTGAGTGCTTCTTGTGGCATAGACGTTTAGGACACATAAACTTCAAAATTCTAAATAATCTTGTCAAAAACAATTTGGTCCGAGGTCTTCCATTCAAAGATTTTTCTGTTGTTGAAAAATGTCTTTCATGTGCTAAAGGAAAACAACATAAAAAGCCACATAAGCTAAAAGTGGAAAATTCTATTTCAAGTCCCTTAGAATTGCTTCACACTGATTAATTTGCACCTATTAGTGTTCAAAGTCTGGGAAAAAGGTCTTACTGTCTTGTTGTCACTGATGATTATTCCAGGTACTCTTGGGTTAGGTTCTTGAAGCAAAAGAGTGACACGACTGAAGCTTTACAGAATATTATCCTGTCCGTGGAAAGTTCAAGAAGTAAGAAAGTCAAGGCAATCAGAAGCGACAATGGAACTGAATTTCGTAATCAGATCTTTGACTCTTTCTGCGCAAACAAAGGGATTCTTCGACAATACAGTGCAGCAAGAACTCCGCAGCAGAATGGAGTTGCTGAAAGGAAGAATCGCACACTCGTGGAAGCTGCTCGTACCATGTTGATTGAATCAAAGCTGCCGATTATCTTCTGGGCTGAAGCCGTGAACTGTGCGTCCTATGTGCTGAACCGTGTCCTAAACGTGAAAGATAAGATGAAGACGTCATATGAGCTGTATCATGGAAGGAAGCCACTGATTGATTTCTTTAAGCCGTTTGGATGTTCGTGCACATTGCTGAATACCGAAGCTCAAATTACGAAATTTGGAGCCGTCTCTGACGAATGTTTCTTTATGGGGTATTCTTCTTCTCAAAAGGCTTATAGAGTTTATAACAAACGTACTCGTATTGTGCAGGAATCCTACTATGTTGACTGGAAAGAATCAAACACTCCCAACACCGGGTCTGGACCAGAATGGTTTTATGATTCAGATACTCTGTTCAAGTCATTCAATCTTCCTATCCTTGCTGAAGCGAATGATAATCCTCCTCTTGTCGTTATCACCCCTCACTCCGAAATTCAACAACAAAACCTATCCTCATCCTCACAGCCTACACATCAACCCGACTGTCCATCTTCCTCTCATGAATTATCCCATCAAACCTCCGAACCCGCTCCCCTCAACCTTGACTCAAATTTCAAAACCTTAAAAGATCATCCGCATGACCTCGTCATTGGTTCTATTATGGATGGAGTGAGGACTCGTCATCAGTCTGGATTGATCAATGAATGCTTGTTCGCGTGTTTTCTGTCTCAGATCGTTCCTAAAAATGTAGAGGAAGCTTTAGCAGATCCAAGTTGGGTGGACTCTATGCAGTCTGAGCTGCAACAGTTCAGAAAGCTGAAGGTATGGCAACTCGTGGATCTTCCAGAAAACAAGGTTCCAATTGGTACAAAGTGGGTCTTCAGGAACAAGCCAGATGATAGAGGTGTTGTGATTAGAAACAAGTCAAGGCTCGTGGTTCAAGGTTTTTATCAAGAAGAAGGAATTGACTACACCGAAGTGTTTGCACCTGTTGCACGCATTGAGGCCATTCGTATTTTCCTCGCTCATGCTGCACACAAGAATTTCAAGGTTTTTCAATTGGACGTTAAGTGTGCTTTCCTATACGGGGATATTGATGAAGAAATCTATGTGAATCAACCTCCAGGCTTCGAAGATCATGAATTTCCTGACAAAGTGTACAAGCTCGACAAATCTCTCTACGGTCTACATCAGGCTCCCAGAATTTGGTACGAGACTTTGACGCAATATCTTTTGGGTAAAGGCTTTACACGTGGATCCATCGACATGACGTTGTTTAAGAAAGAGGTCAACGGTGAAGTGCTGATTGTTCAAGTATATGTAGACGACATCATTTTTGGTTCAACAAATGAGAAGCTGTGTTGCGAGTTTGAAGAATTGATGAAGGAGAAATTCGAAATGAGTATGATGGGGGAAATGTGTTTCTTTCTTGGCTTGCAGGTGGAACAAAAACCAGATGGCATTCTCATTCATCAAGAGAAGTACATTCTGGAAATTCAGAAGAAATACAAGATGAACGACGCTTCTGCTGAACTCACCCCTTTCACATCTCAGACATGTTTAACTCCCGACAGTCAAGGAAAGCCGGTCGACCCCAAGTATTATCGATTAATGATTGGGTCTCTTATGTATCTCACATCCAGTCGTCCGGACATCACTTTTGCCGTATGCTACTGTGCTCGTTATCAGGCTGACCCAAGGGAATCTCATGAAAAGGCCGTCAAGCGAATTCTCCGTTATTTGAAAGGTTCATCAAGATTGGGTCTTTGGTATCCTAGGGGTGGAAGCTTTGAACTTAACTCATATTCCGACAGTGATCACGGAGGGTGCAAGCTCGATCGAAAGTCAGTTTCTGAAGGTATGCCAGTTTCTGGGGGAATGCTTGGTTTCATGGCAAAGCAAAAAGCAAACAACTCTCTTTATCCACAGGTGAAGCTGAATACATCGCCGCCTCAAGTTGCTGTTGTCAAGTGCTGTGGATTCAACACCAGATGATGGATTATGGAATCAACTTCCTTCATACTCCGCTGTTCTGTGACAACGAAGCCGCTGTTGGAATCTCCAAGAACCCGATTCATCATACAAGAACGAAGCACATCGAAACCAGGGTTCATGCAATCCGTGACGCTCAGGAAAAAGGGTTTATCGATGTTATTCCTATTGAAACCAAGGCCCAGAAAGCTGATATTTTCACAAAAACCTTTGATAAACCCCGCTTTTATGAGCTTATTAAAATGCTGGGCATGATTTCATTTTAAATAAAATAAATAAAATAAATAAAATTATATATATATATATATATAAATAAATAAATAAATATTTTTTAATTCATTATATCTTAAATTTTAGTACATATTCTTTTAACTTTGTTTTATCTTAAGTTTGTCTTATTTGGACCTGCATGCTAAATTCAAATTGTTTTGAATCAGGTGGCTGTTGCAGTTAAGCATTTTGATTGGCCAAATTCCTAAATCCATAAATCAATGATCACGTCATCTACCTTCGAATGATTTCTGGCCAATCGTCAATCGAATATGATCAAGGGAGTAATTAAGTTCCATTTACCTTGCAATTTCTCTCATAACTGCTATTGATGTCTTTATTGCTATCTTGTGGGGGAATTGGGGTAAATCACACTAAACCTGCTTAAATCTCATGAAATCCTTCTCAAATTATCTCCTTTCACTCATGCATTCGAAGCAGATTCCTTGTCAAAATATTTTCTTCGAAAGTGTCTCCATTCAAGCGTTTTTCAAATTTGCGTCAAGTATCGATCGAATCATTTTGTTTTGTTTTTAGTTTTCTGATTGAAAATCCAAAAATAAAGTATTTGTGGATTTTGGGGGAAGAATAAATAATCAAAAATTTCAAAAATGAGAAATTGATCCGACCTTGTGAGAAATGATAGTACATCAACATGCGTTATCTGCCATGGATAGAGTAGAAATAAAAGCTGTATTGTGCCTGTATGATCTTTGGGTGTGTATGCCTAATATGATATCTATGAGTAGGATATAAACATAAAGCTTGCCTGATATACTCTAGTTTTCATTTCTTGATAAGTGTTGCAATGATTCTGATATTAAGAGATGTTCTGATGTACACATGCTTTGCATATAAGGCTTTATGCCAATTTTTACACTCAACTCAGTGGGTCTTCTTTGCGTGCTTATGAAGCCGACCTGATCACCTGCTGATTGAGTTTCTGCTTTATTTTCTTGGTGTTTAGTATATATCATCGGACTTTCTCTGCGTGCCGATAAGGCCGACCTGATTGTTGTTGATATATACGTCTTCTGCTTTATTTTTCATTTTTATTTTCCTAAGTGCATCGGGCTTTCTCTGCGTGCTTTGCGGCCGACCTGATCGCTGTTCACTAAGGGTTCTGCTTTATTTTTTGCATGAAACATCATGAACGTATATCTCATTTTAAAAGGACAAAAGAAAAATCAAGATGAATATGATGATTTGTTAACTTCTTTGATAGAATGAAGCTGGGTGATCAGTGCATGATTAATACACCTTAAGCATATCCAAAAATGTTAAATACTATTAGTGCATGCTTAAAATCAATGTGATGCATTCGGGATCTGCTTGACTTGCATGCTGATTAAGTTTGAAATTGAAATGTGTATGATGCGTATTGGTTGATATGATCTCACGTCTGGATCTTTCTCAAAATTAAAATAGAGTTTGTTTGTATGGTCGTTTTACATTTCTTGTTTGAAAATTCAAAAAGATTTTCTTTATGCGTTATTTTTTATAAGATCGATACTTTATGAAAAGTATGATGATTGTGTGAGTTTGACGGCATTTCCAAAATTTTCAAAATCTTAAATGAGTCAAAATTTAATTTTTTAGGGTTTTAGCAAAACTACTGTTTCGCCTGATTAGTTTCGCCGTACGCGCTCTCAGCGATTCTATACTTTCGTTGTCGGCGAAATTAATTTGTTTGATCAAAAGCTTGAGCGAATTTGCTCTTTCGCTTTGGCAAAAATGTTGTTTCGCCCGAGCGAAACTACGGGCGAAACTGCCCAGGTACATATACCCTTCATCGAGAATCTCGGTCATTTTTATTCGAAACCCTAAACCGAAAACCTGCAAACCCTCGTCTCGTGAAACTCTCTTTTTCGCCAAAACTGTTTTATTCGCCAATACCGCGTTGTTCTTCTCGTTTGACCGATTTTGTTCAAGGTCTGTGTATCTCGTGGTCATCTAAACGATTTTTTCGCATCTGAAACTACAAGTTCTAGGGTTTCTGATTTGTTTCGGCGAATGAGAACTCTCGGCCCCATTTAAACTGATGTTAAAAGTGTTTTTGAACCCTCATTGTGTGTGTTTAACTGTTGTATTGCTCAATCGTTGGTTTGAAATGCAAAAACAAGGCTTAAAATCGTTTTCCGTAATTTGAATTTGAAAAGTCGCGTTCAGCGAAACTGCGAGTTCTTTCGGCGAAACTGAACGAAAGTTCAAAATCACGAGCGAAACTGTTCAGCGATAATGCCCAAATTTCGCTGACAGTGTCGCCGTGATTTCCAGCGAAACTGCTGTTTCGCCTTCGGCGAAACTACAGTCTCGCAGCGAAACTAGTGTTTCTCGGCGAAACTGACCTCGTCAGTGTCGTTGTGACCATCTCGCGAATCTTTTTGTTTCGCCGTGTTACTATGCGATGGTGTCTTAGCGAAACTGTTGTTTCGGAGCGAAATTACCAATTTTTTTTATTATTATTCAATTTAATTTTAAATTCATTTTAACTCACAAAATCTCGGTTTCATATGCAGATAATGTCCGCTTTAAAGCACGGGCCGCGAAGCAACGTAACTGCATTTCTGGATGATAGAACTGAGAAGGCCATCGGATTTAGAGACTGTATCGCATGGCTGAAGAAGTCGTGCATCTTTCATGCCATTTCACATATGCCGATAATTGACGAAAGACATATCAGAGAATTCTGGCTCACGGCTGGGTATGATGTAAGGGCCAAACCAGAATGCATCCGAGCTAAAGTTATGCAGAAGAATATTGTAATCACCATGAAGACAATAGCTGAAGCTCTTAAACTCGAAGATGATGTTGGAGAAGTAACAAAGCTAAAAGAACTGGATGTTTTAAGAGGTTTTGAGAGAGACATGGGCTATGAAGGAGGAGATTTGTGGAAGAACAAGAAGGAGATAAAGAAATCCTTGATGTCAAAGGAATGGAGATATATTGCGCATGTTTTCATTTCCTGCCTTGATGACCGGAAAGGAGGTTCTGATGGTCTGAATTTGATCTGGGCCGAGGCCATGCTGTTGGTTTGTAAAGGAAAGAAAGCTAACATTCCTCAGAGAATCTTTGATGCAATGGTTTCAAACATTCAAGCACTGAAGAAATCAAGATGGCTCTTGTATCCGAGATTTCTACAAATGATTATTGAACATTTAGAGCCTGAATTGCCAAAGTTGGGTATGGCTCTCATTGTAAATCCAATGCACCCAAGGATTCTATCAGATTGTGCTGCTAAGAGACCTGATTTCTCTGGATATACCACCTACCTGCTGAAGCACATGTACCCTGAGAAGAGGTATGAATATATTCAGAAACTGATTGAATCTGAGAACAAAAGGAGAAATGACGGGAAAGAAAGTGAAAATGTTAAGGGTAAGAGGAAACAATATGTGAGAAGCTCTGGAAAGGAACCAGCTGATGAAATTGAAGACGAGCTTGAAAATATGGCACAACAAGGAAAGAAGTCAAAGCAAAAACAGAGTGCCACTGCTGAAGAAGAATTGAGGGCAACCAAGAAAAGAAAGGTTGACCCCAGATCTGAATTGGATGAAGATGTCATTCGAGGTGTAAATACCTCCTTGGCCAATGAACTAGGGATGATCAAGACCAAGCTTGTAAATTCTGAGATTAGAGAAAAGGAGAAGGATAAGCAGATCCAGAAACTGAATGAGATTATTGTGAAGCAATCTTCAATGATCAAATCCCTGCTGATAGATATGAATGAGATTAAGAAGCATCTGGGTTTGCCTGTTCAGTTGAGCGAAGCTGAGATTGACTCCATGACTGACATTTCAAAGTTTACAACAGGAGGAGAAGGTGGTAGTGGTACTGGTGGATCTGGAGGAGCAGGTGGAAGTGGTAATGGTGGTAATGAAGAAGCTGGTGGTAGTGGTGCTGTAAATGATGAAGATCTTGATGCAATCAATGTGAGTGATGTAAATATTTATAGTTTTGAAACAGACAAACAACCAGAGATCGTCCAAGCACAATTCCTTCACCTTATTGATGAAAGTGACGAAGAGGCTGAAATTGGTGATCTTTCAGAGCCTGAAAACTACTCTTTGACTGAAAATTCCCTGACCTACCAAGCAAAGATCAGCTCTGTAAGTCAAGAAGTAATTGAGTTGAAAAGAGAAGAATGGTTCACCAAGCCTGAAATTGAAGATCAGACTCCTTTATTTCAAAATATCTCACAACCGAGGAGAAAAGAGTCTGATCGTCACATCATAAGCTGGAAATTCAATGCAGCTATTCATGCCTTTATGATCAAGAGGAGAGGGGGAAGTATCTCATATATACATAAACGCGATAGTTTTAAAACCTTGCCCAGATGGGATCTGAGAAGGTTGGCTGAGCTCCCCCTTATTGATGAAGACCAAAGTGGAAGGGCAATAAATTTGAAAAAGATGCTGCAACAGGCTGCGAAAGATGACTTTGTGTCCTTTGGGTATATGAAAGGTGAAAGAAGGAAGTCAAGGACTGAAATTGATGAAACTACTGGAAAGCCCAAAGTTTACTTAAAGTTCAAACCTGCTAAAACTATGAACAGAGTCAGAATTCCAGATCTCAACAACTTTCAAGACTGCAGTTATTCAGGAAATGGTTTTATGATAATCAAACCGGTGAGGCAGTGATCAGAATTGGAGAAGATGCTGAGATTAGATTGTTTGATCCTATGGAAGTCTTTTCATTTAGCAACGATGATCTGAAGACCTTGTGCGAGAATCCAATCCGTTGTGGGGCAGGAAATGACACAGCTGAAGAGGCAAATCTGTTTATGAGAGTTGCCAACAAAGCCCGGGGGATTATCAAAAAAATCAAGGATTTAGCACTGAAGGTAAGGGCTGGTGAAGACAAAATAGAAGAAGATAGGGATTTGGCAAACCAGATGAACAAAGCTTGGGGCGGTCTTGGAGAATCATCTGAACAAGTTGAAAAGCCGGCTGATGTCCCCGTTGCTAATGAGCCAACTGTTTTGGGGGAATCAGAGGCAGACGTCCCCGTTACTAACGAGTCACCTGTTTTGGGGGAATCAGAGACTACAGATCTGAACAAAGAGCCAAGCACGACTGAAGCCGGAGCTGAAGAATGAAGATCAAGTGGCTGAATCCCTCCCTAGGGGGAATATTGAAGATCAATATAGGGAGGAATTCATAGTTTTGTTAAGTCTACTTGTTTAGATTAGCTTAATTGTAATTTTGGTATTTTGGGTTGTTAGCGAAACTACCGAGCGAAACTGTTGTTTCGCTCGGTACCTAGATTAGTCGGTCTCAGTGACAGTTTCGCCTGGCCAGCGAAACTGTCCACTGATGTGTATAAATAGTAGCCTTAGTGCTCTCATTTGTAACTTTTGCAACATTCTCAACCCTAATACAGATTTCTGCATATTTGGTAAGTTTGGTGACGGCTAGGAGCTTTCTAATACATCTTTGTAGCTTTTTGTTCATCTCTTATCATTCTTTTGGTTGATGTTGTGATTGTTCAATACTAGAAACCCATTTTAGCTATTGGAAATCATTATCTATTGTTGTTTGATTGGTTTTCTTCTCAAAACACCATCATTAGCACTGATTAAGATCAGTGAGGACCAACAGGAATGATCTTTGAGGAGGACCAGGTAGATAGATCTACATCTGAAATGCATGAAGCAGGACCTCCCCTAGATAATGTTTTGGTTGGTGTGAAACCTATGACTGAAGAGGAACTAGAAAATGAGAAACATATGCTGTATGGGCTAGGTAATCAGAATAGAATTGTGACATCCACAAGTGAACCAGGTCCATCCTAGGAACCATTAAACAATAATGTTGGTTCTTCTGACAGTTTTGTTTCATGTGCAGATGAAGTAGATGTTCAAGATGTTTCTGGGGAGGATGCTGAATGTTTGAAAGTCAATGAATGTCATGTGTCTAGTAGTTTAAAGTTTGATTTACCTAAGGACGATGTTCTAGCATCAGTGTCTGAACTTAATGCGTCCAAGTCAAAACATTTAGTTGTGTCTTTGTCAGCAAAACATGTTTCTGATTCTAATGAAAAAGTTAATGGTTTTAAAATTCATGTGCCTAACACAAGAGTTGGTCGTGAGTCTAAGCCCAAGGACTTTGTCCCTTATCCCCAGGTTGTGTCTACTTTCAACAGAACAAACAAATCAAAATCGGAACAATTTTGTTTAATTACACAACCAGAAAAAATTTCGAAACATGTAATACACAAATTGGATGACAAGCCTGAATGGAAGTCGTCTTATCCAAGACGCTCATACCTTTGTAGTCATGTTAATGGGCCTAGACTTATGAATTGCTTTCAGTGTGGAAAACCAGGACACTTTGCTGCAAACTGTGTGAACAGACCTTACCAACCATACTATCCGCAAAACCCACGGACTAGTATGTTGGAGAAAATGATGACAGGTGAAAAATAGAAAGCAAAAGCAACAAGCTTTGTCACAGGGGAAGCAGTGTTCAGAACCAATGAAGGCTCAACAATCTAAGGTTTCAAACACAAAAGCTCCAGTGACAAAGCCTGTTGATGAAAAGTGGAATGTGGCCAAAACTCAAAAATCAACTTACACTCCTAAAGCAGTTTACAAAAGGAATGATAAGATGAAACAAGAATTTATTGAGAAACAAGTGTCTAAAGTCAAAAGAATTAATAAACCTAATGGCAAAACAAAGGTTGTGAAACAGGTTTCAAAACCAAAAGATGTCACTCAAACGAAACAAGTTGTTTATACAAAATTGAAACTTGAGTGGACACCTGTTAAAAAGCCAGCAGGTAAAAAGGCCACATCACCATCAAAGTAACCTGCATCTGAAAAGAACTCAACCAATGTGATGAAACCACAGAAACACCCCATTTGGAAACCAAAAGTAAACACTCAAACTTTGAATGTACCTAAATCAAAAGCAGGAATGTCTCTTCAATTAGTTAACTACACTGATTCCAAAGGTGTGCCCAGATCTGTTATGGCCTGGGTACCTGACTCTAACTAATCTTTGATCCATGTAGGGACAGCCAAGAAGAACTGTCAACAATCTCTGGTACGTTGATAGTGGTTGCTCCCGACATATGACCGGAGATTTATCGCTTTTGGAAGAGGTAGAAGATTTCGATGGAGGTGGTGTATCTTTCGCTGGTGGAGTAGGTGGAAGAATCAGCAAGAAAGGGGTGGTGAAGAATGGTAGCTTGAAGTTCTCGGATGTGCATTATGTAGAAGAATTATCACACAGTCTGCTCAGTGTGTTGCAGATTTGTGATCGAGAATATTATGTATTGTTCAACAAGAAGGAATGTATCATCCTCAATCCTGGTGTGAAGATTCCTGAGGAGTGTATTCTGATGCGTACACCAAGACGAGCAAATTCTTATCTTCTCAACATGGGTAATCCTCCGACATCTGAAGAAGCCTGTCTTATCTCAAAGCAGAATGAAAATCTGGCACTGTTGTGGCATCGTCGTCTGGGACATGCTAACAGCAAAGGGAGAGCATGTAAGGAACCTTCCTATCACAGATTTCACTTCAGTTGATAAGTGTGTTGCATGTGCTACGGGGAAGCAGCACAGATTACCGCATCGTTCCAAGATCGTCGATTATGTTTCATCGGTATTGCAACTACTTCATATGGATCTCTTCGGCCAAATGCAATTTCAAAGCATCAGCAAGTTCTCATATTGTCTGGTTATAGTGGATTATTTCTCTCGTTTTACTTGGGTTTTCTTTCTGTCAAACAAGCATGAAACTCCAGCGCTTGTGAAACAGTTTGTCACTCTTATAGAGAATCAGTTGAGCAAAAGGGTAAAGGCTATTAGAACAGACAACGGAACAGAATTTAAGAATGTTGAATTGAATATGTTCTGTGGAGTAAAAGGTATAGAAAGACAATTCAGTGCACCATACACGCCTCAACAAAATGGTGTTGCTGAAAGAAGAAACAGAACTCTCATTGAAGCTGCCAGAACTATGTTGTGTGATGCAAAATTACCAATTTTCTTCTGGGCCGAAGCAGTCAACACTGGTTGTTATGTGTAGAATCGGGTACTGTTGAACAAGCGACATGAGATGACGCCTTATCAGATTATCTATGGAGAAAAGCCAAGGGTGGGGGTACTTCAAGACTTTCGGGTGTCCGTGCACAGTTTTAATTCAATGTGATGTGGGGAAGTTCGAAGCAAAGGCTGATGAATGTTATTTTGTGGGATATTCTGCAAATAGTGCTTATCGGGTCTACAACAAAACCACCAAATTGATAATCGAGGTATTTGATATTGACTGGTTGGAAGATAATCCAACAGATGCAGGAATTGGACCGGACTGGATCTTTGACTATGGGACTTTCTTTAAAGGGTTTGACTACTCAAACATGTTTCCCAATCTGGAAGAAGAAGACAATATTGCTCCAGCTCCTGAAGTGAGGCCATCTGTGGAAAATGTCAGAGACAGTGTATCTGAAACAGCTCCTAAGGATGATGTTGTAGTTGTTCCAGAATCGTCAGGAACTCATGATGATCAGAAGGAGCCTGAAACCCAAGGTATGAATAATAATGTTAATGATACTAACCTGCATGTTTCTGTTTCAGTAACAGATGTTCAAACCACAAGAATTAACAAAGATCATCCACTTAGCAATGTGGTCGGGCCAGTGACAGCAGGAGTCACAACTAGAAGTCGCGCGGGTAACATCAATCACTGCATGTACTCGTGTTTTATCTCCCAGATAGAGCCTCCAAATGTGATGGTAGCTCTTAAAGATCCAAGCTGGATGGAGGCTATGCACAATAAACTGAATCAATTCTCAAAATTAGGAGTGTGGCGACTAGTGAAAAGGCCAGAAGACAAAAAGGTTATACCCACAAGATGGTTGTACAAGAACAAGAAGGATGATACGGGTATAATCGTAAGGAACAAGGCGAGGCTGATTGCTCAAGGACATAGACAGGTGCATGGGATTGATTATGATGAGGTATATGCTCCAGTGGCTAGATTGGAAGCAATTCGTATTTTCCTTGCTGTTGCAACATATCTCAATTTCATAGTGCATCAAATGGATGTCAAGACAGCCTTCATGTATGCTGACATGAATGAAGAAATTTATGTGGGACAACCACCAGGGTTTGTGGATGAGGAACATCAAGATCATGTTTATCTACTGGATAAAGCCCTGTATGGTTTGCATCAAGCTCCACGCACATGGTATGAGACTCTATCCAAGCATTTGGTGGAAAATGGGTATACAAGGGGAGTGGTTGATCAAACCTTATTTAGAAAGAAGGTGAATGATGAAATCATCATGGTGCAAGTGTATGTGGATGACATCATCTACGGATCTATAAATGAAGAATTGTGCACCGAGTTTGAAGAAATAATGAGAAAGAAGTTTGAGATGAGTGATCAAGGGGAGATGAATTTTTTCCTGGCATTACAAGTGAAACAAGATGAAACTGGAATTCTCATTCATCAAGCAAAATACGTTAATGAGATTCTGGCAAAATACAAAATGCAGGATTCCAAGCCCAGCTCCACTCCCATGGAATCCCGGCCTCTACTGACGGTGGATGCAGATGGGGAACCAGTGAGTGAATTCTTGTATCGATCAATGATCGGGTCACTCATGTACCTAACAGCAAGCAGGCCAGACATCATGCATGCAGTGTATGTGTGTGCACGTTATCAGGCTAATCCTAAACTCTCTCATTTAGCTGCTGTTAAACGTATTTTTAGGTATCTGAAGGGCAGGCCTCGGCTTGGACTTTGGTACCCAAAGAATACTGATTTCCAATTGTTTGCTTTCACTGACAGTGACTATGGGGTAGTGATCTTGACAGGAAATCAACAACCGGTGGATGTCAGTACTTGGGAGACAGACTCATCTCATGGCAGAGTAAGAAGCAGCATACCGTGTCTAAGTCAACTGCAGAAGCTGAATATGTAGCAGCATCAGCTAGATGCTCGCAGGTAGTATGGATTCAAAATCAGCTAACTGACTACGGTATGGAATTCATTAACACTCCAATTTTTTTGTGACAACGTTACTGCTCTGCAAATCGTAAAAAATCCTGTTCAACATTCCAAAACAAAGCATATAGACATCAAGGTACATTTTATTCGTGATTGCTATGACAGAAAGTTGATTCAGTTGGAAAAGGTAAGCTCAGATCAAAATGTCTCAGACCTTTTCACAAAACCCCTCCCTCGTTCCAATTTTGAAATATGTGTTGAAGGCCTAAGGATGATTGCCTTCGAGGAATGATCTGATCAAAACCTTTTGTATCTAGTTTTGCTTTTATCTTTTGCTTTAAGTTTCTTTAAATATATATATATATATATATATATATATATATATATATATATATATATATATTAAAAAAAAATTTAAAAAATGTTTCTGTTTCAAAAGCCTCATAAAAACAGGGGAAGAAATGTCAATGTTTCAGAAAATCTGGAAAAAAAAATTTGAGGTTTTTATGAAGTCTTTTGTTTGCCTTGAGTTGGTAGGAAGTGATATAAAATTCCAAGACAATCGGAGACTGACACGTGTAAGGCTGAAGTGAAAGACGGCTCAAAGATGATGTGTCGGTAAGCTAAATCAAAAACTATGATCATCCAAGTAAGTGCAGTAAACTTAACTTCTATATATGTTTAGTTTCCATCCTAGTTTACATAGTTTAAAAAATTGAGTCCCAGCAAAAATGGGTTGAGAGTGGTATCCACCTAGTATTCACTCTCTCACACGCCATGTTCTACTGTTATGACAACACCTCATTCAAAAAGAAAAATGAAAAGAATGAAAAGAAAATGAAAAATGAAAAGAAAAAGGAAAATAATAAAATAATTATTATGTTTGGTCTTCTCTGCGTGCTTATGCGGCCGACCTGATCATCAATTGATAATTAACGAAATAAGTGTTTGTCATGACAGTGTTGCATGGTTCCTCAAGTTGGGGGTTTGTGAATCCTCAATAAACTCTAGGGTTGGGTAGGTTTTGCTATGAACAATTGGGTGTGGGGACGGTTAAACATGACAGTAATATTGTATCATAATTAAGCACTTAAAAATTTTATCTGGATGTGAGTTTATGTGGTTTCAAATTTTGGGCAATCGTCTAGAGCGTCGAGTAACGGAAGCTGAAAAGGGTTCCCCAGTCAAAGATATGTCTGGTATGATGCATGAAAAACATCAGCTTCGAGGCAAGTGAATATTTAATTTTAGGTTATCTTTGCTTTATGATTATTTTTCATTATTTATCTATTTTAATTGTTTAAAATTTAATTTTTATGATCAAGATCAGATACTCGGGGTATGAGTCTGAGGGGAAGCTTCGTAATTCTCAAATTCAAAGTTAATATTTTTTAAGAGAATTATCATTTTAATAGAGGTTTGGGAGGTTTTTTAAAATGTTTTTGAATCTTGAGAGGGCCAAAATGAAAACTTTTAAAATATAAAACCCTCAATCTCATTTACGATCTCCTCACCCATTTACGAATCCTCTCTCTCTCGTTTACGATTCCGCCGCAGAAAACCCTAACTCCGCCTCACCTCGCCGGAAAAATGATCCCGCACACCTCCGACCACCCTCTGTGTAACCCGAGCTCACCACCATACTCGCAGTCCTATTCCGACCAAGAAACCCTCGTCAATCAACTGTTTTAACGAGGTTTTGTCGATCTATTCATGGGGTTTTATGATTTAAGCCCTAACTCGTGATCATCTTCATTTTCTGAGATTTCGAGTCGATTTCTTATGATTAGCAGTCGGTTTCTTGTTTGGAACACTTAAAAGGTAGTGATAAATGTTCATTGTCATGATTGAGAGGTGTTTAACGTGTTTCCGAGTTTGTTGCAGGTTTATTAATGGAGGTTTTGGTGTTTACGACTTTCGCTGTGAAGAAGACGACCTTTGGAGATTACGATCCGATTTTACGATTGATGTTTCCGATCGTTGTTTACGATCCTCGTTTACGAATGTGTTTACGATGGGGCCTTGGGCTATTTCGCGAGTTTACGATTGGACTATGTGTTTCCGACTGACCCGATCGTGAACCCAATCTCCTGATCGTAAACCCGAACAGTGTATCGGAAACTCACTTGATTTTTGAATTAAAATCGTAAACTAGTGGGTTTAATCTTAAACACTTAATTTCTTAAAAAAATATATATATAATAATCTCAACAAACTCAATCATTTTAAGTTAACATTAAATGTGTTTGTCAATTGGTGATTCAAAATCAAATACTTCTCTTAAAAGTTTAAATTGAGATTTTCTGAACTTAACAAATTAAATGTAATAATCAATTGAACTTGAAGATGTTGTTGACAAACATAATTTCACTTTGATGAGTTTAGGCTTGATGCATTTGTCTCGTTTTCTCAGATGGCAGAAGATATGCTTGATGAAGAGATTCATTTTGAGAGAGATCATTGCATCCCAGCCTTCCTTGATGACCCTCCAGAAAGACATATGCAGCTATTCTACTCTTTGGTGGCAGGACTGAATGTCTGCAAAATTAATCATGCTCTTCGAACAAGTGTGTTGATCGATGAGCAACTTGTTAGAGATTTCTGGGGAACAGCAAGAGCAAATGCTGACAAGACAAGAATCATTCCAACCATTCAGAACCGACCAATCGTGATTCTTGAAGAAGACATTCGTCAGGGTTTAAACATCAATGATAAAGCTGAAGATCCAATAGAGTATTCAAAGGCTGTTATGTTGGAAGGTGCTCAATCCTTGGGGTATGAAGGAAAGTTCCCTCCCATTTTCAAGAAGTTATTGCCGCACTACTGGAGGTGTCTGGCTCATTACATGCAGAAATCCTTCTTGGGGAAGAGAACAAGTTATGATCAGCTAAACAAACTGCATGGCACATCGTTTGTTGCATTGGCCTTAGACTGGAACTTCAATTTCTCAAAAATGATGTTGTTGGATTGGATTGGCAATGCTGATTTGAGCGCCAGAGAACGGTTCCTGATGACACCAAGATTTGTGCAGATGGTGGTCATGAAGAAATATCCCATGATAGAAGAAAGGATAGAGAAGTTGGATATCAAGTTCATGGATAACGGTGTGTTCGGCTTGCAAACCCAAGACAGAAAGGGAAAGAATAGCTTTCAAGGGAGACTTAAATGGACTAAGAAGGGTGCCTTCCCTGAAGTTGCAAGGGAACAAGAGCAAGAAGAATCTGAGTCTGAACCAGAAGTCCATCCGGTGAATGTGACTGTTGCTGAAGACCACGATGTGACAGCAACTATGGCTGTAAATGTTCTAGAAGAAGCTGACGTTATACCTTCTGATGAAGAGAACGTGATGGACGACATTTTCGTAGAACATGAGAATCAGAACGACGGTATCTATGGGTATCTAGGGCCCATTAGCCACAAGAGAACGAGGAATGACTTAAACTCCTCTTCTAGCAGTGGCTCAGTTCAACAAGAGTTGGATGCTCAATTTGAAGTGGAGGATGTTTTTGAAGAGCCAATTCCTGTGCGTGAGCCATCACCAAGGAAGAAGTCAGATCCCAGATCCATCAGGTTTAAATTTCAGAAAACTAGCTCAAGCCTGATGGTATTTGAACCTACACATGCCAATGTACAAAATGTCGATGCATCTGAACCTACAAATGAAGAGAGCACGCCTCAGGCTGATCATCAGGTTGATGTACCGGAATCAACTCCCATGCAGACCGAAAGTCCTATTCGGAATGAACATAGCCCAGTTCATGATGAAAGGCAATTCTTTGATGTGGACAGCATGTTTGTGGAGCCCAGTCCAGTGAGAGTGAACTTATCTGCTGAATCTAGCCAGCCTCCTGTTGTCCCAAGCTTCCGTCCGTACCAAGCACTGGTTGAAGACCTTGCTCAAGCCAGTGAACTTCCTGTCGACCTTAGGATAAGTGCTGATCCTCAGATCGACTTCCTTATTTCTCAAAACAGGAAGAGAGAAGGTGAGATAAAAGAGCTAAAAGAAGAAAACGAGAAGTTGAAGGAAAAGGAAAGCAAGAGCGAAGCCAGTATTGCGTTTTGTATGCGGGGCTTCTAGAGCTGAGAAAGAAGGTAGAAGACTTATAGAAGTCTAGTGGTCCAAGTGCTCAGGGTGCCCCAGGACAGAGTTCTTCTCAAAGTGCTCCAACTGCTGAAATGGTGACTGAAGATGAAGGTGATGACACTATTGTAATTTCAGACTATGCTCAAGGAGGTAGAATCATCTCAACAGCACCAGAAGGTCATGAGAACTGGTTCAAGGAATTCTTCCAAGGACCTCCCCCTACACTGTACTCTATTGATGTCGGTAAAAGTGATATCGACAAAAGGGGAAGTCGTGAACCTATTCTGTGCTGGCACTATGATATTGAGAAGAAGTTGTTCGCAGTGATTAGAAATGGCTACAGTCCAGTGGAGTACTTCAGAACAAGAGGTCAATTTCACTCCTGGATAGAGCCAGAAATCAGAAACTTGCTGAGGGCACAGTACATTAACAGATGGAGGAATGTTCAAGGAGATCAGGTCCGTGACAATCTACTGAGCCATATGGCAGGAAATTTTGTGAACTTTGATCTAAAACAGGTGAAATGGGTTGAAATTGGAACTGACCCAGTTACTGGAGAGCCTGTTAGTGAAGTAAGGCGACCACCCACCAAACGGACTAGAGTGATTAACATGTTGGATGAAATTGAAGATGAGACTTTAGTGAAAAACTTTGATAGCTGGTTCTATGATCCAACGACACACGAAGTGGTGGTGGTCTGCAAAAACATGCGAGAGTTTCGCTTTTATGATTCGGTCGATCTGATGAGGTTTGGTGAACGTGACATCAAGCTCCTCGCCTCAAAACCTATTATCTGTGATGAGAATGATCTTGAGAATGCTATCAGGGTGGGGATCTTTTATGGAACAGCGAACCGGATCGTGGAGCGTGAATGGTGGTCCAGCAAGAAGCCTAACACTTTCAGATTTGATTTGCTGCTGCCATAGACGCTCTAATGGTTCATGCATAGGGGAAGATTGTTGGGCTATACTTTATGAGGCATGAACATTAGAGTGGGCTTACTTGGAATGGGCTTGGAGTTTACGATAATGGGCTTATAGAGATTACGATTTAGGGCTTTAGTGGGCCGGTTTCTTATGGGTTTATGATTGGGCTTAGGGTTTTTGTAAAGGGTAGTATATAAACCCAAGTTGTTTATGTTTCTAGTGGCTAGTTGTTTACGATTTCCATCCACCTTCTTATAATTTTCCGATCGTAATCATCTATCCAAGAAAGTATTTGTGTTCTTCAATCAAGATTTGATCTTTTGGTGTTGTGTTTCACTCATATCTAGTCTCTTTTCATCTACTTTCTCTTGAATCAATCTCGTACAAGGATTCCGCACTTGTTCGAGATCAAAATATCATGAACGGTTGTTGATCCCGGACCAACAGTTTACAGTTTTATAAATTTAAAACTTGCACAAAAGTAGTATTTTCCGATCCATTATCATCATACTTTATACACCGCCACCACACGTCGTTGATGTGACTTGTAATTGAATTGCTTCCTATGATTATTGTATTCACCAGCTCTTCAATTAAGAAAACTTTGTTAGATACCGAAGGCTTCTCGTACATGTCGGACAACCCATCCATGATACCCTTCATTGTGGTTCCTTTCAGAATGTTGAACGTAACATCCTTTAACGCCGACAACCTAATGATGACCTGGGCTCTCTTATCTAACTTCTCCCATTTAGTTAGTGTACTCTAGTCTTTCAACCAATACCATGTCCAAACCAATACCTTAGTGAAAGAAAAGAAAGATTGTGATTATACTCCAAAGATAGTTAACTTACCAAAAGTTAAGGATTTTGAAGCCACTGAAAAATCCGATGTGATTAATCTATTCTATAAACTAAAACATAGGTTAGGTGCTTTAGATGTCAACCTGGGATTTTATATGAGATTCCTCTTCAATAAGTACATAAACAACTGAATCAACTATGAATATTGGAAACCAATGAAGGATTGTTCCACGAAATCCTTCAAAACTAAATAGTAATGCCTTAAAACCGAGCCGAATGCCAATCATACTTCATAACAATATATGGTCCAACAGATTTCAACTCAATAGATTCATAACAGCTAAGTGAACCTATACATCAGACATAGCATCATAAAAATCCTAAATACTCGTAGTGTTCTCTTAGAGGGCTCGATACCATATTCCAACTGATATTGTTTAGTAAAGTTAGATTAAGTGTACATATATTTAAATGGTACCAAACTTTTTTTTGTTATGTCATAACTAGCTGATCGAATGCCAATTGACTAAACAAGAGAATTATGATCCAAATCAATAGCCTTCCATAACCTACTGTTCTTTTGAATTATTATTATGAGTAAGGTGCTTTAGTGACATTTTGTTCATAATTTCACATTCCATTTTTAGGATAAGTTACCTTAAGATAGTTCCACATTCCATTTTAGGAGAAGTTACCTGAAGATCCAATCACTAACCAATCCTAACGGGCTCGTCTAAGGTCATCGATAAGTGGGTTAATAATTATATATAATTGAGCATTTATGCTTGGTAAAATCCTAGCATGAGGCCTATGCAAGTTCAAATAACCTTCTCTAATTAAAACCTTATAAGAAGCCGATACAATCACTTTCATTACTTTTAAAATGTTCTTAACCCGAGCATGAATATAATGGTCAAAACATAATTAATCACAACTATTTTACCATTATTGCATGCGACTACATCCTTGTTTAAAGTTTCATTACTAGGGTCGGCCCAATGGGCTTTCTATGTAAAACAAGAATTTAGGGCCCTCAATCTTTTAAATGAAGTTATATATGTATTGGCTTGAACCATTGGAATAATATTAAAAAACAGAACCAAGGGAGGATTGGGCTGTAAAAAAATCTGGAAAGTACAAAGTGGGACACGTCTTTGATTCCCTAATCCTAAAAATAGGGCGGATAGTACTCCATTTTGCGGTTCGCCAATCACAGAATTCATAGTTCGTCAAGTGATTGGTTTGGGTTTGTTCACAGAATCACAGTTCATCGATTACTTTTGCCTACTTCGTGTTCGCTAATTCAAGTACTCTGGCTCTATTGAGTCATCAAGACATCAAACGATAGGTTTTGCTCTGTTTCTCTGGCTCGATCGATTGCATCAATCAGACTGACGGATTGATCACTTCGCATATTGGATTTTATTTTAGCTTACTTATTGCTCTCTAACTAAGGTAATCCAATTTACAAAAATCTATTTTTGTTGTCTTGTTTATTTACTTGTTGATCGTGCAATTGTGCTTAGCATGTCGCTGACTTGAAATGCTGGTTCTCTTTGACTTTTCTAGCTTTGAACTCTAAATGGTGTCTTTGTAGTATGGAATCCGAAAATATTTTTTTCTTCTATTTGTATATTCTTATGATGATGATTAGTAGGTGTGCAAATCAATAGCCTTCCATAACCTACACTAGACACTGGATTTTTGTTTCTTTTGAAGTACCATTATGAGTAAGGTACTTTAGTGACATTTTGTTCATAGTTCCACATTCCATTTTAGGAGAAGTTACCTTAAGATTGTTCCACATTCCATTTTAGGAGAAGTTACCTTAAGATCCAATCCCAACGGGCTCGTCTAAGGTCATCGATAAGTGGGTTAACTAATGGCGGAACCAGAACTTTTTAACCGGAGGGTCCTAATATATTTTTTCTCGATGAAGCCCCGGCATGAATTCAGTGTTTTTTATTAGCGTTTTTTTTAATTGACATTTTTACACAGTTGAAGAATTTTTTTTTATAATTATGTACGCCCGGTTTTACAAAACCTTAGAAAACATATTTATTATTAGAATTATAATGATTACTTCTATAATAAATAAATATAAAAAATACATTACCAGTTGATCTAAGAATATAGAATAAACAAGAAATATAAAAACTAAAAAAAAAGATAAATTTCCCAATAAGTTTTTAGAGATGGCTGATAATAAAATACGCTTTTATGAGAAAAAAAATTATATAATTATTTTAAACTGAAAGCTGATAAAAGAAAAATGAAAACAATATCATCAACTTGTCCCTTGTTTGGTCATTTTCATTTTTATTTTTTATATTAATTTAGCATACATGACAAAATGTCCATCCTAACCTAGAAAGGAGATCTTTAATATTAAAATATATCTTCTGACACCATCATCCTCATCTTCCTTCAAGTTCTATTTCTCTGTAACTCAAAACTTTGCAGATATTGCGACCGGAAAAACTGAAAAACTCTTAAATCTTCATCTTCAATTCTTCATTCTTGTTTCAGTTCATCTAAATCACTTAATATAAGAGGGTCCATCATAATAAAACTTCTCATTTACATATCTCGATGAACAAAAAGTTTGGTATGCCGGAGGTCGGCCGGAGGGTCAGCGGACCCTCCGACCCTCCCCTAGTTCCGCTAATGGGGTTAACAATTGTATATAATCGAGCATTTATGCTTGGTAAAATCCTAGCATTAGGCCTATGCAAGTTCAAATAACCTTCTCTAATTAGAACCTTATAAGAAGCCGATACAATCACTTTCATTACTTTTAAAATGTTCTTAGCTCGAGCATGAATATAATGGTCAAAACATAATTAATCACAACTATTTTACCATTATCACATGCGACTACATCCTTGTTTAAAGTTTCATTACCAGGGTCGGCCCAATGGGCTTTCTATGTAAAACAAGAATTTTGGGCCCTCAATCTTTTAAATAAAGTTTTATATGTATTGGCTTGAACCATTGGAATAATATTTAAAAAAAAGAACAAAGGGAGGATTGGGCTGTAAAAAATCCGGAAAGTACAAAGGGGGACACGTCTCTGATTCCCTAATAAAAAAAAGGGCGGATAGTACTCCATTTTGCGGTTTGCGAATCACATAATTCATAGTTCATCGATCGATTGGTTTGGGTTTGTTCACAGAATCACATTTCATCGATTACTTTTGCCTACTTGTTCGCTAATTCAATTATTCTGGCTCTATTGAGTCATCAAGACATCAAATGATAAGTTTTGCTCTATTTCTCTGGCTCGATCGATTGCATCAATCAGACTGACAGATTGATCACTTCGCAGATTGAATTTTATTTTAGCTTACTTATTGCGCTCTAACTGAGGCAATCAAATTCCAAAAATCTATTTTTGTTGTCTTGTTTATTTACATGTTGATCGTGCAATTGTGCTTAGCATGTCGATGACTTGAAATGTTGGTTCTGTTGACTTTTCTGGCTTTGAACTCTAAATGGTGTCTTTGTAGTATGGAATCTGAAAATATTTTTTTTCTTCTATTTGTATATTCATATGATGATGATTAGTAGGTGTGCAGCTTTGTGAGGGCTAGCGGCGACCTCAGTCACTACCATCTTTTCATTCAGAAGTCCCGTGTATACGTATTATTTTCTAAAAAAAATCTATATGTATCAAGTCGGTATTTCTTTATCAGGTGGTACTGATAGAGCGTCGGGTTTCATTCCTGGAGGTCATCATTTCGGTTCTTGATATTGACATATTTTTTTGTTTTAAAAAAATAACTTTTAAAACTAGAGAGACTTGATTTATAATTTATATAACTCTTTAAAAATCATCTTTATCCTTAGATTTTTTAAGAAAACACTTTACCTTTTCATATTTTCATAGTTACATCAACATTTTGTAAATTTTCCAACTTTGTATAAGAAACTAAATTTAATAGTTTTTTGTGGATGAGAAATAAGGGCCAGCTTAGAGAAGTTAATTGGGAAGACTGGAGACGTTTTGCGATTAGCCTAGGAAACACATAGAAGAGTTGTCGAGATCCAGGTGTTTGGGGTGTTGATGGATGTTATAAAGTGAGGTGGGGGGGGGGGGGTGGGCTGGGGGTGTTTAAACGTGTGTAAATGATGGGCACTAAGGGGGTGGGTTGGGACAGTCTTGTGTTTTCACGCTCTTATTCCATGGGATTAAGGGGGGGGGGGGGTTCTTGTGTGATGGTGTGTTAGTAAGTGGTCTCCGTTCCAGTTCGGTGTCTTGGCCTTGGGGGTGTTCGAGGTCGGGTATGTTAGATGTTTTCTTTGTTGGGGTTTTATGTTCTTTTCTGTTGCCGGGTGCCTTTCACTCTATATTTGTTTTTATTTTGCCAAGCGGGTTCAGTCGGTGGCGTCTGGCTTGGTGTTATTCGATCGGGTCTCTTTTATGTATTCTCGTGGGTTGCTGTATTGGTCTGGGATGTCTGGTGTGGGGTAGGGCTTGGGCGTTTTGTTTTGGATGGGGTGTTGGGTTTCGTATCATTGTCTTGTATTCTTGTCAGTGTCAATGTCTTCAGGGTTGGTTTTCCAGTTCCTTGTTACTAGTCCTTGGAGTGTTTTAGTGTCTCAAAAAATTCAAGTGTCGATGTCGTGATAGACCTACGCAATGCTGAGTGGAAAAAAAAGGATGAAAAAAAATGTTCGTCCCCCTCGCGATACAAGATCGAGTGTGGCATATTGGATTTATGCCACCATAATGATTTTCGATTGGCAAATCATCATCATGATTGCAACAACAATTTTGCATCGATTGCATGATGAATGTATACGTAGAAAACTGGAAACGATGAACAAGAATAAACAAAGCAGATTTCGTATTCACTTATAAACACAAAATCGACACATAGTTTTGACTTCGATCGACCCTATATATACATCAACATTGAACTGCCGCATCCCTGATTTCTAGGAGCCTTTCACGGCTGTTACAGTTTCGTTAGAAACTGCTTAACACCGTAAGTAATCTTGGAGCATGCGGCTGGATCAAACCCACGACCTTGGACTTGGACTGGACTAGACATGTTGCTTAGGGTGGGCTAATTTTATTAAGGCCCAAAGCACCATCTAAGTTAAAGAAACTTATTTATGACCCACTTGACCCATTAGTCTAAATACTTAAAAACAAACAAAAGATGTTCAAGACTAACAAAACAAAAAGCTAACAATCTCCCCCTTAGTCTTCACATCTTCACCGCTTCATCTTGATCTTCAAGCTTTAATAATGGTGACCTCGTCACCGTCCACATGCACATAACCTTCAAGCTCTACGACTTGATCATCCTTGTCTTGAACCTCTTTGACTATCTCCACTTCATTTTCGTCATGCCTCTCGACCGGTTCGTCTTCATCATCTTCATCATCGAACATCTTCATATTGCCAACTTGCATGTCACCAATTGGTCTGCAACCTGGTGGAAAATCCAAGTAGCACTAACCTTGCGTTTCTTCCATTTTGGCTTGTCAACCTCCTCTTCTTTCACCTTTTCAATGTTGCTTTCTTTGTCATTTTTTAAAGGACTAGGTAATTCATCTCCATCATGTCAAGGTATGACACATAAATGCCAAGTAGATTTGGTCCTTCCTCCCATGGTAATTCCATAATTTCGCAAACCTTGGTCCACTTGTTTTGTTGAATCACTTCCTTATATCCACCCGATATTTTGACCGCCATGTAGAGATCGAGTAGATCAACCTCAACACCATTTCCCGTGACCGGTGGAAAGTCTTTTCCACGAATATCCAAGCAATTCTCAAAGTACCATCACACCATATCTTCAAAATCTTTTCTAATGCTTTCCTTGTGCTTGTCAACAAACATGTTAATTGTAATCATATCAAGAAATGCAACAAGTGTTTGCATGTCACATACCTTGATTGGTTTTTTTATCTTTGTTGAACAAAGGTTCTTCGATAGCCATTCCACATAAATCCTCCACGCATTCTTCACGATCATAGTAACCGTGCAAGTATGCTTCAACTTTCTCCCTTTCACGATTGTAATCGCATTCCTCGCTAAGTTTTTCAAAATAATCATTCAAGTAATTTTCTTCCATCATCTTACCATCCTTTTTCTCGACTACACTTTCAATCTTATTATTTTTCCCAAACATCCTGTTCAAAGTGCATTTGCTTCCATCACATATGGCCTCAATTCCTTGATGAAGGAGTTGTTCCATACTCAAAACGTTTTTGTCTAGATTTGGCAAATAACTCACACATGAAATTCGTTTCATTTTCCCTTCGACTTCAATATCAATTTCCCCAATACCATGAATGAAAACAAAATCACTTTCACCCTCATGAATGTTAACACCAAACGTTCGTTTGAAGTTAACAAACTTGTCTTTATTGCCACTTACATGATTCTTAAAAGTTGGATCAACTTCCCAAATATCCGACCATTTCCCCGTGTCGGTTCCCTTTACGATGTATGATTCCATACTACTTCCCATCTTATTATTCAGAAAATTTGTTGGACACATCGATGCAATGTGCCCAATCGAATGGCAATAAAAACATTTAAAGTTTACCTTTTCATTCGGGTTTTGACTTGAACTCGCTCCCGGTGTTCCATAGTAATTCTTCTTCGCCTTTCATACGATCTTATGCGCTAGTTTGATCTTTCTTCCCCTTCGAGACACGACATCTTGAGGTTTCTTTCCCTTGTGATCCCTCTGTTGTTCCAAATCAATCTTTGCAAACCCCTTTGTGATTCCACCGTCTTCCCTCTTGGAAACGGACTTCCCTAGGCGGTTTCTTCCAATCTTATTTGAACGACGAGTATCGAAAGTGAAGTTCTGGGCGTCTCCCTACCTTTTAAATGCTCGAGAATCTCGAATGGGAACGTCGGCTCTGATGCCACTGTTCGTCCCCCTCGCGATACAAGATCGAGTGTGGCATATTGGATTTATGCCACCATAATGATTTTCGATTGGCAAATCATTATCATGATTGCAACAACAATTTTGCATCGATTGCATGATGAATGTATACGTAGAAAACTGGAAACGATGAACAAGAATAACAAAGCAGATTTCGTATTCACTTATAAACACAAAATCGACACATAGTTTTGACTTCGATCGACCCTATATATACATCAACATTGAACCGTCGCAACCCTGATTTCTAGGAGCCTTTCACGGCTGTTACAGTTTCGTTAGAAACTGCTTAACACCGTAAGTAATCTTGGAGCATGCGGCTGGATCATACCCACGACCTTGGACTTGGACTGGACTAGACATGTTGCTTAGGGTGGGCTAATTTTATTAAGGCCCAAAGCACCCTCTAAGTTAAAGCAACTTATTTATGACCCACTTGACCCATTAGTCTAAATACTTAAAAACAAACAAAAGATGTTCAAGACTAACAAAAAATAAAGCTAACAAAAAAAAGAAAGAAAGAAGAAAAAAAAGAAAAAAAGAGAGGAGTGAAAAGAGAAAAGAGTATTTGATTGAAATCATAGATAGCTCTCTATGTGTTCTGGTGGGTGCCTTGTGTTGTTGTGATGAAGTTGAAGTTATTGGTTGTGATTCCGAGTTGTTTTTGGAGTGAAATTCATGCGGGTGATAATTGGGTAATGGATTACATGGGGAGTCGTTGAATCAGAAGGTTGGAAGGGTGGTTTTGTGCTGTTGTCGTTTTCATTCGACTTCAGAATGGAGATGGGGGTCGTGGTGATCGGTTGAGCGGGTGTTGCTTGGTGGTGCCTTGTTGTCCCTAAGTATGGTCAGGAGGCTGTTTTTTCTTTTTTTGGTATGGTTCGTTATAAGCTGCTGTTTTCGTTGGTGATTACATAGTTTGGGGTGGGGGGGGGGGGGTGTTGAGGGTGACTTCTCTTCTTGGCGTGGCGTGCGTTTTGGTGTGGACAACAACTATCTATGTGGGTATGCGTGTGTCTTGGTGTGTGTTTTTCTTCTTTTTGGGGTAAGTAGTGTACAGGGGTGGTATTCTGTGTTGGATAGATAGTTGTTTGCTCATTCGCTTCGTGGATCTTCTTTTTGTTGTTCTGGGTGTGTGTGTTTTATTTTCCTTCGTGTGTGTCTTTCATTATCGGGGGTGGGGGGCTCTGAGGATATTCGCCTGATGTTTTTCATGGATTGGAGCTGCTATGTGTGGTGGTTCTAGTTCACGTTGGGTTCGAAGCATCTAGTGGGGCGTTATACAGATGTTTGGTGCCGGTACCTTCGTTCTTTTTGTATTATTGGAGGTCACAACTTGTGGGTTTCGGCTTATGGTGTCTTCTTTTCTATGTTTGATGTTGTTTACGTCCTTGGTAATATCGGTGAGGTCTATCGGGTATGGTATCATTGCGGTGTATCGGGCGGTTGTGGTTGTTACAGTGGCGCGGATAGCATTGGTTGAGGCTGCATGTAAGGTGCATTAATTTCGAGCTTCTCGGGGGCAAGTATGCGTAAATGTGGCTTATTGATATGATCTTTCGGTGGGGCTTATGGCGTAGCTTATTGGCTGCTGCTGCAGTGGTCAGAGTTGCTTTGTGACTGTGTATGTAGTCTTTGGTGCTGCAGGGGGTCGCATTTGTAGGGATTTATTTTCTGATGAATTGTGTTGCTGCCTTCCCTTATTCTATTTTGGTTTTGTTGGTGTTTTGTATTAGTTGGGTATGTTCTTGTTTATTGTGTTTCCTTTTCCTTTGGAACTGCTGTACTTTTTTGCTCAGCTCCCCGCTGGGCTCGTGTTTTATTATATATGTTGCTGCTGTTCAAAAAAATAAAATAAAATAAAATAAAAAACTAAATAAATTCTTAATAATTAGCGGTCGATTCCTCTACCGTATCCCAACCAGGCAACCATCACCCTGAACCCTCCCCCTTTCCCTCCATCCTTCGCCACCTCCTTCCTTCCCAAGGGTCATCGTAGATCTTCATCTTCAACTCCTTATTTTATTGAAGAGCAGCAAATACAGAAGCTAACGTATCTTTATACAAGAGCAACAAATAAAGAGTCGGGTGTATGGTTTATATGTGTCTGTATACTTTCATCCAACTCGAATTCTAAGACTAAATTAAGGTATGTTACTGCGTTCTATCATCATCCTCGCTCTAATCCTATATCTCCATGAATAAGTTTTAGGTGTCTCCATTCCAATTTGCATAGTAATTGGTCCAATTAGGGCTTGATGTAACTGAAACCAATTGCTATAAAGAAGGATGTTTTAATTTCGTTTTTGTAGTGAGTGATTTTGTTGACCTATTGGAGCTTATATTAGGAATCACTAGGTTTAGGACCCAGTTTGGGATTATGGTGATTATTACATAAATCGGAGCTAGCTTTAATTTTGGGATTATATTGATGTTGCTTGTATAGAGAAAAATTAAAACGCATTCTGCGAGTGTACAATGGAATGGTGCTGTAAAGTAATTGTGAAACTTCAGATACCAAAAATGGTGTTTGAAGTTTATAAAGTGGCTTATATGGGTGGAGCACTAAATTGATATTGAAATCACCTGTGCTTCCATATGGTGCTTGAAGTTCTTAGATGGTTGAGTTTACCTTTTGAGAAATCCTTTTAGTAGTTGCTTCCATATGATGGGTTCATAATTTTATCCTTTGTTTGGTTATGGCGTTTTGATCTCATATCATAGAGATAGTTCTTTTGATTGATGATGCTTGTACTGAGAATCTAGGTAATTAAGATACAAGACATTTAATAACACTACTAGGTATCTATGGGTGCATGTGGATAGAAAAGACATGTTTGTTGTGGTCTCAAAGGGATGTGAATTTTATTGTGATATGCTGTAGTTGCATGTGCATGAGAAACACATAACATAGTAATGAGGGTGTTCTTGCAGCTCATGATTTTGATCTTGCTGCTGCTGCTCTTTGAGGTGTAGTTTGGCTAATTTGGTTATGATGTTGTTCTATTTTGTGTTGTTGTTCTCTCCTGACTTTTGTGGTTTTGTATGGACTTTTGTATCTCTTTATAGCGTCTTGCTAGTCTGTTTTATTGTTTAACTGATTGCCATTAAAAAAATGAACTATAAGGCTATTGTTTAATTAATCCTAGGATCATGATGGAAGCTCTTGGTGATTTATATATGTGATAATTTTTGAATTTTTTTAAATTATTTTGTTATTTTTAAGTCATCCTATCCTAACACGAACTATAAGACTATTTTTTAGACAGACCGCTATGACCCAAACTCGTTATATTAAACTATTATAATTATAATTCAGTTTTTGAAGAAAAAGATAATTAATTAGACAAAATAGTTAGTAGTTAATATTGTAATGGAAGAAAGAGAAAGAAATAATAAAAAAAGAATATAAAGATAAGGATAAAGAATGAGATGTGGGAGTTTTGTATAAAGTGGAAGTTAAATATAAAAAATGGGGGGGTTTTTAGTTAAATTATATGGATAAGGATAATGAACTTGTTGTGAATGCTCTAAAGCCCGCTGCGCTCATCTTCCTTCTTTTATTTTTGAAACCCTAGAACCCAATCTTAGCGTCTCAACCTCCCAGGCCCTCCCTCTCTCGTTTTTTTCCGGCCACCGTCCCCCGCCACTCTACCGCAGACCCCTCTCTCAACTCTCGTTCTACACAGTTTTGACAGCTGTAGGTAATTCTAGCCCTAATTGCTTAATTATTTTTGTTGATTTCATCAATTTCTAGCCCCAGTTGCTTTTAATTTTTGTTGATTTCATAAACTTCTAGCTTGTTGTTCTAGTTATTCCACATCTCTATTTTCTGCTTGCTGCTTGTTTGCAATAACTGATACAAATTTAGCTTGCATTGGTTAATAGGCTCACAATATTGTATGCTATAATTATGTTTTTTTTATTGGTTTTAGTTCTTGAGGTTTTATGTGTAACCCATGTGAATTTAAAAGTGAAAATTGTATTGTAGCTTGAAGGATCAAATCATGTAGTCAATGTGGATTGGTGGTTTGGTGGTCTCAGTAATCAATTTTCTTAAGGGAACTCTTTGGTCCCTTTTCCATATATGATTATTTTAACTCCAAATAGTTAGAAAATCAGATTAATCAATCTAGTTGCAAAAACATAGTTTAAATGCACCTCTAAACACCTTCGTAGACTTTAGTGTAGAATATAGATTGACCTTAGTATAGATTGAAACAAAAGGGTAAAATTCAGTTTAAACGCCTGTGAATTTAAAAGTGAAAATTAGTTGGGAAGCTGCCATTGTCAAATGCAAAGAAACCTGATAAGATTGGTGTCATCTTAAAAGTTTATAATATCTATACAATAGATCAAATATCAGATAACATTCAGCGGTCCATGATGGTTCTGAGTCATAATTCTGTCATTCGAGGTACTCAGTGTATTTTCTTCGTATAATCAAATACTCATTGTTAGGTCTCTTGTTTGTTACAAAACATATAGTTTTTTTTTTTTTCATTTGTAAGAACGACCATTTGAATTAATGAAGAAAAAATCGATATTTATAGTTTTTATTGTTTGACCCGACCCGAACCGGACCGCTGATCCTAACATATACCTTGAAACATAGCGATAGAAATTTTTATTTTGGGTCACATGACTTTCGATCACCACTAGAAAAATTTTCAAGCTCCGCCACTCATGATTAGAGTTTTCTGTTTGATATGCATTGATTTGAAGATCTGAAATTTCTTAAATTAAAGAATGTATTGCAAGATAGGCTCTTCAATCTTATATTGTTGATTGTCCCTTTTTGTATGAATTATGTATGATTTAAACATGTTTTTTTTTTCCTTTCCTGTTAATTTGTTTAAGTTATGCAATTATTCAAGTTCAGGTTTAAAAAAAAGATACCAAGTTACCAACCTTGATAACTGCAAGTTTTAAACCACTCATCTTATTTTCTGCAAATTTGAAGGTGTGTTATATTCCCATATTACAAAAGAGGATACCTATCTGTTGTGGGTCAATTCAAGTGGATACTAATAGGTGATGTGTTATATTACCCCACTCATTTTATTTATGGGTTAATTCAAGTGATACCAATCTATGGGTTAAACACTGTATTAATTATCACATAACAAATATTTTTAAGATTTTTTTTTACTTTGCCATATATAAACTTTTATCTACCCATCTTAGCATGAGGTTCATTTTTAGACAAGGTTCACCAAATAGAAATGGGGAAAAAAAACTTTGTATGAATTTCAATACTTTGGATTTCCATTTGTCCCACCTTTGCCCTTTCTTTAAATATATACTTGTTCTCTTTAACTAAAATTTGAAACTTACCTTTGTTTTCATCCAAACTATATAACTCTACTATTCCCTAGTTTCTATGGTGTTTAGGATCATTTGCTATGACCGTTCTATCATAAAGAAATACAAGTGCTAATTCCTTTCCATTATCTCAAGATCAATTGATTTCAAACCGACAAAGGGTTGATTTTTTAGTCTTGTTCACTTCTTGACTTCTTGTATTCCATCTTCATTTGTTACTAGTTATTTTTCACTATCATTTTGATCGTCACTCACCATTTCACTCTTAAACTTTTCAGTCTCATTCCATCGAACATATTGGGTGCACGCTTAACATTCCAAATTGGTTTTTACCTCGTTTGATCTAGCCTGAACCAGTTTTAATCCTAAATTATGAACCCGTTTGAGCATAACCCCATATGTGTACACCTTTGGACAGGCGCTGCTTCATCACATTCATAGACTTTAAGTGTGACTTGAGGCATGACCGCATGAATCATGAAGTCATGAGACATAGTAATGGTAATTTTAAGATACAAGTAGAAAGAAAGAGCAGAAAACAAGAGAAGAAAAGTCTTTGTTACATCCCTAAAAGAACGACCAGCTTTTTCGTAGACTTCTATTATAAATTTTAGTCCTTGAACTATTACAATTAACATATACCCCCCCCCCCCCCCCCCCCTATGCTTTTCAACATAACATAACAGACGTAGATAGAAGGACGAAGCTGTAACAGGGGAACGAATAACGATCGCAGAAACTAAACTCTTCTCGGCTTCTTGCAGACGGCAGAGCCCGTAAGTTTCTTGTTTCAACTTTTTGGTATTTTGAATAACCTTATTGTTTCTTCTAATTAGCCCTAAAATCCAACTCTACTCGATTTCATTGATTTCTTGCTCAGGTGATAGTTTCTTTGTTTTTTGTTATGATTTGCATATTGATTAGTTAAAATCTTTGATATTCATTAATGATTGGGAAAAAAGACGATATCATGGGATTATTAGCTATTGATTCTGTGTATTGTTCATTCTATATGGCTCAATTTTGCCTAAATTGCTTAAAGCTGTGATGTCTTCATGTTCATGTTATATATTTCCCCAAATTCAAGTGATGATTAATAGTAAAAAAGACAGTTGGAGATGCTAATGGAGCAGGTGTTATCAACATTCATTTGGGTATAATTATGTATTTTTTATGAAATTGTTGGTTTGCACTCTTTCCAGTATAGTCATCATTGGTATGCTTGTATGTGTGTTTGCTCTGATTTTCTTTTCTATAGTGTATACATATTGTTGTAAAAATCTTTGGAGCTGAGGGTCTTGGTGGAGCAACCTTTCTCTTCCCTAATGACACTATCCACACACCATATAAATAGCTATGCTATGAGTCAGATTATACTGTATATGTTTGTTCAAAGCTTAATGTCCAATTCCTCGCAACAAAAAGTCAAACCTTAATCATTTTTCGCCTCCTGATTTACCCGGCATACATCTCTGGCTTTCCAAGTTAGGAGAGATTTGGCCAAAGAGGGAGCTTGATATCAAGCATAAGATTTTGTAGTCGCAAAGTCACATCTTAAATTCATAAGAAGTTGATCTCTTTTAGTAGTTTCATGGACAGCTTGAACAGAACTAAGACCTTCTGGTGGTTAAGTGTATCTGCATCATGAAACACGAGTAAAAGTCCAAAACCGAGTACGGGTAGCTAACTCATATTTTTAGTTACAACCGGAGAGCCGTTTTTTTTTTACTTTTGATTGAAGAGTTTCTTTACATGTTCTCACATCTGGGTCTTGAAAGGGCGAAGATTTAACACTTTGTAGGATTTTGCACAACTTAAAATCCATGCCTTGATTCGAGCATCTCCGAACTCCCATTTAGCATGTTTGTTCTTGTTTTTGTATTTATCAAGAGGTAGGAAAACTACCGTCAATATGGCCCATAAGTCTGTTCCCATACGTGTTAATGTCTGTGAAAGTTTGCTAGTCTAGTACTTTTTTTGTGGCTACTCATGAGTGCTAGTTAAATAGTTATGTTTTTACATGTGCATGTACTCGTGTAATAAGTTGGTAACTGTAAACAAGAATCAAATGGAAAATTCAAGACATGAATCAGAATTGTATCGCAGATACCCTGATGAACTTAAAAGACTTTGAAAAAATATGTGTTTCTACTAAAGATGTGCTCCAAGACTCCGTCCTGCATGGTCAGTGCATCCCACATGTCATGCCACTCATCTCAAGGAACATCATGGTCCTATTCCTACCCAGAGTGACCCACCTAAGTCCTAGTGTCACATCTGTTAAGATGATAAAATAACTGTTTGATCCTTTGGGACAAAGATCCATGTGAGGGAGGGGAATCAGTACGTGTTAATGTCTGTGAAAGTTTGCTAGTCTAGTACTTTTTTTGTGGCTACTCATGAGTGCTAGTTAAATAGTTATGTTTTTACATGTGCATGTATACTATAACTCTATAAGAATAAAGATCTTCTCAAGCTGTCTGATAGATTCTGGGAATTAGGAAGCAAAGTAGTCAAATGATTGATAGATAAGCTTAGTTCGAGAAGGGCAATTTCTCCAATACAAGGAACCAGAAACAAAATCATCATTGACTTCTTAACAAGACAATAGAACTACTACTTAAACCCCCATCGTAGTGGCGGCAGTTATCCTCTATTTTAGCTCCCCACATAGCCAATTTCTGTGTTCTTGGAACCGTTTGTACCACCCAGCAACTACCAGGTCTGCCCCAATCCATTTTGAACCATTGGGTTCGTATCACTGTCCCTGAGGTCACCTATATTGAGTTCATCATCGTGGTTATGGATAATGGATGAAATTGAAGGATATAAGAAAAGAATAATCTGTTAAAAAATTTAAAATGCTAACAATCTGTTGAAATATAGCATATCATAAGGAGATTGAATTATGTGTTAACTTGTTTATGTATGGGTTATGGTATATTGCTATTGAATTTTTCTGTTTATAAAAAGTTATTATTAGTAAATATTAATCTTTAAAATTGCTTTTAGTATGTTATCAATGATGTTTATAGACAATGGACAAAAGATTCTTAGTGGGTCAATCCAACCATGTTGACCCATAACCGATTGTACAAGCTCTTAAAAAAATTGCCCATTTAATTTTAGTTGTAATCTATAATCTAACCCAAACAAACCCTTACCAACTGTATTTCAGTGTTACCAGGAATGGCAATCAGGAGTGTGAGTTGTGGTGGGTATGGGTTTGGGTACAACACTCAAACAAGAATGTCTTGTGGTTTTATTGGATTTCTGTCACTTGACGTTGGGAAGGACAGAGGCCGGATGCGTGTAACAATGAGAGACAGAAGCAAGAACAGGAAACCCTTGCAGAAAGGACGGAATCTAAGCATCGAGGCCATCCAAACAATTCAATCTCTCAAACGAGCATATAAATCTTCTGCAAAAGAACACCAACAACAAGAAGTCATCAACTCTAAGTTTAGTAGATTACTCAAGTTTGATATGATGGCAATACTCCGTGAACTCCTTCGCCAAGACCATTGCGTGCTGGCTCTTATGGTCAGTTTATTTGTAGTATGGTCACCCTTATTGGACTGTAAGAATCGTTACTAAAACCATCTAGTTTTTTTAGAAGCTGTTATGAAAACCATCTAACTTTGTTGAGGTTTTGTTGCCCAAGTCACTCAAAACAACTGGTTTTTAAAAGATGGTGTTTTAATAACGATTCTTGATGTTCAATGACCAAATTTAAAAAGAAGTGAAAGTATGCTGCTATGCTGTGTTTAGTTTATCTGCTTTCTAAAGACGAATATGTATACACACATCCAGAAAAAGGGTATACATAGCTAATTTTAAGTAGAGAACCGCGAAAACAACATGCCAGAACCAATAACATGTTGAAAATCGTTAGAACCGTATAAGACAATGGTTTATTTCTCTCTTTCAACTCTTTATTGGTTCTGAAATGAAAGATCCTTAATTTACACTATATGATTGGTTCTGAAATGGAAGATCCTAAATACACACACTAACACACACTTGAAGAGTTTTATATTCAAGCTTAAATCGAAACCATGGCGTAATATTCACTATTCTTGATGTAGGTATTTGTGGAGATTCAAAAGGAGCATTGGTATAAACCCGAGGTTTCGTTATATGCTGAAGTAATCTCGGGTTTGGCACGGAATGGCTTGTATGACAAGGTTGATGCCATTTTTCTTGAATTGAAAAGAGAAAAAGGTAGATTAGAGGCAAAGACAGAAGGGTTTAATGTGTTGTTGGAATCTTTGATGACATACAACCTCATTGAAGCTGCCATGGACTGCTTCGAGTTGATGAAACAAGTAGGTTGTGAGCCCGACAGGTCAACTTTTAAATTATTAGTCGTGGGGTTAGAATCAAAAGGAGAAACCCGCCATTCAGAAAGTATTAGGCAAGAAGCTTATAAATATTATGGCGATACTCTTGAGTTTGTAGACGAGCAAGAAGACATGGCAATGCCGGTAAGCTCTGTTCGTTGATGGTAAGAATCGCGCTATTGTTGATAGGTAGTGTCTTTACCTTAGTCATAGGTTAGCATTCTTTAAAACATGTTGATTATATGATGCCTTTGTTTCGACTTCTCCTGACCATATATTTGGTTGTCGAGTTCTCGAGTGATACCATCCAACAGGATGTACATAAGTAGCAACAATCACTTTACAATGTTTCAGAGAGATCCATTGTCTTTTTTTTTGGGTAAAGGAGATCCATTGTCTTCTGAATGGGTTTAAGCGACGAATTCGAAAATGGGTCGTTTAGATGCTCGCCTATAATGTAGTATTTTCACCCCTATATCCATGGTTATGGTGATTGCGGGGCGTATCGTTTTTGGTTTTCAACGTAAGCATTGCTGCGCCCCTAGGGATAGCCTCATGTCTTGTGGTAAATGGCGTGCCCTAAGGGAATAGTCTGGTGCATTGTTGTAAACGGTGTGCTTCTTAATCAAAATGTTGTAGTTTTAACCATACAGATTGCAGTTGTGTTGAATTTATCTAGAAAACCAGATGTTATTGTTAAAAAAAGGGTTGAAGAAAAACAATTAACGTTTGTTTACTTAGTTTACTTAACAATGATGAGATGTTAACTCTAGGATAAACCAAAATTAACTGAAATCAATTAAATAAGTAATCCAACAACAAAATTTTACTTATCTGTCAATTTAATTAGATGATTCATCTTAATATAATGACAATGGGTGTCAACTTTAGGCTTATTACCTCTAAACAAATACCAAGTTGTTTTCATTAACTAAATGAGCAAATTAAACTTGACGTGCTTTAAAAATTACTTAAATTTTATTTTCCGTCTTTAAACTAAGGAATTAACAAAAAAAACGTCTTTTATATTTAAACTTTATTGCATGTTACGTCAAATGCCTTAACGGACATTAAATTTGGCGGTTAAATTTGGTCATGTGCATTGAACATAAAGGCAATTTAGTCAATTTACTTATTAGGGACTAATTTGTAATTAACTCAACTTTTAAATTAAATTAAAAATAAAATATATTTTATAATAGAAAATATATATGTTCTCTTATTCTCGAACTCTCTCTCTATATATATATATACATATATATATATATATATATATATATATATATATATATATATATATAGGGTTGGGCATAGATATTAACTCTGTCTTGGAGAATTAACCAAATAACCAACAATGGATGACTTGATCAAAATAATGGGTTGATCCAAGGGCTCTAATTGAAAGCTGCATTTTTAAATTATGTTTTGTTTTTTATTAAATTAAAAAGGGCAAATCTGTTATTTAACAAACCCACATAAAACCCCCTTCGTTTAAAAAAGTCCATAACTTTTTTATAGATTGTCGGATTTTTATAAAAGTTGCACCATTAAACTCGTCGCATTTTTATCTTTAATTCCATTATAGTCTCGATGTCTTTTATTGTCGTTTTCTCAGACGAAAGATTTAGTAATAGTGTAACAACCAATAACATCATTGTCATAACTATTAACATACATTCATACATTCATAACCAGCACAAACTACAAAATGCATGAATATGCATATAAAACGCTGATGCTATAACCTTTAACCAATGTTTTAAAAACCGGTTTTTTAGTTGAACCGGAAAACCTTCCGGGACCGGTTCGACCGGTCGGACCGGTTAGACCGGCTGGTTGAACCGGTTAGGGCATTTATATTTTTTTATAAAAGTGCTAATAAACTTGTACACCCTAACAAAAGTAGTTAAAATACAATTATAATCCACTCAAAAATAATATCAAATATGTATTTCATAAGAAAATATAAGTTTTAAACTTTAAAAAATAATAAAAAATAAAAAAAAAGTTAATAAAAATAAAAAAAATAAAAAAAATCAGAAAACCGGTTGAACTGGACCGGTTGAACCGGAAAAACCGGAAAACCGGCCGGTCTAACCCGGTCCGGTTATTGCCAAAAAACCGGGATATAAATAACCGGTGAGAAGGGCGGTTCGTGGTTGAACCGATTGAACCGGCCGGTTCGAACCGGTTTTTAAAACATTGCCTTTAACAATGGTGTGATTATCGGTAAACACTGGTGCTATCTAGATACAAAAAAAAAATATAATAATCAAATGTACAACTAAATATACACAAATTACAACATGCAAAAGCATCAAGGGTCGACAAAAACACAAATAAAACACTGATGCTATAATGATTTATAGTGGTGTCATGATCAGTAATACCAGTGCTAATTACAACCTATCCATTTATTAAAAAATTGTACAACTTCTGATGCATAGAATACAAGTCAACAGTGCTCTTTAACATTGATTCTATACCTGCACTATGAATTTTCAAACAAAAAACCATATAAAAGAAACAAAAAGTTATACCATTTTTGTGGGGTTAAAAAAAAAACTAAAGACAACAGATTCTAGTGTGATGTAGGTCGAAAAAATATTCCCCAAGTAGAACCATTAACTCGATGGATATAATAGAAGTGAAATATGAACCCATAAAAAAACTCAATTTTAATTTCTTTGACTTTTAAAAGTCAAAATCTAAACTATAAAAACCCACAATTTGAAGCCTTCACCCATAACCGGCCAGCGGTACCGGAATCCCGACAAGTCACCGGTGGCAACCGATGAAGAACTATAATTTTTATGTTGCAAAGAAGAAGGGTTTAACAACTGCTTTGATTATCTGAAGAAGGAGAACTCACCACTGTGAAACTGGGGTCAGACACGACAGGTCACCGGAATCCCCAGTGCCATTACAAGCTCGTCGACAAAGTCCCACTGCCACCAGATCTGGCTAATATCCGGTAAGTAAAGCACCACCGCTAACCCCAATACAAGCATGAGGAGTTGATTCGGAAAAGAGGGGGAGTTGATTTGGCGTTTCGAACGTCTCTCAACCTTAGAAGCGGCAACGGCTCTGCGTCTTATAGATGGATTCCAATGGTCGGATGGCGTTTACCAGGGGCTGTCGCCGATATGACGGTGGATTCCGATGGTCGGACCACCACAACTGGAAATCAACTCGGCGATGATGATATGCTTCAACGATGATGGATTTAGCCGGAGAGAAGCTTTAGGCAGTGAGGTTGAAGAAATTATGTGCAATTTGAGATGGAGTAAAGATATGTCTAAAATGAGAGAGAGATGGGGATAAGACATTTTACTTATTTGCCCTTGAAGAGATTCTGGCCACAAAAATGGGCAAGCTATTATCAGCCTTTGGATCAAATAAAGAACTCATAGGATTAAGTTAATTGGTTAATCCTCTAAGAGTTGGTTAATAAATGTTCTCATTCCTATATATATATATGTATATATATATATGTATATATATATAGTGGAAAGTTTATTGTAGACAACCCCATAAGTGTAGACAGGTAGACACCTTTTTTCATCATTAGATCTCTTGATCTAATGGTTATAATTAATTTCTTTTTTATTTTTTTTCCTTTTTCTCATTGTTTAGAAAATTTCACATGTGAAATAAAATAATTTCACATGTGAAATAGGGTGTCTACCTGTCTACACTTATGGGGGTGTCTACAATGAACCTCACTCTATAGATGTATACACACATACAAACAGAACCTTCGCCGACATTCAACAACCACCGTTAATCGAGCTCCCCTTGTTACCGTCATCCCATCACACCGAATTCCCTTCGTCGTCGTCTTTCCACCACAACAACCCTCTCCACTGCTATAGCCACCACCACTGACGTTACCAAATACAATCTATTTTGTGACTATCGTCTCAGTGATCCAGATTCCAGCACTAATCAAGTATCAGAATAAGCTTAAAATGAATTCGAGTAATAGAACAAAACAAACATTAATCACTATTAGAGAAATGTGTATGAGATGTAAATCTCAAAGGTTGGTTATCCCACATTAGATCGATGGGTCAAACAAAATTTTACTCGTTTCTGATCAGGTTCTAGAAAATTCTAGATCAGACTTTTTGTTTGGCCAAGACCTTGCGTATCCTAAAACCGACTATTTATGATCGTTAACTAACTATCATAATGAAGACAGCCTTTGGTGTGGAAAACGTTTAATGTATTTATGATAGTTAATTAACGATCATAATGATGACAACCGTTGGTCCGAAGAATTCTTCATGTATATATACATGAAGAGATTTTTCGTGAGAATATACACAAACATATACACAAAAATCTCTTGTTGCTACGATCTGCGATCGACCATCGTCTCCATGCAACTCTCATTCCATTACGTTTCAGACAAGTATCTTTGTCCGGCAGTTCACTGCTTTAAACCAGTGTCTCCTAGGAACAGACGACGGATCTGTTTAAGGGAATTTTGTTAAACACAAGCCTAGTTTCTTCTCGTTTCTGTTTCATCTTATTTTCAGGGACGGTTCCTAACTGCGACTTCCATTCGGTTAGGACTTCGGTTTGTCTATTTTCTTTGTAACATATTTACTTATTGTGTAATCGATTAGCACCCTGCTTTAATCAGGTGTGTAACCTATTAATCTAAATCATTCTATATATATATATTTTCGAACAATTAAAACCCTCTATTTTCACAGAATATCATCTTCTCCGGTTAAACCCCCAAAAGAAAATTTCTTCACCATTGTGCCTTCACGCACGAGAGTTGAAGTAGCAGATAGGGATGGGGCGAGGACTTGATTCTAGAGCAGAATGGAATCGAACCAAACCATACTATTGAAACCAAACCATACTATTGAAACCAAACCACCACCATTAATTCTAAGGGATTTGATCTTTTGAGGACAACTTGCAAGGATGTGAAATAATCCGGGTCATTAGAGACCTTACATAATGTCGAGATCGGTTATATGAACGTCGTCTTCTCATTCTAACGCTTTAAAATTCGCTTGATTCGCCGTAAAATCTGAGACTTTGATGTTGAGAGGCATTTGACATTAACCGGAAATTACCGGATGAAGTTGAGGTTGACGGAGATCGCTGGTTAAGGCTGACGGTCTTCGCCGGATAAGGCCAGCGGTCTTCGCCGATTGAGGTGGCCGGACATTAATCGTGATGATGTACAGAGTGAGTCAGTGAGAGATAGGCACAAGGATTAATGGGTTTTCAAATTTTCATTAGTCAATCTGTTTATTTATTTTTTGGTTGAAAACTTTCTTTTAATTACAAAAGGGACGTGATAAAGACACATGAGATTTTATTTCTACACAGGATACAAACGGTCGTTTGTACCCAAACAGCCGTTTGTAGTTTTTTTAATAAATGTTTTTAATTATTTAACTTTTATAAACATTAAAAAGGTTTATTTATCATATCTGATAGAATGTACTTAAACGAACATAATAGTTGTTGGTCCCGAAACAACAATTGTTCACGATATCGTAAACACAAACAAGTGCGGAAACCTTGTTTGTGAGTGATTCGATAAGAAGATGATGAAAAAGACTTGATTTAATGATGAAGAACAAAGCAACACAATCAAATCTTGAATGGAGAACAATCAATCTTCTATTGAGTGGAGTTCATGATCGTAAATACAAAAGGGAGGCTGAAATCGTAAACAACCACCGGTAGTAATCATAAACTACTTGGGTATTTATACTACCCTTACAAAAGCCCTAGCAAAAATCGTAAACCCACTAAGTATTCAGGCCCATGAAGCCCACATCGTAATCACATGAGGCCCAAACCAATGTAAGCCCACTTCTCTAATGTTCATGCCTCACTAAGTATAGCCCAACAATCTTCCCCTAGGCATGAACCATTAAAGTGTCTACGGAAGAAGCAAATCAAATCGGAAGGTGTGAGACTCCTTCCTTGACCACCATTCACGTTCTACAATCCGGTTTGCTGTACCATGAAATATTCTCACCCTTATAGCATTCTCAAAATCAAGCTCATCACCAAGAATAGGTTGGGTGGCCAGGAGTTTGATATCACGTTCTCCAAACCTCAGCAAATCAACTGGATCATAGAAGCGAAATTCTCGCATCTTCTTGCAGACCACCACCACCTCATGAACTGTTGGATCATAAAACCAATTGTTAAAATTTCTCACAAGTGTACCATCTTCAATATCGTCCAACATGTTGATCACTCGAGTTCTTTTGGTGGGTGGTCGCCTCACTTCTCCAACAGGCTCATTCGTAACAAGGTCAGTTCCAGTCTGAACCCATCTTGTTACTTGAGGTCAAAGTTAGCAAAGTTTTCTTCAAGATGGCTCATCAGATTGTTACGAACACGATCTCCATGTGCATTCATCATCTGTTAATAAATGGAGCCCTCAACAAATTCCTCATCTCTGTCTCTATCCAGGAGTGAAATTGACCGCAAGTTCTGTAGTACTCCACTGGACTATAGCCATCTCTGATCACAGCAAACAGCTTCTTCTCTCCATCATAGTGCCAGCACATGAGAAGTTCACGACTTCCCCTTTTGTCAATTTCACTTTCTCCCTCATCAATTGAGTACAACTTAGGGGGAGGTCCCTGAAAGAAATCCTTGAACCAATTTTCATGGCTTTCTGGTGCCTTTGAGATGAATCTTCCTCCTCATACATAGTCTGAGATCTCAATGGAGTCATCACCTTCATCTTCTTGCACTACATCAGCAGTCTGTGCACCCTGTGAAAAACTCTGGGCATTTGAACTATCAATCCCCTTCAAATCTTCCAACTTCTTTCTTAACTCAAGGAATCCAACATATAAATATCCAATGCTTGCTTCATTCTTGCTCTCCTTCTCCTTCAACCTCTTGTTTTCTTCTTTCAGCTCTTTTATCTCTCCCCCTCTCTTCCTGTTTTGAGATAACAGAAAGTTGATTTGAGGATCAGCACTTATCTGAAGGTCTACCGGGAGATCACCAGTTTGAACACTTTCTCCAACAAGTGTTGGATACGGACGAAAGCTTGGAATGATTGGACCCTGGCTTGATTGAGTAGAAACATTTACTCTCACTGGGCTGGGCTCAACAAACGAGCTATCAACTTCGAAGAATTGCCTTTCCTCATGAACTGGGTTGTGTTCATTCAGAATAGGACTTTCATTTTGAGTTGGAGTTGTCTCTTGTACATCTGCTTGATCATCATCCTATAATGTGCTCTCAACATTTGCACCTGATGATTCAAATACCATCAAGCTTGAGCTTGTCTATTGGAACTTGAATCTGATAGATCTTGGATCAGATTTCTTTCTCGGTGAAGGTTCACACGCAGGAATAGGTTCTACAAACACATCATCATCAGCAACATTAATATTTATCTCTTGTGGGATTTCACCATCACTTGAAGAAGAACTCAAGTCATTCCTTGTTCTCTTGTGGCTGAATAGCTCTAGATCGCCATATATGTCATTTGCCAAATTCTCACTCTCAGGGAAAATATCATCCATCTCATTCTCTTCATCTGAAGGTATGTTTTCTGGTTCTTCCTAAACAGTCGCTGGAACATCATGATCTTCAGCAACAGATACATTGACTGGAGGCACTTCAGGTTCGGGTTCTGATTCTTCATCTTGTTCCCTTGCAATCTCAGGGAAAGCACCTCTTTTAGCCCATTCAAGTCTTCCTTGAAAGGTGCTCTTTCCCCTTCTATCTTGGGTTTGCAGACCAAAAACACTGTCATCCATGAATTTTATATCCAGTTTCTCTACCTTTTCTTGAATCATTGGATACTTCTTCAAAACCACCATGTGCACAAACCTTGGATTCATGAGAAATTGCTCTCTCGCACTCAAATCAGCATTACCAACCCAATAGCATCATCTTTGAAAAGTTGAATTCCCAATCCAATGCCAGTGCAACAAATGTTGTGCCATGCACCTTGTTTAGCTGCTCAAAGCTTGTTCTCTTGCCCAAAAAAGATTTCTGCAAGTAGTGTGCCAAACACCTCCAGTAGTGTGGCAAAAGCTTCTTGAAGATCGGTGGGAATTTTCCTTCATATCCCAATAGACGTGCACCCTCTAGCATTGCATTCTTAGAATATTCCATTGTGTCTTCTGCTTTATCATTTATATTCAACCCTTGGCGACTATCTTCTTTTACGATCTCGATTCTGCGGTTTTGAACAGTTGCAGCGATCTTTGTTTTATCAAGATTTTCCCTGGCAGTTCCCCAGAATTCTATGACTAGTTGTACATCTATCAGCACGTGTGCCCTGAGAGCATGATTGATTTTGCATACATTCATCCCTGCAACTAGTGAGTAGAACAGCTAGATAAGCAGGTATGCAGTGATCCCTTTCAAAGTGAATTTCTTCATCAATCATTTCTTCTGCCATCTGAGAAATCGAGACACGTGCATCAGGTTTACACATCATTGAGCAACTATGCTTGTCAAAACCATCTTGAAGTTCAATCAATTATCACATTATCCTTTTAAGTTCTAAAATCTCAATTGAAACTTTTGAAGGAAAGAATTTGATTTTGAACCACAATTTTAACAAAACACGCTCTTAAACTTAACTTGTTCAAATTTATCTTAAAACAATTAAGTTTGATTAAATTTTTTTTAAAAACATTTTTTGTTTAATTAATTGTTTCTGATTTTAAATCAAACTTTAAATGGGTTTACGATCCAACATGTGGGTTCACGATCAAAATTTGGGTTTACGATCTAAATATGAGTTTATGATTAGGTCAAGTGAAGTCTAGTCGTAAACATGGTCGATCGTAAACTCCATCGATCGTAATCATCGGTCAATCGTAAACATCATCGATCGTAATCATCATCGATCGTAATCATCAAAACATCATCTTCTTCCTCGCGACTATCGTAAACACCGAGATCTGCCATTTTCGAACCTGCAAATCTTCAAAAAAACGCATCACAAACCAACATTTATGCAAAAGAATCATCAACAACTACCTTTTAACTATCGTAAACACAGAAACGACTTCTAAACTTGAATATTCGACAAGAAATTTGAAGAAACTGAGGATTAGCAACCGAGAGAGTAAGAAGTCGAAATCACTGAAGATTCGAAGAAGAAACGGCCGAATGAAGGGTATTTCGAGGTCGGAATGAGAAGGCGAAGCCGGTGGTGCACTTGATTTCAACCGAGTGTGGTCGGAGGTAGTCGGAAAGCTGTTTTCCGGCGAGAAAGGGGGACGGCTAGGGTTTCGGGTGGATGATCGTAGACACAGAGAGGAAAGGGAGGCCGAAATCTTAATCTACTGATCGTAAATGGGGGTTTGAGGGTTTTGATAAGGAAAACTTTCATAAAGCCCCCCCCCCCCCCCCAAGTTTCACAAACATTTTAAATGTGCCCAAACCTCTTTTAAATGAAAAATCACTTGAACAAAGGTTAATTTTGAAAATTTTGAGAATTACAAAACTTTCTCTCAGACTCATACCCCGAGAACCAGATCTTGATCATATAAAAAAAAATTAAATTTTAAATAGTTAGATACTTAGAATAAAATATAAAACAAAGATAACCTAAATGCCAATTGTTCATAGCAAAACCTACCCAACCTCAGAGTTTATTGAGGATTCACAAACCCCCAACTTGAGGAACCATGCAACACCGTTATGACTACCACTTATTTCCTTAATTATCAGTTGGTGATCAGGTCGGCCGCATAGGCACGCAGAGAAGACCAAACATAATAATTATTTTATTTTATTTTCTTTTTCATTTGTTTTTCTTTTTCTTTTCATTTTTTCTTTTTCTTTTCTGTGGTGTTGCCATAACAGCAGAACATGGCGTGTGAGAGAGTGAATACTAGGTAGATACCACTCTTAACCCATTTTTGCTGGGACCCAGTTTTTTAAACCATGTAAACTAGGACGGGAAACTAAACATATATAGAAGTTAAGTTTACTGCACTTACATTGATGATCATAGTTTTGGGTTGAGCTTACCGACATATCATCTTTGAGCAATCTTTCACTTCAGCTTTACGCGTGTCAGTCTCCGATTGTCTTGGACATTTATATCACTTCCTACCAACTCAAGGCAAACACAAAGGACTTCATAAAAACCTCAAACAGATATTCAGATTTTCTGAAACTATAACATTTTTCCCCTGTTTCTATGAGGCTTTAAAAAACATAAACACACACATTTTTTTTAATTGAATAAACCCAAAAGTAATTAAAAAAATACCAAAGCAAAAATAAAAACAAAACTATGTACAAACAGTTTTGATCAGATCATTTCCTCGAAGGCAATCATCCTTAGGCCTTCAACACACATTTCAAAATTTGGACGAGGAAGGGGTTTTGTGAAAAGGTCAGAAACATTTTGATCGGAGTTTACCTTTTCGAGCTGAATCAACATCCTATCATAGCAATCACGAATGAAATGTACCTTGATATCTATGTGCTTTGTCTTGGAATGTTGAACAGGATTCTTGACAATTTGCAGAGCAGCAACATTATCACAAAAAATTGGAGTATTAAGAAATTCCATACCGTAGTCAGTGAGCTGGTTCTGAATCCATACTACCTGCGAGCATCCAGCTGATGCTGCCACATATTCAGCTTCTGCAGTTGACTTGGAAACGGTATGCTGCTTCTTGCTCTACCATGAAATGAGTCTGTCTCCCAAATATTGACACCCACCAGTTGTAGATTTCCTGTCAAGATCACTACCTCCATAATCACTGTCAGTAAACATAAATAATTGAAAATCAGTATTCTTAGGATACCAAAGTCCAAGCCGAGGCCTGCCCTTCAGATACCTAAAAATACGTTTAACAACAGCTAAATGAGAGAGTTTAGGATTAGCCTGGTAACGTGCACACACACACACACTGCATGCATGATATCTGGCCTGCTTAATTGTCAAGTACATGAGTGAACCGATCATTGAATGATACATGAATTCACTCACTGATTCCCCATTTTCATCAGCTGTCAGTAGAGGCCGGGATGCCATGGGAGTGGAGATGGGCTTGGAGTCCTGCATCTTATACTTTTCTAGGATTTCATTCACATATTTTGCTTGATGAATGAGAATCCCAGATTCATCTTGTTTGACCAGTAATGCCAGGAAAAAGTTCATCTCCCCTTGATTACTCATCTCAAATTTCTTTCTCATGATATCCTCAAACTCGGTGCATAACTCTTCATTCGTTGACCCGCAGATGATGTCATCCACATAAACTTGCACCATAATGATATCATCTTTCACCTTCTTTCTGAATAGAGTTTGATCAACTACTCCCCTTGTATAACCATTTTCCACTAAATGTTTTGATAGAGTCTCATACCACGTGCGTGGAGCTTGATGCAAACCATATAAAGCTTTATCGAGAAGATACACATGGTCTGGATACTCTTCATCCACAAACGCTGGCGGTTGAGCCACATAAACCTCTTCATTCATTTCAGCATAGGGGAAAGCTGTCTTCACATCCATCTAATGCACTGTGAAGTTGAGATATGTTGCTACAGCATGGAATATTCGATTGCTTCCAATCTGGCCACTGGTGCATACACCTCATCATAACCAATTGTAAACTTGTCTGTGACCTTGAATAATCAACATGGCTTTGTTTCTTACAATCAAACCCGTATCATCTTTCTTGTTCTTGTACAACCATCTTATGGGTATAACTTTCTTATTGTCAGGCCTTTTCACTAGTTGCCACACTCCCAATTTTGAAAATTGATTCAATTCATCGTGCATAGCCTCCATCCAACATGGATCTTTAAGAGCTACCATCACATTTGGAGGCTCTATCTGGGAGATAAAACATGAGTACATGCAGAAGTTGATGTCACCCATGGGGCTTCTAGTAGTGACACCTGCTGACACTGGTCCGACCACATTGCTAAGAGGATGATCTCTGTTGATTCTTGTGGCTTGAGCATCTGGTACTGAAACAGAGACAGGCGGGTTAGTATTATTAATATTATTAATCACACCGTGGGTTTCTGTCTCCTTCTTATCATTATGCGTTCCTGAAGATTCTGGAACATCCGCATTATCATCCTTAGGAGTTGCAGCTGACACACTGTCATTAACTTTTTCCACATGCGGCCTTGCTTCAGGAGTTGGAGCAATAATATCTTCTTCTTCTCCCAGACTAGGAAACATATTTGAGAAATTGAAACCCTCAAACAATGACCCATAATCAAAGATCCAGTCTGGCCTAGTTCCAGCATCAGTCGGATTGTCTTCCAACCAGTCAACATTGAACGCCTCAATTATCACTTTGGTGGTTTTGTTGTAGACTCGATAAGCACTATTTGCAGAATACCCAACAATGTAGCATTCATAAGCCTTTGCTTCGAATTTCCCAACATCAGATTGAATTAAAACTGTGCAAGGACACCCGAAAGTCTTAAAGTACCCCACCTTTGGTTTTTCTCCATAAATAATCTCATAAGGCGTCATCTCATGCCGTTTGTTCAGAAGTACCCGATTTTTCACATAACAAGCAGTGTTGACTGATTTGGCCCAAAAGAAAATTGGCAATCTTGCTTCACACAGCATAGTTCTTGCAGCTTCAATGAGTATTCTGTTTCTTCTTTCTGGAACCCCATTCTGTTGAGGTGTGTACGGTGCACTGTAATGCCTTTCTATAACAAGCAGTGTTGACTGCCTTTCTCGCCACAGAACATATTCAATTCAGCATTCTTAAACTTTGTTCCGTTGTCTGATCTTATTGCCTTCACTTTCTTGCTCATCTGATTCTCTATGAGAGTAACAAACTGTTTCACAAGGGCTGGAGTTTCATGCTTTTTTGACAGAAAGAAAACCCAAGTAAACCGAGAGAAGTCATCCACGATCACCAGACAATATGAGAACTTGCTGATACTTTGTACTTTCATTGGGCTGAAAAGATCCATATGAAGTAGTTACAACACAGACGAAATAGAGTTTGTCATTTTAGAACGATGCGGTAACTTGTCCTACTTCCCCTTAGCACACACAACACACTTCTCAACTGACGTGAAGTCCTTGATAGGGAGGTTTCTAACATGCTCTCCCTTTGCCAGTTTGGTCAGATTCTTCATGTTGGCATGTCCCAGACGACGATGCCATAACAATGCCATATTTGCATTCTGCTTAGAAATAAGACAGGCAACATCAGACGGCGGAGGATTACCCATGTTAAGTAGATAAGAATTTGCTCATCTTGGTGTATGCATCAAGACACACTCCTCAGGAATCTTGACTCCTGGCTTGAGAATAATACATTCCTTTCGATTGAACAAAACAGAATATTCTCGATCACAAATCTGTGAAACACTGAGCAGACTATGTGACAACTCTTCCACATAATGCACATCAGAGAATGTCAAACTGCCATTCCTCACCACACCTTTCTTGCTAATTTTGCCACCTACTCCACCAGCAAATGAAACACTTCCTCCATCGAAATCTTGAACCTCTTCCAGAAGTGATAAGTCTCCGGTCATATGTCGGGAGCAACCACTATCAATGTACCAGAGATTGTTGACAGTTCTTCTTGGCTGTCCCTACATGAATCATAGATCAGTTAGAGTTGGGTACCCAGGCCATAACAGATCTGGGCACACCCTTGGAGTCAATGTAGTTGACTGATTTAAGAGACATTCCTGATTTTGATTCAGTTACACTCAAACCCTGAGCGTTGACTTTTGGTTTCCAAAAAATGTGTTTTTGTGGTTTTGACACATTGGTTGAATTCTTTACAGTTTCAGGTTTCCTTTGTGGATATGTGACCTTTTTGCCTGCAGATTCCTTAACAGGTGTCCACTCAAGTTTCACTTTTGTTTGAACAACTTGTTTTGTTTGAGAAACATCTCTTGATTTAGAAACCCGTTTCTTAACCTTTGTTTTACCTTTAGGTTGAGAAATCCTTTTTGTTTTAGGTACATGTTTTTCAACAAGTTCAGATTTCATCTTATCTTTTTTTTGGTAAACTCCTTTAGGTTTGTAAGTTGGTTTTGGAGTTTTGGACACATTCCACTTTTCATCAACAGGCTTTGTCACCGGAGCTTTTATGTTTAAAACATTAGACTGTTGAGTCTTCATTGGCTTTGAACTCTGCTTCCCCTGAGACACAGCTTGTTGTTTTTTATTTTGATTTCCACCTGACATCATTTTCTGCAACATACTAGTCCGTGGGTTTTGCGGATAGTATGGTTGATAAGGTCTATTTAAACAATTTGCAGCAAAATGCCCTGGTTTTCCACACTGAAAACAATTCATAAGTCTAGGCCCATTCACATGACTATAGACATACGAACGCCTTGGGTAAGATGACTTCCAGTCAGGCTTATCATCCCATTTGTGTATCAAATGTTTTGGAACTTTCTCAGGTTGCGTAATTAAACAAAATTGTTCCGATTTTGATTTGTTCGTTCTGTTAAAAGTAGACACAACTAGGGGATAAGGAACAAATTCCTTGGGCTTAGACTCACGACCAGCCTGAGTATTTGGCACACGAATTTTAAAACCATTAACTACTTCATTAGAATTAGAAACATATTTTGAAGACATAGGCAACATCAATTTTTTTGACTTGGACGCATTAAGTTCAGACACAGATGCCAAAAAATCGTCCTTAGGTAAATCAGAAATTAAACTACTAGACTCATGACACTCTTTGACTCTCAAGCATTCGGCATCCTTCCCAGAAACATTTTTGATCCCTACTTCATTTGCACATGAAACAAAAACATCAGAAGAACTAACATTATCGTTTAATGATTCCTGGGATGAACCTAGTTCACATGTGAGTGTCACCGATTTATTCTGATTACCCAAACCATAGGTCATATGTTTCTCATTTTCGAACTCCTATTCAGTCATGGGTTTCACACCAACCAGAACACTATCTATGGGAGGTCATGCTTCATGCATTTTTGATTTAGATCTATCTACCTGATCCTCCTCATAGATCATGCCTATTATATCTCTAGACACAGGTTGAGGAACACTATTCTTATTTTTTTTCAGAAAAGCTAATTCCTATTCCTCCTTAATCCTTACCAAATCGAACATCAGTTAGACAGGTGGACAAAGCCTTACCAGCTTCGAGCATTCTTTTGTTTCTCACCTGATTCACATCTAATTTCACTTGCAACTCATTGTTCTGATGTTTGAGTTCATCTACCTGCTTCCTAAGCTCAGCTATTTCTAACTTAGCATTATCATACAGGTTAGACTTCTGAGAGGCAAGGGTTTGGTATTTCTCTATATCCAGTTTCTATGCTTTGACTTTCTCCTCACTTTTTTCCCATCTACCCTTAAACGAACTTCTAGAACATTGCATATCAAATAATTCTATCTCACCATTCTTCCAAAGTTGTCTAAGGCCAAGAATTAAACGTGCACAAGTGGGATTAGTACATACCTTTGTGTTGTCGACCTCGGCGGCAAATGCTTCCTTGTCTTCAACCAGGTTCTCCTTCTTCTCTCCTGACTTCTCCTCAGTTACCACAAATGCACGCTCTTTATCAGAATCATTCTCCATCTTAGCAATCATAGCACCAGTTAACCTGAGTTCCTTTATCTGTGAAGCCCATTGATAATCCCCACAATCCTGCACAACCAAAGCCTTTGTCTCTCCATTTCCTTTACTATCTCCAGCTTTCTTCTCTTCTGGTTTCTCCTTCCTTGGCTTAGTGCATTCCAGTGCAAAATGCCCGTACTCATCACAGTTGAAGCATCTGAGCTTGCTCTTATCAAAACCAATTCTTATCTTATCCTGATCCTTCCACACATTCCTTCCAGTTGTTGCCATAAACTTCTTGGCGCGAAAGACTGCCATTGCCATTTGCCAGGAAACATCAAGCATTTCCACATCCTCAGGATTAATCTGGTTCAGTTCACCTGACAACATCTCAACAAGCACCAATGTTCCAGCCATAAGGGCATGATAGCTATTCATAAATCCCATTCCAAGTGCAAAGTTGGGATCATTTGTGGCATTTGCCTCATCAGGGTTGACCGTTCCACTAAAATTTGCTTGAGATCGAGCCACAAATGCAGCTGACTTTGTGTTTGAACTCGAATCATTTTCCAATGAACTTCCAGCCTGTTTTGGACCTACTTCTTCAGATAGGAGTGCCTGATTCAGTTTTCCCGCCATGCTAAGTGAACTTAGATGATTCAGCTCTCTCTGTTTATCATCAATCATCTTTGACTTCAGTTTGTTAATTAGCTCATCAACAGTTAACTCATCCAGCTTGTTGTTGTCTTTGATTATTGAAATGTTGGTATTCCAGGACTTGGGCAAACTGTTCAAGAGTTTCAAATTTTTATCCTCCAGTCCGGGTTCAACGTCGTAGCTTGACATCTCAGTAATTAAGGACACAAATCTTTGAACTTGAGCTTCAAAGGACTCTCCTTGAATGTGATTGAACAAGTTGAACTTCTGCTTCAGCATCTGTTTACGGCTTGCTTTGATATCTGGATTTCATTCATATGCCACCACCAGAGCATCCCAGAGTTTCTTTGCAGTCTTGTACTTCTTAAATCCTTGTGAAATCTCCGGAGTCAATGCCATTGTCATGATAGCATATGCTCTCTCATCCTTGTTACATTTTTTTCCAATCATCATCCGAGTATTATGCTTCATTTTTCACCACTCCAACTTTTCCCGCTTCAGTATGAGTAGGAATGAATGGCCCATTGACAACAGATCTCCAAAGTCTCAAGTCAACACTTTTCAAAAGATTTTGAAATCTGTATTTCCACTCAAGGAAGTTGTCGGCCGATGTCAGTCTTGGAGGACGGGTGGTTGATCCAATCTGAAAGTCCAGTTTTTGGTACATACTAGGTTCAAAGTCCATGACGAAAGCTTAGGTAAATTTAAAAATTAGTTCAAATGGGTTTCCGATCGTAAACACCAGTTTACGATTTTGACACGCTTGCAGATCGTAAACCCTGTCGTAAACATACCTGGATCGTAAACTCGGTCGTAAACTCCTCCGGATCATAAACTTGGTCGTAATCTCCTCCGGATCGTAAACGAAATCGTAAACACCCAAAGTTCGAATCTTGAAGTCGTAAACACAATACCGAGTCGTAAACAAGCTCGTAAACACTTAAAAATCCAATCTTGAAGTCGTAAACTCCTACTTGCAGCTCGTAAACTCGGACTTGATGAAGAACACCGGTCGTAAACCCTAAGAACAGCCCAGAAACTGTCGTAAACTCCACAAATAGCAGCAAGCTTCCACTTTTTCCAGCTAAACACTCGAATCTAATATCGTGGAACCTCGAATCAGATGATTCTTAGCTCTGACACCAATTGTTGGTCCCGAAACAACAATCGTTCACGATATCGAAAACAAAAACAAGTGCGGAAACCTTGTTTGTGAGTGATTCGATAAGAAGATGATGAAAAAGACTTGATTTAATGATGAAGAACAAAGCAACACAATCAAATCTTGAATGGAGAACAATCAATCTTCTATTGAGTGGAGTTCATGATCGTAAATACAAAAGGGAGGCTGAAAATCGTAAACAACCACCAGTAGTAATCATAAACTACTTGGGTATTTATACTACCCTTATAAAAGCCCTAGTAAAAATCGTAAACCCACTAGGTAATTCGGCCCATGAAGCCCACATCGTAATCACATGAGGCCCAAACCAATGTAAGCCCACTTCTCTAATGTTCATGCCTCACTAAGTATAGCCCAACAATAGTGACTTAAAATAATAAATTTTAAGACTCAGAGTCTTTGCCGGTACTGTTATACCCTAAATCTTCGGCTGGAAATCCAGGGTACAGGTATAGACCAGGGGTAGGTATGACCCAGGAATCCTATGACCCTGAATTTGGCAGGTAATGTTCGGTAACCCTGAGTGTGTCAATAGTAAAGTGATGACCCAGGATGACGACTTCATACAGGGAAGTTTACATTCATTTTATTCTATGTTAAATATGATCTAAAATGTGTATAATCCAGGGTTACCCTTATTTTATAGATGACCCAGCATGTGGAAATGACCCTGCATGCTAGGGCATTGTCGCTAACAGTTTGTGTGCCTATATTTGATCAAGGACAGGTTGACGAAGTCTGCTAACGGTCGCATAAAACAAGCTAAAGACTTATTTCGCACGTGGTCAAAGTCAGTTAGCTGGAAACTCGGTCAACCAACTGAAAGAGACGTTGAAGAGGAGATCCCTGGAATATCGGACAAGTAGTTGAAGATCTAGGAGTATATATAGGACACTTAGTCGTTTATTCAGCTCATTCGAGCTTCACTCATTGTAATCTCGTACTTATTTCTCTGCTTACTCATTATACTCAAACATTTACGTGATCAATAAATTGGTAGCGTGTGTTATCGCTACCCGGGGTTTTTATGCCGGCGGCGCCTTAGAGACATCTAAGGGCTAAGGGCTTTTCCCTAGTAAAATTCTCGGTGTTCCTACTTGCATTCAAGGCTTCATTTGTGTTATTGACTTTCTCAATCGACTTCATAACTATACTTACATTTTAACCCAGGATTCCGGCTTTTGTCCCTGGAATTCAGTTGTTGTCCCAGGATTATTACAAACAGTTTTCGTATCTTAATCCTAGGCACCAAACCTCACAATCTTATTTGGTTCAAGTCTTACTAATTTTGATTAAGTAATTTTTAGCCAAAACAATTTGGCGCCCACCGTGGGGCAATTGGTGTCAATTTTTTGTCAAACTCTTTTCAGATTTGTCCTAAACCTGATTTTTACCAAAATCTACCAGAAAATGTAGACACAAATGAACACCTCGAATGTCTCGGCTTCTGCTGTAACTGCTTCAACAACTGGAGTTGCCCAACCAGGTCCAAGGACCAGTATTTCAACAAGTGGAGTCACTTCATCGGCTCCAGGGTTTAATGCCTCAACTTCAGCTACGCGCAGTGACGGACCGATAGTCAACCATGAAATGATCGAAACTGAGAACATCCCAGATGACCCTGTCTTAATATCTGACACTGATATCCTAGCCACATTCGGTAAATTGGAGCGCCACATGGAACTCCAACATAAGGTGAACCAGGAATTCATGGCCCAATTGACGAGCCTAAGATCAGAGTTACCCAGGGCCACGGCGGCTCAGCCGTCGCCACTCGACCCCAGAATCCTGAATTTCAATACCCCTGGAAGTAATTCCAGGGTACATGAAGGTGTCGCCCCACTGAACTGGAGATCAACGTCCTTCCCTACTCAAATGGCCCATGCTGATTTATCCAGAATGACTACCATCAGAGAACCAGTCATTAATCCTGGGACAAACATACCCCAGGATGTTGGTAACACTCCTCAGACTTTCACCCATTATGCTAATACTAATAATTCAGTGCAGGATTCAGGAATCAGCCCATCAGTGGAGCGAGAAATCCAAAAACTCAAGAGAATGATTTCAAGTGTCCCAGGAGTTGTGCAGCCTATCCGTGAAGTTGGACCAGCAAGTCATAGAGTGTCCAGGTTTGCTCCACCAATTTGTAACGTGGAGATACCCAAAAGGTTTCAAACTCCCAGCATGAAACCTTATGATGGCACAACAGACCCTGAAGAATATGTGGCACAGTATCGTGAAAGAATGGAGGTTATCTACATGCCCCCTGAAATTAAGGAGGCATGCTTATGCAAAGGATTCGGATCTACCTTGACAGGAGCAGCCTTAAAATGGCTCTTGAATGTTCCTCCTTACTCTATTACTTCATTTTCAGATTTAATCAATTCATTTAACAATCAGTTCTCTTGCAGCCGCAGCTTTGAAAAACTAACAAGTGATTTGTATAGGGTGACCCAGAATGCAGGTGAAACCCTAAGGAAATTCGTTAGCGGGTTTAGCAGAGAAGCCTTGGAGATACCAAACATGGACATGGTGACTGCAGTCCAGGCCTTCAAGATGGGACTTAACAAAGATTCACCATTCTACCAAGATCTAGTCATGAACCCATGTCACAACATGGACGAAGTTCGTCACAGGGCCATACACTTCATCAGGCCGGAGGAGGAGAAGCAAATCCTGGGAAAGGGTGAATCCTCCCCAGGAATCAACAGCTCCAACAGGAAATCAGAATCCTCACATCTTAGGTCACAGCGATCTAAACCATACTCAAGGCCCGATGAACGACGAGTGAATAGTGTGGACCAGGATGAAGAGGAAGAAGAATATCCTTCCCTTAATGATTATTGCTTTACTACTGATATTTCTGGTGTTATGTTTGCTATGCAGGACCTTGGAGACAAAGCAGAGGTGGCCCAAAAAGAACGATAAACCGTCTACTTGGAAGGATAAGTCCAAGTGGTGTGCCTACCATGAAGACTTTGGTCACCGGATCGAGGATTGCATGGCCCTGAGAAGAGAAGTAAGCTATCTACTTGGCAAAGGCTACTTGATGGAGCTTCTGGGAAAGAAGAAGGATAAGTCCAGGGAACAGAACCCAAAATCCAGGGATAGTGGTGCAAGGTCCCAAGATTTTGGACATTCTGATGGCCGTCTTGAAAGAGCATCCTCACCGCCTCCAGATGCCAAGGTAATACACTTTATTTCTGGTGGTTCTGACATTTGTGGTACCTCCTATTTGTGCAGCGAAAAGACATGCCAAGGAATCCAAGTCAGAGAGAGAGGGAAGACCCAGGAAGAGCTCTGTTCAACCTGATGTCAAGAAAATTACATTCGGGGAAGACGATAAACGCGATATCATAGACCCTCATCATGATGGGTTGGTGATAACACTTCACATCGCCAACAATGTTGTGAAGAGAATCTTGATTGATGGAGGCAGCTCAGTAAATATAATCCAGTTGGAGGCTTTGCAAAAGATGGGAATCCCACATTCAGAGATCATCTCAAAATCCACGGTACTCATGGGTTTCAGTGGCGAGACAAAGAATACCCTGGGTGAAATCAAGCTTCCGGTCTATGTAGAAGGGCTCAATTCGGTTCAACGTTTCTGTGTGATGGACGCACCTTCAGGGTACAACGTAATCCTGGGTAGACCCTGGATTCATGATAACAGGGTTGTACCCTCAACATGCCATCAATGCGTAAAGCTTCCAACACCCTGGGGCGTAATCACAGTCCACAGCGACCAGCAAGAGGCCAAGGAATGTTACACGACATCAATGAAAATATCCTCTAAACAAAGACAAGGATAGAAATTAAAGAAAAAGGCCCGGGAAACCCTGGAAGCGAGGGAGCAAGACGTCAAAGCTATTGAGCTAGATCCTTCAAATCCAGGGAAAAAAGTCTATATTGGAACTAATATTCCAGGGCCAATAGAAGAACAGTTAGTGCACCTACTCAAGACCAGGATGTCAACCTTTGCTTGGTCCCACGACGACATGACAGGTATTTCTAAATCCGTTATTACGCATAAACTTGGAATTGATAACTCTTTCAGGCCTATACATCAAAAAAGGAGAAAGTTTGCGCCAGAAAAGAACGTCATAATCCAAGACGAGGTGGACAGACTACTGAAAGCAAGGATGATCAGAGAGGTGAAATTTCCCAGGTGGTTAGCCAACGTGGTGGTAGTAAGTAAGAAAAACGGTAAATGGAGGGTATGCGTGGATTACACAGATCTGAACCGTGCATGCCTGAAAGATCCATTCCCTCTACCACATATAGATTCCATGGTTGACGCAACGGCAGGCCATGAAATATTGACTATCATGGATGCCACCTCAGGATTTCAGCAGATTCAGATGGAGCCCCAGGATCAAGAAGACACAGCATTCATAACACCAACAGGTATATATTGCTATATAGTTATGCCTTTTGGACTAAAAAAAGCAGGGGCAACGTACCAAAGATTGGTTAACATGATGTTCAAAGAAAAACTGGGGGACACGATGGAAGTGTATATCGACGACATGGTGGTGAAATCCAGGGTCATCAATGACCATGTCCAGGATGTTAAGGAATCCTTCGACATCCTGGATAAATACAACATGAAGCTAAATCCAGAAAAGTGTCATTTCGGGGTCAGAGCAGGCAAATTCCTGGGGTATATGGTAACCAAAAGAGGCTATAGAGGCGAGTCTAGAGCAAATCAGGGCAATTGCCAACCTACAATCACCATCCAGCACCAAGGACGTTCAAAGACTTACAGGTAGAATTGCTGCCCTAAACAGATTTATATCAAAATCCTCGGAAAGATGCAGGGAATTCTATGACATCCTAAAGAAGAACAAGAAATTCGAGTGGAAAGAAGAGCACGAGAAGGCGTTCCAGGATTTAAAGACATATTTGTCCACGGCACCCTTGTTGATGAAGCCTAATCCAGGGGAGCCCTTGTCCCTGTACTTAGCAGTTTCTAGGAATACGGTAAGTGCAGTCCTGACCAAAGAAGCAGAAGGTCAGCAACATCCTGTTTATTACGTAAGTAAAAGTTTACTTGATGTTGAATCCAGGTACTCACACCTTGAAACACTGATATTAGCCCTAAGTATGGCATCTACTAAACTTAGACACTATTCTGAAACTCATACAATTCATGTTAGAACTAACTATCCTATAAAGTCTGTTTTGAGAAAACCAGAAATGTCAGGACGAATGGCTAAGTGGTCGGTGAAACTAAGTGCATATGATCTCATCTACGAGGCCAGAACAGCTATAAAATCCCAGGCTCTAGCTGATGTGGCTGATTTCAGTACCGACATACAACAAGAAGCGGACCATGAATTCCAGCAGCTTCAATAGGAAGAAATTTCAGGGTCATGGACCTTGTTCACTGATGGAGCATCAAATATCAGGGGGACAGGCCTAGGAATTGTACTGAAATCGCCACAGGGGGACATGATACCCCAGGCTGTCAGATGTGGATTTCAAGCAACTAACAATGAAGCTGAGTATGAGGCCCTGATTGCTGGGTTACACTTAGCATTACACTTAGGAATTCAGCACATCCAGGTATACGTTGATTCTCTTCTTTTAGCTAACCATTTTAATGGGTCTTATGCAGCTAAAGGAGAGAAATTAATCAAATACTTGGAGGTGGTAAAACGAATGTCCCAGGATTTTCAAAATTTTAATATTCAACAAGTACCAAGGGAGGAGAATGCTGAAGCAGATGCATTGGCAAACTTAGGTTCAGCATTCAAGGCTCTTGAAGACACCCATATTCCTATAATTCATGTACTAACACCAGCTATAGACCAGGGTACAGATACCCAGGATTCTGACACATCAGATAAAATCCTGGTATCCAGTACCCAGGATTCTTCAACCCAAGAAGAATCCTGGACCTGACCAATTATTCAATATTTGCAGGATGGTACTATTCCAGGGAACGATAAGGATGCACGTGCATTCAGAGTGAGAGTAGCCAGGTATGTGATTATAAAGAACATATTGTATAGAAAATCTTTTGCAGGTGTATATTTGAGGTGCTTGGAGAAGGACGAGATCCAGGAAGTTCTTAAAGATATCCATGAGGGTGATTGCGGAAACCACACAGGGGGCAGGTCCTTAATGTCCAAGATCCTTAGAACAGGGTACTATTGGCCAACCATGAGGAAAGACTCCCAGGATTTCTCCCAGAAATGTGACGCCTGTCAAAGACATGCCAATGTCCCTCACCAACCTGCAGAACCATTGTATCCCATTCCAGCATCGTGGCCCTTCATGAAATGGGGGATGGACATTGTTGGGAAATTACCCAAGGCCCCTAGAGGAAAGGTATTCATGCTAGCTATGACAGATTATTTCTCAAAATGGATTGAAGCCGAAGCATACGTTCAAGTCAGGGAGAAAGAAGTCATATCCTTTATTAAAAGAAACATTTTGACAAGATTTGGGGTGCCATCCGAGATTGTTTGTAATAACGGGTCCCAATTCATCAGAAGAAGAACCACAGGATTCTGTGAATCCTGGGGCATAAAGATGATAACATCAACACCAATACATCCCCAGGCTAATGGCCAAGCTGAATGAAGCAACAAGATTATAATAAACAACTTGAAAAAGAGATTGAAAGAGAAGAAGGGAAGATGGGCAGAAGAGCTATCCTTGGCACTATGGGCAGATAGGACTACATCCAAGAACGCCACAGGCCAAACCCCATTTTCCTTGGTCTTTGGTACTGAAGCAGTTGTCCCAACTGAAATGGTGGTCCCGACATTCAGGGTCAGTTCTCAGACCCAGGATTCGAATGATCAGTCCCTGGTTGAAGACTTAGATACCCTGGATGAACTAAGAGATCAAGCAGCTTGGAGGATGGTAGCTTATCAACAAAGAATTTCCAAGACTTACAACAAACATGTGAGGATCAGAAGGTTTAAAGTGGGAGATCTAGTCCTTAGGAAAGCATTTAAAAACACAGCAAATCTAGGGGATGGAAAGTTGGCTCCTAAATGGGAGGGTCCCTACCTGATTGACTCCGAGGCTGGTAAGGGGGCATATTGGCTAGCTAATATGGAAGGAGAACTACTACCACGACCTTGGAACGCGATACACTTGAAGGCATATTTCATGTAAGGCTTCCTGTCCCAGGATTCAGCTACCCAGGTTTGTGTTTGATTTTAAATTAATGCTAGAAATTCAGGTCAGTTCCTCTCACTTAATTTATTTCGTTTATTCCTCTATATGTTTTACCTTCATTATTTATTTATTAACATCAGTTACGTATTACATTTTGTTTTGAAATTGTTATTCAACATCTTGAATTTGCTAAAATATATGTTTCGCCCGAAATCCAGGGTGTCCCAGGATTCAGGGTACCCAACATGCAGGATATTCAAAAAATTCAAGACACATGGAACAAAGCCTACTCGAGATACCCCAACTCGACAACAGTCAGCGTATATCTCCTAAGTTTGAGATTGGCCATCTCACTTCCGTATGAGTAAGGCCTAAACCCATCCCTAAGGTTTGAGGATTGAGCATCCTCCAATCGAATATGGGCTACCACGCCTCGCCCGGGACGCACGTGGCAATTTTTGCCTCGCCCGAAACACACGTGATCCAAGTATGAAACCCGGGGATTGTGGGATCATCCGTGTTAACAGCATTGGTGGCAACCTCCCAATCCAGGGACATATGCGGATCTCCTAAGGTTTAAAACGATTAACGCGTTTTCGAGATGGATTGGTGCTAACATACCAACTTAAGACTCCGAGGACATGCCCTAGCCAGTCAGTACGACTAAGAGGAAATCCCTAGTTCGCCAGTACGGCATCAGGCATGACCCCAGAAATAACTTATGAGACTGTCTAGTGGCCCAGGATTATTAATCCAGGGTCATGACGGTTGAAACCTAAGCAAGTTAACTACTTGGCTAGTTAATTCTAATCTTTATGTTCATATGACATGGGAACATTCATAAATCTACCAAAGCTACGAGGAATCCTAAATCCTGGGGGCAACCCAGGAATACTAAGGTAAACCCTAGTACGATTTCACACATCAGCAAATGTGTTTCAAATATCTCAAACGCAATCATAAAAGCAAAAGCAGTTATATTTAAAAACCACCCTGGGTCCGGGAAAGACTCCGGCCACCCCAGGGCGGGGCATGTCAAAGCCCCGGATTTCAAATCCGGGGTGGGGCATATTGTTTTAAACCGGGAAACATCAACCGGTTACATCACAAACAAAAAATTAAAATTGTTTTAAACAGACAACTAAAACAAACATAAAAACAAGAAAAAGACGACCAGCAACCTTCAAGCATCATCCTGGGTCGTCTCCTTCGCTTCCTCCTCCTCCGCTGCCTTCTCCGCTGCTTTAGGATCCTGGGCCGGCTGCTCTCCTCCCTTCGGCTGGTCGATGTCCATGGCATGACCAGCGGAGCCCTTGGATGGGGTGCTTTTGCTGGATCCAGGGCCAGTTTCAGGGTCACACCCTGCGGGGATGGTAGCGCCTAAGTTGCGCAGCTTGTTAGCCCAGTCGGACACATCCCACTTGGGGTTCTTCAGCCCCAGGTCCCTGGCCTCTTTGGCCATCTTCAGCCTACATTGAAGGAGGGAGACAAGGGCAATCCTCTTGCCCTCCGTTTCCTTCACGACCAAGGCAGCCTCATGCTCAGCCCGCACCTCAACAGCCCTCTTCTCCAGCTCCTGCACCAGCCCAAGGTTCTTATCAGCAACGATCTTGGTCAAGCTCAATTCCTTCTTCAGGGTGGCGACCTCCTTCCTGGCCAAGGATTCAGCATCCTGGGCACGCCTCTCAGCGGCCTGGACCAGCTCAAAGAATCGCCCAGCAATCTGCATGCAAAGGTAAGTTAATTCACAATTTAAACTCGGAATGGTCTAACTATGCAGGAAAATTCAGGGGTACCCAGGATTTACTTATTTGGCGAGAGGTGGCCTCAGCATGTGAAAGTAGCCCAGCGGCATCCATGTTCTCCAGGGGTTGCAGTGATATGGCGGAGCTGGTGGCCCTGGTTTTGCGCTTGGTGCCTGAGGTCTTGGAGGGAGGAGCTTTGGGAACCGATGGAGGCTCGGATTTTACCGTGGCCAGGATTTGGAAGTCATCATCACCCAGCAGATAGGCATCCAGATCCACCTCTTCAAGGTTCACAGGAGCAGCAACGGCTAAGAAACAAAAAGCATAAAAAGTTAGCAGAATCCAGGGAAAATCCTAGGTCTAAAAGGCAGGGTCCCAGGATACTTACAACTCGACATGCTTTGGGAGCAGGAAGAAGCAACTTGATCAGGAACAACCTTGAACTCGCGATCCTCTTCAGTGATGGTCAAGAAGGTCTCGAACCTCTCGAACGTCCTTGGATTCACAGAGCCAATGGAACTCAAGCTGGGCACTACAAAACGGAAAAATTCAAGGTCAGTTTTCATTAAACATGTATATTAAAAATTGAAACCCTAATTCCTAATGCAGGTAAGGACCTACCCTCTACTCTCCACCTAATCGGAAGATCTATTCCTCCCGGGATGGTCGACCTCTTCACAAAGAAAAACCTCCCCTTCCATTCTTCATGGTATGAAGCCCGAGGAATCATCTGAGTACCCTTGTTCAGAGCCTTGAACAAGTATCGGTTGCTGCCATGGGGCTTCAGTTCATAGCCCAGGGATAGCTCAGGCAACCCAACCAGGGAATCAAACTCCCTGTTCAGGCGGTCAAGGGTATCCAAAATTCTCCATGCAATGGGAAGAATCTGGGCGTAGGCAAGGCCGGTAGCTTCGAAGAATTCAACCACTAACCCAGTGAGAGGATATGAAAGCCCCATGGAGAAAGGAGTGAAAGGAAAGCAGACCCAGGTTGCGGAACAGAAATCCGACCTAAGTCTCCTGTCAAAGGGCCTGACCTCGGCACCGTCAGGAAGGAGACCGGACGCCAACAAACAGGTAATGTCGGCGTCGGAGAAGTTGCAGGTTTCTGTTTCCGGAGCTTGCAGGTACTTCTGATCGAGGAAATCCTCCACCCCGGTCTCTTTGGCCGCCGTTTCCGACCGGATTTTCTTACGAGTCATAGCAACGTAAGAAGAAAAGAAAGAAATCAGGGGAAGAATTACCTGATTGGAAAGGACTGAAGGCCGGAGGTGTCGATGAAAAGCTTTGCTCTCGAAAAAACTGATGTGAGAAAAGAGAAAGGTTAATGGCGCATTTAAAGGAGGGTAGAAGTTGCAGAGGTGATGGGAAGTTACCCTCGACGTGGCATCGTGGATACTAAATCAACGGACATGATCGAAATAGGTGTGGATTAGACCTCAATTTGAAATTTTCACAGTTGTAATCTCTATCTACAACTTGTGAAAATTTGGGGGCAATTGTTATACCCTAAATCTTCGGCTGGAAATCCAGGGTACAGGTATAGACCAGGGGTAGGTATGACCCAGGAATTCTATGACCCTGAATTTGGCAGGTAATGTTCGGTAACCATGAATGTGTCAATAGTAAAGTGATGACCTAGGATGACGACTTCATACAGGAAAGTTTACATTCATTTTATTCTATGTTAATATGATCTAAAATGTGTATAATCCAGGGTTACCCTTTTTTTATAGATGACCCAGCATGTGGAAATGACCCTGCATGCTAGGGCATTGTCGCTTACAGTTTGTGTGCCTATATTTGATCAAGGACAGGTTGACGAAGTCTGCTAACGGTCGCATAAAACAAGCTAAAAACTTATTTCGCACGTGGTCAAAGTCAGTTAGCTGGAAACTCGGTCAACCAACTGAAAGAGACGTTGAAGAGGAGATCCGTGGAATATCGGACAAGTAGTTGAAGATCTAGGAGTATATATAGGACACTTAGTCGTTTATTCAGCTCATTCGAGCTTCACTCGTTGTAATCTCGTACTTATTTCTCTGCTTACTCACTGTACTCAAACATTTACGTGATCAATAAATTGGTAGCGTGTGTTATCGCTACCCGGGGTTTTTATGCCGGCGGCGCCTTAGAGACATCTAAGGGCTAAGGGCTTTTCCCTAGTAAAATTCTCGGTGTTCCTACTTGCATTCAAGGCTTCATTTGTGTTATTGACTTTCTCAATCGACTTCATAACTAAACTTACATTTTAACCCAGGATTCCGGCTTTTGTCCGTGGAATTCAGTTGTTGTCCCAGGATTTTTACAAACAATTTTCGTATCTTAATCCTAGGCACCAAACCACACAATCTTATTTGGTTCAAGTTTTACTAATTTTGCTTAAGTAATTTTTAGCCAAAACAGGTACCGTCTCGATGGCATCTCGACAAGTCTTTCCCGGTGTTGGGTCCCCATGGCCCATGGTTTTTTTATTTTAATATTTTTTTCAAAACGTTTATCGAGAAGACTTGTCGAGAATAAGTCCCTAAATTTATCAGGGGTAACGGAATACCCCTGATAAATTTAGGGACTTATTCTCGACAGGTCTTCTCGACAAACGTTTTGAAAAAAAATTAAAAATAAAAAAACCATGGGCCGTGGGGACCCAACACCGGAAAAGATTTGTCGAGATGCCATCGAGACGGTACCGGCAAAGACTCTGAGTCTCAAAATTTATTATTTTAAGTCACTATTGTGTTCGTTTAAGTACCTTTTATCAGATATGGTAAATAAACATTTTTAATGTTTATAAAAGTTAAATAATTTAAAACATTTATTAAAAAAAAACTACAAACGGCCGTTTGGGTACAAACGACCGTTTGTATCCTGTGTAGAAATAATAATTGTCTGTGTTTTATCGAGAGCCTTACAAAATTGGCCCCTGAAAGTAAAAGTACCAAATTGCCCTATGTGCAATAAATTTAACAGACAAAATTAACGTCCTTTAGAGGAAATGACGTACAACGAAACAAATTTCCTATATAAAGGATGTTTTTTTTTTGCTATTTTCTTAGTTTTTAGGATGAAAAGTGAAATTTGATAAATTTCAAAAAGACGTAATATGTAATTTGCTCTATAATTTATGTTTTATTATTATATTGTTTTTAATGATTTTTTTAATATTATATTAAATAGGCAACATAAAAATATTATATTATATTGTATTGTTATATTAATATTATACTATAGTGCAATTTTTTTATTTGTTAAAGTAAAAAATAAATAATAAATATAAAATATACATAAGTTGATGTGTTTTCATAACCGTACTATCCCCGCGACAACGCGTGGTGATAAAATCTAGTTTAATATTAATATCAAATTTAAAGGTTTATTTTGTAACATTAATTTAATAAAGGGGTAATATGATTTTTTTTTTAAGATTATCCAAGTTTTTTATGCTCGAAGTTCTCTCTAAATCTACATCATTTCTCTCTCAACTTTAATAGTATCTATTATTCATCTTCTTCATCAATGAGTTTTTCCCTTTAACCACAAGCTCATAACAACATATAATCCACTAATTGCAGCAATTTTCTTCACTCAATCCTAGGGGCCTTCGAATTATTTTAGAAAGGGGCCTGCTTAAACGAATAAAAAAATTATACTAATTGAATTAATCTTAGTGGGTGCCTCACCCTTGCTGGAGAGTACAATAATCTGCACATGATCCTTCCTCTAGGCCACATTGGATGGTTAGACACAATCTAAGTAGCAAATGGTTTGTCGTCCTTAGCTTGTGAGGGAGAAATATATAAAAATAAAGTAATAGAATTTTTATAATTATCTTTAGGTAATATGATTTTTATAAAGTGTAGAGACTTAGTATATGACGACTAATCTCATTCTGAGGCAATGTCGTATGTGACGATCAATCTTTTTCTCAACCCGTCGACTTAACAGTTTGACCGATCCACTTGTGCTTCTTAAAAGGAAAGAAATAACTCGACTGTTAAGGAGAGGGAGCACTGAGCTACAATAATTATGCCTGACCATTCCGATTCATAAGTAACTTTATAATCAATGTATAGAATAACATAGATTCAGTCCGGGCATTAGGCGTACATTTCTCTATGCTAAAGGGGGTTATGTGAGGCTCCACTATATCCTGTTGATAGCCGGAGGAAGAGGGAAAATATGAATAATGCCCTCCTCTTAGGTTAAAACTTTTTATTTAAAGAACTTTTGAGAACTAAATCTCAACCACTAATTTCAGATGGGGACCACTATAATTCATAGAGGGGGGGGGGGGGGTCCATATATATAAAGTAGTGGCTTAGAATGGTTTTGAAATCAATTAATTCTCAAATGATCCTCTCCATATATATATATAAGGGGTGGTTCAAGAGAAAACCAGTCTAAATCTAGAAAACCAAGAAAACCACTTTCAGCCAATTACAAAATTTCTTGGTATTTGTATTTATTTAAATTAAAAAAGGTTAGTAATGTAATTTTACCATTACTCTAATTAATTAATAAATCAATTATTCAATCCTACTTTCTCTCCCATTGGTTACATCTTTCCTTTATTTCGTGATCAGGTTTAATATAACAAAAATCTCTATTAATCACGTTCTTTCTTTTCCTAAAACCTGCGCATTCTATTCCTCCATTACTGCCCACGTTTTTTTCTTTCGACAATCGCAACATCACTTTTGAAGTGCATTTGATTTCATTATCAATTTGATTAACGTGCATTTGCTTTAATTATCAATTTGATTCTTAATCAAATAGAAAGTCAAGGATGCGCATTTGATTCGCAACATCAAACACGATCCCAGCACCCTCTATATGCAATTTCATCAAAAACGATTTTAGAGCTATGAATCGCATTCGATTATTGATTTCATCTATATTCGTTTCATATTATTACACAGATTTAACTAAGGATTACACATATGTAACCATAGTATAGTTCCTTTCGTCATGTTCTTCCTCGTTGATTTCAAGTCTTCCTATGATTACACATATATAGGGTAAGGATCATGTGGAAACAACTTTTATTGCGAAAACACGAAAACAAATATTAAAACCTCTATAACTTTTTCATGCGTTAATATTTTTTCAAAAAATTTGCACCAAAATCCTTAAAATTATGTTGTCTATAGTTCTGGAAAAAATTAAAAAAAATCTATTTTTTTAAAATTATTATTGCACAGGTGCAATAACTTTTTTATTATTATTATTGCACATATGCAATAATATTAAAACCTTTATAACTTTTTCATATGTTAAAGTTTTTATAAAAAATTACACCATAAATCTTATAAATCTATTATCTTTAATTCTGGAGAAAATTAAAAAAAATCAACGTTTTTTTTTTTTGTTATTATTGCACATGTGCAATAATATTAAAACCTCTATAACTATTTCATACGTTAATATTTTTGATAAAAATTATATCATAGATCTTAAAATTCTGTTATCTTTAATTCTGGAAAAAATAAAAAAATAAATTAACGTTTTTTTGTTAATACTGCTCATGTGTAATATAATTAATACGTATTATTGCACATGTGCAATAACAAAAAAATCACAAAATTTTATATGTTTAATTTTTTCCCTAGAATTAAAGGTGGCATAATTTTAAAACTTTTGGTGCTAATTTTTTTTTTTAAATATTAACGTATGGGGAAGTTATAGAAGTTTTAATATTTGTTTTCGTGTTTTCGCAATAACAATATTGTTTTTATTTGATCCTTATATATATATATATATATATATATATATATAGGGAGAGAATCATTTGAGAACAATTGGGTTTAAGAACTTCTGAGAACCATTCTAAGCCACTAGTTTATATATATAGAAAAATCCCCCATGAATTATAGTGGTCTCCGCCTGAAATTTATAAATATATATATATAGGGGAAAGTTATTGTACAAATGATAATTTGCGGGCTATTTTTTTATCTGACGGCGCTAAAAATGAAACACGCTTAATTAATTTTAAAAAAAGGACGCGGAGTCAATAAAAGGGGTATTAAAGTCTTTTCAACTTTAGATGAGACACGCATACGGAAAAAATATTTACGCATCAAACACAAAACGCAAACCTTTAACCTTTAAACAAATAACGCATACTTGAAATAAAATTCACGCATACACTTTTAAAAACTCACAATAACACAACCCTAACAAGAAATGTCTTACACTTAATAGAAAAACGCATGTATTCTAATAAATAACGCACACTTACGTTTTATAGATAAAAAATAACGCATATTTGATATGAAAATAACGCATACACTCTAAAAACTCACAAAAACACAAACCTACTGTCTTATACTTAAAAAATGCATGTTGATATTACAAATAACCCAAACACACAGAACATAATCGCACATGTTAAAAAATCACGCATTATTTTTTTAAAATCACGCAAGTTGTTATGAAAATCACGCATACACTCCAGAACTCACAAAATAACGCAAAAACACAGAACATAATCGCACATGTTAAAAAAATCGCGCATTATATTTAAAAATCACGCAAGTTGTTCTAAAAATCACGCATACACTCCAGAACTCACAAAAAACGCAAACACACAGAACATAATCGCACCTGTTAAAAAATCACGCATTATATTTAAAAATCACGCAAGTTGTTTTAAAAATCACGCATACACTCCAGAAAAACTCTTACAAAAAAGAAAAAGCCAACAAAATAAAATTACGCAATTATTAAATAAAAAACGCAAACAGAAAAACTCTTACAAAAAAGAAAAAAACATGAACATAAGTTTAAAAAAACTAGTTAATTGACTCCCTATAATCACGCATGTTGTTTTTATTTTGACGCGTGAAGAACTCGATATAAACACCTTACAACAAATAAAGCACCGCTGCATGAAGAAACGCTGTGACGTAATCTCCGTATATTTTAATTAAAAAAATTTAATTGACAAAAATGCCCCTCCGCATCTAGAAGGAAAACGCCACGCGTCGACCTCTCCTTCCTTCGCACGGAAAAATGCTTTTGTATTTGAACTTTCACCTATATATATATATATATATATATGAGTAAATTACGGATTTCGTCCCTGAGGTTTGTACAAATTTTGGATTTCGTCCCTAAGTTTCATTTATTACGGATTCCGTCCCTAAGTTTCATTTATTACGGTTTTCGTCCTCAAGTTTTGCAAAAACGTATCGGATTTCGTCCTTTTGACTAACTTCAGTTAAAATTTTCTGTTAAACGGATAAAAAAGACCTTAATACCCTTGTCTTTAATTAATATATATAAATACATAAACTAAAAATAAAATAATAAAACATAAATTAACACCCCACCCCCTTCTTCCCCACCCACAAACTCACACAATACACCGCCGACCTTCATCCTCATCCCTCCCACTGTCACATCCAACTGTTCCCATCGTCCCTCCCACCATCACATCCAATCACCATTCCCCATCGTCATCACTCTCCGTCCTTAATCACCACAGCGCCGCCACTTTCCCCTCTTCCCCGTCGTGGTGTTACACATCCGCCACCTCCGGCTTGCAACCACTTCCCTCCACCTCCTCCACCGGCCCCCTTCTCCCGCTCCGATTACACATCCTCAATCGCTGCCACCACAAAACACCTGCAACACCCACCACCACAGAGCCACCAAGGAGCGATTTCCACCGGTAGCGGCGAGATCCTTCCGACACCCCCAACCCCTGTAAATCCGGTTGTGTCCGACGCTTGTGTCCGACGAGCTCTCCAGTGAACTTCCGGTGGAGATGGCGAATCTAACTTTAATTAGGTTTATTAACTTCTCGACTAACTCGCTGACCGGTGAAGAATCTGAAAACGCTTTTTCTCAGAGGTAATTTCTTCGGCAGCGGGATTTCGGAAGAGTATTCGGAGTTCAAGAGTTTGAAGAGTTTAGGTTACCGGAGCTTGAAGAGCTTTGGCTTGGGCACTATAACCGCTACGACGGTGGAATTCCACCGGCATACGGTGGTGGTGGGTGGTGACGGAAGATGAGGAAGAAGAAGGAAAGGGGGCAAAATAGTCTACTTTTTTTTTATTTAAAAGAAGGGTAAAAGTTTATTTTTTCTTTTAATTTTATTATTTGTTTTTACACAAAAGGGTATTAAGGTCTTTTTACATCCGTTTAACAGAAAATTTTAACAGAAGTTAGTCAAAAGGACGAAATCCGATACGTTTTTGCAAAAATTGAGGACGAAATCCGTAATTTACTCATGTTTACTATATATATATATAGGGTTAGGATCATGCGAAAACATATTTTTTTGTGAAAACTGCGAAAACACATATTAAAACACACGTAAGTTTTTTCATACGTTAACGATTTTTCATAAAATCTGCGCCAAAAGTCTTAGAATTACGTTATCTTTAATTCTGGAACAAAATATTAAAAAAAAAATTAACGCTTTTTTTTTCCTGTGATGCACATGTGCATCATATAATTAAAAAAAGTTATAAAATGTTATTTTTTTCTTTAAATCTAAAGATAACACAACTATAAGATTTATGGTGCAATTTCCTTTTAAACCTATTAGTGTATATCACATGTATGAGGTTTTTTTTTTTTGTATGATGCACATGTACATCATTCAATAAAAACGCAAAAAAAATGATGAAAATATATGACATATGGTGCAACTAAGAAAAAAAATATATTAACTCATACTAAAAGTATGAGTTTTTTTTTTGTGATGCACATATACACCACAAAAAAATATATAAAAAATATAAAAAGCGTTAAGTTTAAAAAACTTTTATAGTATTAGAGATAACATAATTTTAAGACTTTTGGTGCAAATTTTTTTTTTAAAAATATTAACGTATGAAAAAGTTATATAGGTTTTAAGATTTGTTTACGCAGTTCTCACAAAAAAATGTGTTTTCGTAGGATCCTTCCCCTATATGGGTATATATATATATATATATATATATATATATATATATATATATATATAGGGCATGGTTATGGAGAAAACCCAATTTAGTTGAGAAAACTCTCAAAACTCATCCAAGGGCCAAGAATTAACCACCTCGTCAAATTGTATTATACCCATAAGGGCTTTTTTGACATTTCCTTCCTCCTAAAAGTAAAAGGCATTATGCTTTTCCTACACAACTTTTCATATGTCACCTCTTACCTCTCTCATCTCTCCTCTCTTTTCTTACTTTTTTGAATGACTACTTTCTCATTTCTCTTATTTTCTTTATTTTCCACTTTTAATTAAATAGTAATTATTTTATATATTATTTTCTCACTTGTAATTGCAAAGAAGCTATAAAAGAAGGTTATAAACAAAATATATTCAATTTACAAATAAAATATTTTTAAATCTTATTCACTTATATCGAAATCAGTCATAAAATAAAAAACCTCATATTAAATTTCACTTGACCAAATACCCCATATTAAATTTTACAGTATGTTACACACGTAAAAAAAACACTATTTTTATTAAGAGTAATGTTTTATAGTTTGTAACGTTACACAATATGATAATGTAGCATAAGATGTAACATTACATATTACATATATAACACAAGTGTAAATTTACATACATAACGAGAATAAATAAAACATGTGTAACACACGCTTAACATTAAAATAAACAGGAATATCCAAGGGAATGATACATATTTAAATTTACATACGAAACATGATTATTGACAAATAGAAATCGTAGGCACAAATTACGTCACCACTAACATCCATTAACTTAGATAATTAGATGTAACATGTTACAAGAGTGAATTTATATATGTAACATCATTAAAAAAATATAAGAAACAATTTTATCCAAGCTTGTAAAAATTATAACATTACACAATATGATACATGTAGCATAAGTTGTAACATTAAATGTAACATCACATGTGTAACACATGTGTAAATTTACATACGAACTTTTAAAAAAAAAGCATATGTAACACACGTGATAAAAAAAACATACATAACATTAGACAATAGATATGTAGCTATAAATAGATAATGATATGTAACATGTTAGATAAGTAAAGTTGCATACGCAACATCTTAAAAAACATATTTAACAAATGGTAATATGTTACACACTAAATTTACATATGTAATAAATATGGAACCATAAGATGTAACATTACATATATAACACAGCTGAAAATTTACATACGTAACATTATAAAAAAAACATATGTAACACGCGTGATAAAAAACATATGTAACATGTATAATTTACATACATAACATTATTAAATTTACATACGTAACATTATTAAAAAAAATTAAACTAAAAACAAAAATATCCAAGAGGATGATACACATCTGTAAATAAAAAATGACAAATATTTTTAGTATTATATAAGAAACTATTAAAACTAATATTAAACGTAACAAAATTATCATACGAACTAAAAATATTTTTAAAAAATGAAAAAAAAATAAAACAAAGCTAACAAAAAATATAAAGGCTAATTATGCTTCCGTTCTTGATAACCGTCTTCATCTTTGGCACAAAATCCCTTCACCTACAAAGAAAACAAAGTTCATTAGTTAATATACGTAAAACGTTACACATGTAACAACTTGTAACATTTGTAACGTTACACCAAATGATATATGTAGCATAAGCTAGTTTATATGTGTTAATTTAAATATGTGGCATAAGTTTAAAATGATATAAGAAATAATTTTATTCAAGCTTGTAAAATTTGTAATGTTACACAATATGATACGATACATGTAGCATAATATTAACATTACATATGTAACACATGTGTAAATTTACATACGTAACATTATTAAAAAAAACATATGTAACACGCGTGCAACATTAAACTAAACATAAATATCAAGGGAATGATATATATGTAAATTTACATACATAACATGATTAAAAACGCATATTCTATTAAACTAATTAAACAAGTTACATATGTAACATAAAAAGTAAAGACTGATAATGATTAAAAAATTTGCATACAGAGATTACACATGTAACATCAAACAAAGTTACATAAGTAATGTGAAGCGGGAGCAGAGACTCGGGATTCTGAGATATAAACTAAAAGAAAAAGAATTATAAACAACTTTTATTATTGAACTTTAAACAAGATTAGAAATTAAAAAACAAAAATAATTAAAATTATCGATTCATTTGAAAAATATAAACTAAAAGAAAAATGTTTTTAATATTATCCATCTATTAACACTTAAGTTTGGTGTAAATTTAAAATACTAAAAAACAGAATTGCAAGAAAATAGATAAAAAAAAAATAACTAGAAAATGTATGTTTATTATATATTTTAAAAGTTCTTTGCACAGAATGTAACAACATACAAATATTAACACTAAAATTGCATTGGGGTTTTAATGATACATGATTTATGCGTTCACAACCGACGACTTCACGAGACCAAGAAATCGTAATCTAGAAAATGATTTTATGAACACGAAAACAACATCTTACGCTACTAATCACAAAACGAGATCTATAAAAGGTGAGCTAGAAAAGGAGATATGGAAAAATGGATCTTATGCTAATAATCGAATTGCGATGATTTACTTCACGGGCGAGGTCTCTGGTTCAAGTCCAGGATGGCCCAGCTGCGCCAGGGAAAAGAATAGAAGAAGCGTCTGACTCCTTCATGCATGCTCCACTTGGCTCAGGGGGATATAGCTCAGTTGGTAGAGCTCCGCTCTTGCAATTGGGTCGTTCAAATCTGGAAAAAAAAAGGATCTTACATACCTTTGATTTTGAGTCGTCATTTCCAAATTTTGAAACAGTGGGGTGAACGACGATGGTCGAGATGGTGGAGGAGGCCGAGATGACGGAGGTGGTTCTTGGGAGATTTTGAAATAAAGAAATAAATGAGTAAAAGAATATATAAATGGTTGGTGAGGAAAGAGATGATGTGATTAGCTTTCTAGAACACTTTTTTTCAATTTTTGTCATGTTTTTTTTTTTGTTTTTTTTTTCAAAAAAAAAAACACCGTTTTAATTATTTTTTTTTCTTAAAACACCATTCTTCTAAACGCACCAAATTTTTTTTTTTATCTGCTTAGGTTCAAATGAGAATTTTTTAGAGCCAAATCCCAGCCACTAATTTGATGTGGGGACCACTATAATTCATGAGAGGCTTTCCATATATATAAACTAGTGGCTTAGAATGGTTCTTAAAAGTTCTCATAACCAGTTAGTTCTCAAATGATCATTTGAGAACTAATTGATTTTGAAAACTTTTAAGAACCATTCTAAGCCACTAGTTTATATATATGGAACCCCCCCTGAATTATAGTGGTCCCCACCTGAAATTAGTGGTTGAGATTTGATTCTCAAAAGTTCTCATATGAACCTAACCCTATTACATATATATATATATATATATATATATATATATATATATATATATATATATAGAGAGAGAGAGAGAGAGGGAGAGAGGATGGATATATTGAAAACCTCCCCGAGTTGGAAAAACCGTAGAAACTTTCCTAAAACGTTTTTTTTCCTTCAATTATTTTTTGAATCTCTCGGCGCTTTTTTGTTTTTTTCCCCATCAAACCATTAAAAGTAAATGTAGAATCTATAAAAAAAAAATAGGGTTATTGGCTTGAATTAATCGCAACTATCACTTATTGGTCGGGATCACTCCCAACTAAAGAAATCACCACCGCCACCCCCAACTATGAACCTAATTTCTGACAACACTAAAAAAAAACACAAAAAATGACAGAAATATAACACATATGGTGCGTTTTAGAGAAAACAAATATTAACTCATACTAAAGTATGAGTTTTTTTTTTGGGTAAGGGTTACCTCGGTGATTGTATATAATACTAAAGATAAGTACAAGTAGAGAGCAGAAATACTCTCTAGTTCAGACAGGGACATGCCCCTGAAAGCAACCAAAAAACCACCATAACACGGAGAACCAGAACAAACAACCTAGATCAAAACTAGGACTTGTAAACAAAAAATAACAATAGCGACATCAGCCCCCATCATCATATAAGACATGATCCCCAACACCCCAATCCGCCAAAGCAGCAACAACATGAGTCGACTTGCGAAACCTAAGAGTGGAAAGCTTCATTCTAACAGTATCCAGCACTTGGGACGCTAAAACATCAGGAGGGCGGGCATGATTACAAACAAGCCTATTATTTAGCTCCTGCCAAACAAAATACGCAGCAGCAGCAACCAAAAGCTTACCCACAATGGCCCGAACAGTTTTTGAGGAGGCCATAGAGTCAAGACAGGCAACACTGTAATCCCAAGAGGGAGGGACCTGCGACATACTACCCTTATCTCGAATCAATCTCCAAACCTGAGAAGAGAAGGAACACTCAAAAAACAAATACTTAGTGGAGTCTATATCCGCCGCACAAAGAGGGCAACACATTAAAAAACACTCAAAAAACAAACAAGTATGAGTTTTTCTTGTGTACACATGTGTATCACAGAAAAAAAAAACGTTAACTTTTTATTTTTTGTTTTTTATATAATTAAAGATAACATAATTATAAGACTTTTGGTGAAAATTTTTAAAAACTATATTAACGTATGAAAAAGTTATGTTGGTTTTAAGATGATTTTCGCGTTTTCACAAAATATATGCGTTTTCGCATGATCCTTTCCCTATATATATATATATATATATATATATATATATATATATATATATATATATATATATATATAGGGAGAGGATCATTTGAGAACCAATTTGATTTGAGAACTAAAAAGAACTAATTTGAGCCACAAGTTTATTTACATGTATCCCCCCTCCCATGAATTGTAGTGGCCCCCCCTGAAATTGCCCCCCCCCCCTGAAATTTGTGGTTGAGAGTTAGTTCTCAAAAGAAAAAGTTCTCATTTGAACCTAACCCTATATATATATATATATATATATATATATATATATATATATATATATATAGAGAGAGAGAGAGAGAGAGAGAAAGGAAGGAAGGATAAAATGAAAACCTCTCCGAGTTTGGAAAACCGTGAAAACCAAGCTAAAAAATTCGATTTTTGTTCCGAATTTTTTTTGGTGATTCTCTAAGCTAAAAAAAACCCCTTTATGCAAAAAAAATAAAAAAACGCCTAGTAAAATTATTTTTTTTAAAAAATATTTTATAATCGATGTTACATATGTAACAGTACCCTGTTACATATGTAACATCAGTTATAAAATATTTTTTTCAAAAAATTTTACTATGCGTTTTTTTTACTTTTTTGCATAAAGGGGGTTTTTTTAACTTAGAGAATCACCATAAAACAATCGGAACAAAAACCGAATTTTTTAGCTTGGTTTTCACGGTTTTCCAAACTCGAAGAGGTTTTCATTATATCCCTCCCCATATATATATATATATATATATATATATATATATATATATATATATATATATATATATATAGGGAGAGGATCATTTGAGAACCAATTGAGTTTGAGAACTTTTGAGAACCATTCTGAGCCACAAGTTATATATAAGGAAATCCCCCTCATGAATTTGAATGCTTCCCCCCTAAAAATTAGTGGCTCAGAATAGTTCTCAAAAGTTCTCAAAGAAAAAAGTTCTTATTTTAACCTAACTCTATATATATATATAATGTAATGTGACATTGATGCATGTGAAATAGAAAAAGTGTATCAACTAGGGGAGTGAAAGAGAAGGATCAAATCTTTTTATATTTAGTTTTAAAGGGTGTCGTGTTTAAATCTTGTTTTCCCTAGTTTTACATTATAATGCCCGACATAAGTTATGATATGATTTATCTAATCCTGTACGTTTATTGGTGGAGTTTGATGGGTCCTATGAGTCTTTGATAACGGTTCTCATGGCTATAAAGAAAAGAAAGTTTTCTAACATGTGTTAAGCCTCATGATCCGATGAGAATAGCTCTGCCAAATTATGATCCATGTTTATATAGGGTTAGGTTCAAATGAGAACTTTTTAATTTGAGAACTTTTGAGAACTAAATCTCAACCACAAATTTCAGAGGGGGGGGGGGGGGGCACTACAATTCATGGGAGGGGGAATACATGTAAATAAACTTGTGGCTCAAATTAGTTCTTTTTAGTTCTCAAATCAAATTGGTTCTCAAATGATCCTCTCCCTATATATATATATATATATATATATATATATATATATAGAAAGGATAAAATGAAAACCCACTTGAGTTGGAAAAACCATGAAAACTTTTCAAAAAACGGGTAAAAAATTCGTTTTTTTTTCTAAATTTTTTTATGGTGGTTCTATATATTATAGAGCTCCCCTTTATTGAAAAAAATAAAAAAAAACGGCCTACTCGATTTTTTTTTTAAAATTCTCAAAAAATCGTTTTTTTGCATATACTTAGTATCTCGGCCAAAACGGGGGTAAAAAATCGTGTTTTTATTTTCATATATTTTTTTATACATTCTACATCCCATTTTAATACTTTTGGTGAAAAAAAATCAAAAAAGCGCCTAGGAAATATTTTTATAAAAAATAATTAGTGTTTTATTTACATACGTAAGAAGCGAAATTTACATATGTAACTGGGCTTTTTTCACATATGTAACGTGAAAAATTCCAGATTTTGGAAATTTTTTTTAAAAAAAACCCCTAGGCGGTTTTTTTATTTTTTTCACCATGGGGATCGATATAAGGCAAAGAATCACTAAAAAAAATTTAAAAAAAAAAACTTTTTGGCCTCGTTTTTGAAGAGTTTCCATGGTTTTTCCAACTCAATTGGGTTTTCAATATATCCTTACCCTATATATATATATATATATATATATATATATATATATATATATATATATATATATATATATAGGTTAGGGGTAAAATACATCATCCATTTTCCATACATCCAGTGCGGATTAATCTAAGCCACTCATTTTCCTCCACATACATGGCACATGTTTATTTCCCCCACATGCAAGGCATATGCTCATTCCCCCATACTTTTAAATGGCCGTACCTTTTTTAAACGTCAATATTTTTTGAAAAAAAATACACCATAATTACGAGCGTTTTATTATCTTTCCAACGCCTATAGTAAAGACATACTTTCGAGGAACTTTTTTTTGCTAGAAATGGGGGTCCTAAAACTAGGCAAATTTATGGTGTTTTTCGTTGTTATTTTAACTGCACTTTTTATGATGTTTTTCACTGGTTCTTTTTTAACTGCACTTAATATGGTGTTTTTCACTTTTTCTTTTTAACTGCATTTTTATGATGTTTTTTGTTGTTAGGTTTAACTACATTTTTTTGGTGTTTTTGATGTTTATACTAACTATATTTTTTGGTGTTTTTCGTTGTTACGAAATGGTGTTTTTAACATGTGACATGATGTTTTTTGAACTGTATTAGTTCGATAAACATTTTGAAAAATGCCCAGATTGAAATAAGCACTAAAAAACACCTTAAAAATTATAGTTTGAAGAACAGTGGAAAAACACCATAAATCTGCCAAGTTTTAAGAAACCCATTTCAGGTCAAAAAAAAATCTCAAAAGTATGCCTTCACTATAGGTATTGGAAAGATAATAAAATGCTCGTAATCATGGTGTAATTTTTTTCAAAAAATATTGACGTATAAAAAAGTTACGGCCATTTAAAAAATATGGAGGAAAGAGCATGTGCCTTGCATGTGGAAGGAAATAGCATGTGCCTTGTATATGTGGGGAAATGAGTGGCTTTCATTAATCCGTAGAGGATGTAGGAAAAAAGAAGGATGTATGATAACTTGAATATATATATATATATATATATATATATATATATATATATATATATATATATATAGGGGAAGGATCAAATAAAAACAAGATGTTATTGCGAAAACACGAAAACAAATATTAAAAACTCTATAACTCCCTCATACGTTAATATTTTTTAAAAAAAGTTGCACCAAAAGTCTTAAAATTATGTCACCTTTAATTCTGGAAAAAAAAATTAAACATTTAAAATTTCGTGATTTTTTTATTATTGCACATGTGCAATAATACGTATTAGTTATATTACACATGTGCAATGTCAACAAAAAGAACGTTATTTTTTTTAACTTTTTCCAGAATTAAAGATAACAAAATTATAAGATTTATGGTGTAATGTTTTATGAAAAATATTAACGTATGAAAAAGTTATAAAGGTTTTAACATTATTGCACATGTGCAATAATAATTTATTATCGCACATGTGCAATAATAAAAAAATAAAAAAAACGTTGAATTTTTTTTATTTTCTCCAGAATTAAAGATAACAGAATTATAAGATTTATGGTGCAACTTTTTATAAAAAAAAATTAAAATATGAAAAAGTTATAAAGGTTGTAATTATTATTGCATATGTGCAGTAATAATAAAAAAACATTATTGCACCTGTGCAATAATAATTTAAAAAAAAAACTTGATTTTTTAAAATTTTTTCCAGAACTAAAGATAACATAATTTTAAGGATTTTGGTGCAATTTGTTTTAAAAAATATTAACGTATGAAAAAGTTATAGAGGTTTTAATATTTGTTTTCGTGTTTTTGCAATAAAAGTTGTTTTCACATGAACCTTACCCTATATATATATATATATATATATATATATATATATATATATATATATGAAAGTTCAAATAGAAAGAGTTTTTTTCGTGAGAAGTGTGGGAAGGCATCTCAACCATTGATCTAAGAAATTAATGGTTTAGATTTTGTCAAGACCTAATTCAAAAATAAGAAAGGAATTTAAAATGTGAAAAGAGCTGGAGGGATAGAAGTGGTATAGCCTAGAATTGTTCAATTTTTTCAAGTTCCTCCAGTTTTTTTAAACGTCCATAACTTTTTTATACGATATTTTTTTTTTAAATGTTTCACCATATAATCGGGCATTTTATTCTCTTTAATTCGAGTATAGTATTGCGCGCTATACTTTTTTAAAGAAAAAAACTTTTTTTAAAAAGTTTATTTTTATGCTCTCGTATAACTTCCGTGATTATGAAATGTAGCTTACGTGATTATTGAATATAGTTATGTGATTATCAATATAACTTGAGTGATTATCAATATAGCTTGCGTAATTATCATCAAACACGTACGGACACTTTTACCCTTACGTTTTACCTTTGCACGAAAAAAGCCCTTTGTACAATAACTTTCCCCTATATATATATATATATATATATATATATATATATATATATATATAGGGTTAGGTTCAAAGTGAAAAGTTAATTAATTATAGACACCCCCCATAAGTGTAGACATGTAGACACCTTTTTTCACCATTAGATCTCTTCATCTAATGGTTGTGATTAATTTCATTTTTCTTTTCTTTTTCTTTTTTCTCATTATTCAGAAAGTTTCAAATGTGAAAAAAAGCCATTTCACATGCGAAAGTATCTACATTGAACCTCACCACTAATTTTAAGTGGGGACCACTATAATTAATTAGGAGGGGGGGGTGGTGGAGGATTCCATATATATATATAAACTAGTGGCTTAAAGTGATTCTCAAAATTTCTCAAAACCAATCAGTTCTCAAATGATCCTCATATATATATATATATATATATATATATATATATATATATATATATATATATATATATATACTAGGTTAGTAACCCGTCTATTACACGAGTTGAGTTCATAATATTAGATACATATAAAAAATAAAAAACACAGTTAAAATAATCAAATTTATTATGCTTGACAAATTGTTGATTAGTTTTGTTAAAATAATCAAACTATTGAGTAAAATTTATCAAATTCATATTAAGTTTGTCAATAAAAAATAAATAAATGGAAATTTAATTTTGATAAAATTGGTAATTATACTTAATTGATATAATCTAATAAATTGATACTTGGATGTGGTTTTGACATGTGGCAATGTTGATGTGGACCTTCTAGAAATGAGACATGTGGCATCCATTTTATTGCTTTATTAGGATTAGAGATATATATAGGGAGAAGATAATTTGAGAACCACATGATTTTGAGAACTTTTGAAAACCATTCTGAGCCACTAGTTATATATAAGAAAATCCCCAATTAGTGGCCCAGAATGTTTCTTAAAAGTTCTCAAAATAAATTGGTTATCATTTGAACCTAATCCCCTCTCTCTCTCTCTCTCTATATATATATATATATATATATATTATTTTGACTTATTGTTTCCTTCCCACCTACATTAAAAGATCCATATACTACTTTCTACTCCAACTTCTTACAGCACCGACCAGCCACCATAGAGAATATAAAGTTTAAACCTTCTGCAGTCTCAAATCTGTTTGCTGTTTTATATGTACATAAACTTTGAACTTCCACTTAAGCCTTTTGATACTCGGTATGCTATAAGTATGTTATATGTATAAAACATAATATAGTTGCTTACGCCTTAACCTTTCTTATTTCATATACGTTTAATTTGGTTTGCTTCCGCACACATACAAGCCATTCTGTTGTTGCTTTCTTAAAACCGTACGCTGCAACGCGTCTACCCATCAAAAACTAGTTGCTAATTAAAAATCAAGTTATAATAAAAGTAATAGTGTATGTCTTCATAATTTTTTAAAATCCATCTTTTTAAAAGGTGAGTGAGTATATTAAGAGTATAAAATCATGTTTTGTGCTAGAATAAAATGGATTTTGTTACCCAGGCTAAATATCTATATACTACACGTGTTGACTAAAAAAAATTGAATGAGCACATATCTTTTTATGCCAAAAGTAAAAATCTTAGAGAGACACATCACTCTTTGATGCTTCCTATACTTTTTTTTTGCATCTTTCTCTTATTAAATATTGATTTTAAGTAATAATTTTTGACTTTTTTATTCTATTAAATACCAAGGTTGTAGAAATCGTTTGGCGGTAGCTCGACGGTCAACTGGTGTTAAGCGATTAATCGTGATTAATCAACGATTAATTGGATACTCTAAATTATTACAAAAAAATATATATAAACATGTACATATTCCAACATGTCAATATCATAGTATAGTTAATAATTAATTAAACTTAAAAGAGTAATAAACTAGTACTTATATAAACGTTTAAGTAAAAAAAACTACAATATTAAAGTCAAATACGTTTAATAATCCCAAAAAACAAACACCATACTTCAATTGTCATCTTCTTTTAACATTCTCAGAGTGATTCTAATATTTGGATTCTATCCGACTCGTACTCATCTTCAAACATTACCCTCTCTTCTAATAAACGCTAGAAGAAGAAATTTGAGAACTTTTTAAGTTTTTTTAATTATAAAAATTGGCTAACCGTAAAGGTCGCCAAGACCGCCAAGGACCGATGTTGACCGTCGTTGACCAACTGACCGTTAAACCATTAATCGTAGACGGTGGGGGACCGCCAAGCGATTAATCGCTGATTAATCACCGATTAATCGTGATTTCTGCAACATTGTTAAATACTAATATTAAGTAATAATAAGCAGGAGAGGTTTAAATGAGAAGTTTGTTTTAGGTAATAAGGATAAAAAGAAATTTCAGTCATTGGATCTTTATCTAATAAGGGTTATTGGCTTCAAATAATCATAACTATCACTTTTTGGCCAATAACACTCCCAACTAACGAATTTTCCTCTGGCACTCCGAACTACTAAGATATTTTCCTCCACAACTTCCTCCGTTAATTTTCTTTAACCATGTTAGTCATCTGCCTACGTGGCTGTCCTACATGGCATAAAATGATTATGTGGCTGTCTATGTGGCTTATGGCCACGTAGGTAGATGACTAAGGGGTTAAAGAAATTTACGGAGAGAGTGGTGGAGAAAAATATGTTGATAGTTGGGAGTTCTAGACGGAAATTCGTTAGTTGGGAGTGTTATTGGCAAAAAAATGATAGTTAGGATTATTTGAAGCCAATAACCCATCTAATAAAAAAGGAAGGAGGGATATGATAGTCTTAGCCACCTTTATTGACTTTTTCTACTTCCTCCATTTTCTTTAAACATTCATAACTTTCACATACAACATTATTTTTTTATAAAATTACACCATAAAAGCGAGCATTTTTATCTTTGAAACGCGTATAGTGTTGCTATATAAAAAATAAAAAAATTACTCTTTTGATTTTTGACACAATGTTCAAAATATTGTGTCATTGTGTCAAAATGTTCAGATCATTATGTCATTGTGTCAAAAGTATATATAGTGTTGCTTTATATAAAACTAAAAATAATTACTCTTTCGGTTTTTGACACCATATGACACGATGATCTGAACATTTAGACAAAATATGACACAATAATCTAAACATTTTTATCACAATATGACACAATGATCTGAAAATTTTAACACAATGACACAATTATTTGAACATTTTGATACAATTAAAAGAGTAATTTTTTTTTCATATTGTCAGGACCGATTTTCACATCAAGAATCATGACTTTGAGCGAGAACGAGGGTCGGATTCGAAAACCCTGAGAGACGATGAAGATGATGGAGAATCAAGAAAATCAAACAAGAAAGATGATAATCAAGTTGAATGATTTCATTGAACCGAATGATTACAACAACGAAATCATGACAACAACAGACTCTCTCTAGAATCCATGACTCACTCTCTCTCTAGAATGGAAATCTCACACACTCTACAAGAAAATCATCATCTCCACACTCAGATTCTCTTTTGTAATGAGGCACCCTCACTATATATATAGTGAGAGTGACTAACAAGTGAAAAACATAATAACTGAACAAAATACAATTAAATGAAATAAACATAAATATTAATTAAATCAAAGTTGATTTAATTAATCTGAAGCTTGTCTCGCTCGAACCGATCTTCCATTGACTTTTACATTGACCGTTGACCTTAACGGTTGACATTTCCAGAAAATGGTCTTCGGTCCAAACTCGCAAGCCTCGAGCATCACAACCCAGTCTCTGAATCAATTCACATGGATTTTTCAGTTGAATGCTTCGGTAAACAGATTTGATGGCGTCAGTCACATAGATTTTAGTTCCAACATATTCCCCCTTGACTGATGCTTTCAAATTTGTTTAACTGTTGAAGAATCGCTCTGCCGTACATCTTTAATGAGAAACTGATAAACCGGAGACAATCTATTGTAGAGATTCGCCCTTTGAATAAGCTTCTTCTTTTCTTGTTTCTCCAGTTGAGAGCCAAGTGCTGCCGTCACTTGTTTCACGCGGTCGGATACAATACTGAGAAAATGCTGAACATCGGAGTCAAAACCGCAACAAACCGAATCGAATAAACCAGTCAAACACTGAAAATGCTCTAACTTCTGATTGTCGACCCGATATCCAGTTCCATAATAATTCCTCCTATTTCTCTAAATCCCTCTGAAAACATCTGATGCGGAAGCGAAAAAATCAGATGCAGAGAGTCGAACCACTTTGCTCGGTTGCCTAGAGAAACCGGATAAAAAATCTTGAAATCGGACAATCTCACGAAAAACCGGAAGCCGGATGCTGACAGTTGTGAATAATACGCTGACTGAGGTTGGATGCGAATATAAACATCAAATCAGAGAGAAACTGAGATCCCGAGCAAAAAATAAATCATAACTGTAGTCTTCGTAATTTTGGGCGAAGAAAAACGAGCTCGGAAAAATAATCCATGAAGATTTCTGAGTTAAACGGTGCAATCTAGAAAATTCCATCAATTTTCATCAAGTGACGGCCCTTCGAGAAATTTAACTGGAATATTCCAATAAATTAACTGAGATTCCAGTTAATCCGGTTAGTTGACATCCGCGCTGCATCAGCTAAAAATAAACCGTGAGACGTACCGGAAAAAGCTTCTAAATTAACCGGATAATAAAGCTAACCCGTTAGTGATCGATAGCAAACGTTGCGCGTGACGTCAATAAACGAGAACCCCAAAAATCATTAGAATAAATCCATGACCAATAAAATTTTCCACAATTTCGTTGCTGCGTTTGTCGTTCGTTTTGTAAAAGACCGATAGAAAAATACCCCGCATTTAACGGAAATGCTGAAAAAAGTAATTACTTAATTAAATCCTATGAGAGAGACCATAATCCTTGTGAAGTGCAAGCAACCAATCAAAATTCAGCTCCAAGATAGAATCTGACAGCTGGAAATGAGGAAGATCAAAGGCAGAGATGCATGATCTGTGGGAAAGGCAGCTGGCCAATAGAATTTCAGTAGGAGAAAACACATTAAAAGATCCTACGATTGCGATAAGAGTGATCCAGCGATGCTGAGCTGTGATCCGTGTGATACAGTTATGAGCCTATCAAACACTGGCAGCGTATGAAGCCATAACGTCTCTTTTCCAGCAGGTGGGACAACGTGCGCTCCCAGCTACCAATCAAACTGCGACAACATAAGGGGAATGTCGGTTAGCCGACAGAGGAGAGAGGAATAATTTTTTTTTAGCAACCACTAAACGTCAGCCACGTCATCGCGTCTTCCTCAAGAACCTGCTAAACCCTAGTCGACCGGAAATAACCGCCGGAAAATCGAGCACCACCGCAAAACCGTAAATCGTCCATATCTCGGTTGAAACTCAATCAATTTTGATGATTTTTAGCTCGTTGGACTCGTGAGATCATCCTCTTTCATTATTAACGATCAAAATCCTCTAAGAACAACTCGAATGAAGACCCAGAAACAAGTTCGCTAGCCTTCTTTCAAGTCCGCTAAGATGATGAAGTCCGCTAAGAGACTGAGAAGTTCGCTAAGCAAAGCAGAAGTTCGCTAAGCAAGTCCGCTAAAGCAAACAAGTCCGCTAAGCTCATGAGAAGTCCGCTAAGACAATCTTCAAAGCGTCAAGAACTTGATAAATTTCTGGAAAATTCGATGAACAGTGAAGAACACATACTTGAACAGTCCTTTTGATGCAAATTCGATGTTTCGAAATGAGTGTAGATTACAGATTCGTGACGGATTCGAGAAGATAAACTATTCACGAGATAGTCCTGGCCACAAACGATCCATAAACAACAGCAACTTCGATTGAAACAACCCTAAATCTGGAAATCTCTCAAGAACATGAAGAACACCAAGAACGCATATAGTAGTGTGTGTTTTTCCAGAATCTGCCCAAACAATTGAGATTTATACGAAACGGATGCTTCCAATGGATCCGTAACGCGATTTCCACTAAGAATCATACCTTACTTCATCCAAATCCATGAAGAAAAGCCCAGAAAACTCAGAATCAAAGCTCAAAATCTTCAAAAAAAACCCCAAATACGGGAAAACTCTAACAGCTTCGAAAAACAGCTCGGATCTTCAATTTCTCCACAGATTTGAACATGTAAAAGATGAAATAACATCCAGATGAACTCCATAACACGAATCAAGCATCCATATCATCAGAATCCATCCAGAATCATCCAAAAAGAAGAAAAAAGTAGAAAAAATCTTCAAAATGAGTTTTCTTATCTTCCCCTTATTCAAGCTCAAAATCCAGATTCGAGTGACCAGATTCATCGTGAGATGAAATCTGTTCGGTTACCTTGCTCTGATACCATTTTTAAGGACCGATTTTCATTACAAGAATCATGACTTTGAGCGAGAACGAAGATCGGATGCGGAAACCCGAGACGATGATGAACGAGAGATGAATCTAGTAAATCAAACAAGAAAGATGATAATCAAGTCGAATGATTTCATTGAACCGAATGATTACAATAACGAAATCATGATAACAACAATCTCTCTCTAGAATCCATGACTCACTCTCTCTCTAGAATGGAAATCTCACACACTTTACAAGAAAATCATCATCTCCACACTTAGAGACTCTTTCTGTAATGGGGCACCCTCACTATATATATAGTGAGGGTGACTAACAAGTGAAAAACATAATAACTAAACAAAATACAATTAAATGAAATAAACATAAATATTAATTAAAAGTTGATTTAATAAATCCGAAGCTTGTCTTGCTCGAACCGATCTTCCGTTGACTTTTACGTTGATCGTTGACCTGAACGGTTGACATTTCTAGAAAACGGTCTTCGGTCCAAACTCGCAAGCCTCGAGCATCACAACCCAGTCTCTGAATCAATTCACATGGATTTTTCAGTCGAATGCTTCGGTAAACAAATCTGATGGCGTCAGTCACATAGATTTTAGTTCCAACAGAAGGTGGGGTAGGAGATGGAGATGAAAATGGTTGATATGGTGGAAAACCTTGGGTTATTTGAAATGATTGGTAATTTTGTTGGGAGTAAGAATTAAAACCGAAGTTCTGAAAGGGAGCAAAAGGTTGGAATGGTTGTGGCGGTGGAGTCATACTCGCAACATAAGCGAACAACCCATCGTCTCGCGGTTCTTGATCGTTCGAGTTTGTTTGCCGCGGGTGTTGGAAACGTGGGTTTGATGAAGAACCACCACGAGGAAACATTGTTATTTTTGTGTAGAAGAGAGAATTTTAAAAGAGATGATGAAAAGAATGTGATGTGTTTAAAAAAAAGGGTTGAAGGTTATATATAGTGTAAAATAAGTGGGTAAAAAAAAATAAGAATTCGACCGTTCAACGGTCGAATATTCAAGTGGGTCAAAATTTACACGGCGCCATGTTCATAGCGCCACCCATAAAATTTTTTAACATGGCGCCCCGGGGGCGGTGATGGGCGTTATAGGGAGCGCCATATTAGCCTTTTTTTCCCTATAACGCCCCACTACGGACAACCTAATAAGGGTTTGGTATTTGGTTGGTATTTTGGCTATAAAGATCGAACTAAGTGACAATTTCGTTTTATTAATACCTTATAAAACATTGGACAACTTATATTGTCATCATTATTATATGATTGATGTGTGTGTTCATATATAGAAGACAATGGTACTTTTGCAAACTTTTAAGTTTTAAATTTATAGAAATGATTACTTATGAAAACCGACTACACACGAAGGCAAGTGCACCTATCGCAAGAGTAGTATAGTTGACAAGTAGCCAAGTATCATTCCAAAGAATCGGGAGCTACCAATAAGCAACTGTCACTAGATCCTAGCCGATAATTAAGTTGGTTTTGTTGGTTTCAGTGATTAAATAAACTAATGAAAATAAAATAAGAAGATAACAAGTGTAGAGAACTATCACTTAGGCATATACTACTCATGGTGATTCTTAACAAATTATAGTTTGGTGTAACAAGTTACCAAAACAAGGAAATGAAGACAACACTCAAATCACATGGTTAAATTATATATAATAAACTCATGGTCGTTAAGGCACAAAGTTGATTCCTCGGTAATATTGGAAAGCTATACATGCTGGTCACTTGTTCGCCACCGTAATTCCGGCATTAAGTTACTAAGCTATGTTAGCAAAGGTGATTTAACACATTAGTTATATGGTCATGTCATAGTATATTAAACTGGCATGCTAAATCCAAATGCTAGAATCCCTAGACGTATGGTTATGCCATAGTTCATCTAACATATAAATCTAAACAATACAAATCGACACAACATATGGTCATGTCAAGGTATCAAAAGATTAGAAGATAAGTCATACATGGACCCGTGTGACAAGTCACTTGGCTTATTGCCATTCCTAAGCTTCTTGTCACACACCACATATCAACACATTAACTATAGAAGTCATAGCATACCAAGATGGGCATCTCCAATATGATGTTAACACACTTGACATATGGTCATGCCTAAACATGCTAACATCACCACATCACCTCACTAAGCTGTGGTCAAAGTTAGCAAGATGACATGGCTTGAAACACTTGAAATAAAATACCTGAATCCCTAACACCCAAAAAAATGAATGAAAACAATTACTTCATACATATGCATATATACAAAATAATTGAAAGGAAGTGCATGATAAAGGGCTAAGTCCCCTATTATTTATCATCTTAAATTTGAGGTTAGGAACATCATAGTTCAAAGTGTTAACTTAACTTCAATGATGAAAAGGGTCATAGCTTGATGTCGCTAACCATGGACTATTGTTAAACAAAAACTATAAAAGAAAAATTGAGAGTCACCTCAAAATCATCCTACCTAAGTGATATTAGAAATTAGCCACACATGGCTGTAACACAATGACCACAAGTGTAAATAAAAAGAGACATCATAGTCAAATGATTCAACTAGTTAAGAAATTACAACAAGTGTTCAAAGATTCTTCCAAACTTGGGATTTGGAATCCTCTCAAGAACAAACTAGCTGCTGAAGTCAAACTAAGAAAATAGAAGAAAGTTACAGAAGAAAAATAGAGTAAAAGTGATGGCGATGGATGCTTGCAATTGAGAAATGAGTTTGTATTTATAGCCAAAATCTGTTGGTTGCCCACGGTCATGCGCGTGCTGGCTCACATCATCTCGTTGACCTAACATATGATCTCTACAAGCTGACGTTAGTACACTCCCGTGTCTGAGCCTCACATGGTCGTGGATAAAGTGGTACACGATCATGGCCATCAAGTGAAGACAAACACGTCATTTTCTTTTGTCAGATCTGGTTTGGTTTACTTTTTGCACAGGCGTGGTCTTCAGGGACACGGTCGCGTGTCAACTAACACGGTCGTGGTCGGGAGGGATATGGTCGTGGAGTAGGCCGGCACAACCGTGCTAAATTCTTTGATCAGATTTTTATACTTTTTTGCATAATTGAACTCGAGAAGCTTCAAGGCCTGTGAATTCAAAATAAAGCAATTATGAACATATTAATGAACTTCCACAACCATAATCGACTAAAACGAATGATAATTGATGGATTAAACATGTGTATTTTAGTGTACATCAATGCTGTATAAATTTTTATCCATATGTAACACTTTAAGAGGTTCCTAAGGTATACGTAGTAAAGCATATGTATTGGTTTTGGTGTTTGCGTCACTTGATTGGTTATTCTGGTCAGTTTAGCATAACTATACGCCTGTACATGTGTGTTTATGTGTGGTGCTTTTTGTTTAGCCGGTTATGCACAACAATAAAATTGTATTTTGAACTTGGTTGGGATAGAAGAAAGATATGACATGATGATTTTACCAATTTGAGGAAAATTGGAAATAAATAATCCCAACCTTTGAGGGTTGGCCGGCAATAATCCCACTTTCAATAATCACTCCCAGTGGTCCCAACTTTCAACCTATTTACTGATATTGGTCCCGCCGTTAAAAACACTAACACCGTTAAGTTTGTCGCTGATGTGGCACCTGAGTTGGATATTCATTTGTTTTTTTTTATTTTTAACCCATTTTAATTACACATGTGGCAATCCATGTGTAATTTCACCACACACATCTTGTGGCCACCGGTTGGGCCAAAGAGGGCCGACGAGCCTGGTCCTCAGGCGAGCACTCCGGCGAACTCCGACGACATCGAACGGCCACCGGTTGGACCAAAGAGGGGCGGCGAGCTGTGATTCTTCGTATTTTATATCGAATTCGAGCTCAAATCTAGAAAATTTTATTGTGTTTGACCTTTTCTGGTCAAACTGTTTGTGATCTGATTGTGAAATTGAACATTAAATTGAGCTTTTTGAGAGTTCTTGCTGATTTCATGCCCTTCAGTTGTCTTGTGCGAGTATATTAATACAACCGGCTTCAATTTTGATCAACATTTGTTAAGATCTTAAAATCACAGGTCGGCATTCTTCATTCAGTGTTATTCGATTTTAATCTAATATAACCTGATTTTGTTAAACAAAAAATGTCTATCCATCTCGGTTTACCTATTTAATCTTTTTTTAAGCATTAAATTCATGTTTGGTTGCATCTACATGAATTTGAAATTTTCCACGTTGTCTTCTTTGTGCTCGTCCATGGCAGATTTCGAGAAACTCAACGATTCTTCTCATATCTATTTCCGTTAGACTCGGTTGCTAATCACAAGATCATAGCAACTTTTAGAATTGATTTTGGTTTTGTAAAAATCACAAATTTGAGAACGTGTTTATCAACTGCTTCATTTGTAAACCAACTCGACACTCATTCGCATGATTCGGTTTGCTTCATTCATTTGATTTTTGATTTCATTCGCATTAATATCGAACATTTCATTCGCATGCTCAGCAAATACATATAACGAATCTGGAATTCATCTTTTCGTATTTGACCAGTTCCTCATCTCGTATCTGACAACGTGTTCATCAATCTCGGTTTTCAAATCCTCACGAAACTGTTTCAAGCCATATCTCGTTCTGATCGTAGTTTGATTTCAAGCACAACCATATTTTCAATTTTATGATTTATGCTATTTTGATCGAGATATGATTGATTAAAGTGTCTAGATATCCATATGAATTTAAAGTTTGAAGAGCATGTACGGCTGACCTGGTTTCATTCTCAAATTGCTCATTTGTCGGAGTGCTCGCCAGTGTTGTTGGGTGATGTTATCTTACCTGGTTGGCGATGGTTGTTGGTGGCGGTGGTTGCTGGTGGTCGAAAAAAATAGAGGGCTGTGTTTTGAGGATGAAGATGGTGACGTGGCAGGAGGTTAAAAAATAAAAATAAAAAATATCCAACTCAGGTGCCACGTCAGCGATAAACTTAACGGTGTTAGGGTTTTTAACGGCGGGACCAATATCAGTAAATAAGTTGAAAGTTGGGACTACTGAGAGTGATTATTGAAAGTGAGATTATTACCGGCCAACCCTCAAAAGTTGAGATTATTTATTTCCAATTTTCCCCAATTTGAAATCAGAAATGTTGAGGCAGTGATGTTTGGCAAGAGATGTTCATGGAGGAGATGACCCGTGTCCCTCGCAGCTGACATCTTTGCAACATATGCCTTCCGATGATTTGTCTGAAAGTTCTTATTTCAAATCTGAGCCATAAACCAGATCTAAAATACTCATGTTCTCCAAGTTTCATGTTCTAGAAAACGTTAACAATGTAATTACTCTTGTATATGTTTTGCATTTCCAAAGAAAATTGTTGCTAAAGAGCCTGTAGAGGGGTTGTTTAGCTTTAATTACTTCTATAGTTTAAAATTTTTAATTCATTACGTATTTTATATTTAGTTTATGCTGCATTGATATTTTTTTTATAATTTTTCTAATGCGAGCATGAAAATCATTTATGGAAATCTGTGCAAGTGTAACGTATAATTATGATTGAAAAAAATATGAAACACATAAATCGCTAAAAATTGGTCTATCCTAATGCGAAGCAAGGATTGCCATCTTATTGATATTAAATAATATTTTTTCACTTCTTTCTTATATTAAATATTTTATAATAATTAATTATGATATTAAAAGAATACATTTCAGATTTTTAATATAATGTAAATTAACTAGAATAATTTAATATGAAACTTTTTTAACAGAAAATTTAGATCAATGACGGGCAGTGCCGGCCCAAGAGTAAGACAACCCAAGCAAGGGCTTTGGGCCCTAATTCCCAAGGGCCCCCTTTCAGTCATTTTTAATATGTTTTTTTGGGCCATGCTATTTTTATTTATAAGGGTTAGTTGGGTCTGGACTTTGAAGGCAGTTAAGACTGCGAATCTTCCCAATGGAAGATCAATCAATGATATGTTCCTTCCCAATGGAAACACATTATGTATCATCATCATGAAGTCCTTGGTAATAAATCATTTTCCGTTGATAACAGATTTAGATTTGAGATTTCATACTCTATAGTTATCATCTTCACTCTTCATCATTGATTCCATCAAACTTTTCAAATGCTTCGTCACTCATTCAGAGATTCATTCACAAATTTGGGTATTAGTGTTTAGTTTTTTTTAGTTTGCTATGTCTTAATAAGTTTTCTATTATTCTGACACTTATATGTTTTGGTTTGGAGATCTTGGTATTCTTATTACTCATTATTATATATAAAATTGCTCATTCTGTAAGTTATATATGTTTTATTTTGGTTATAGCTTAATGATCTTTTCGTTTGATTATAGGTAGTTTACGGTGATCAGAGTAGTTTTTATAGTAGCTGAGAACTTGAGATGAAAAATATATCATTTTGTTGTTTAATTTGAGGTCTCATTGAGTTTACTACTATTTTCCGTATCACTTGATGAAAGAAGAAGGAAGGTAATGTATGTTGGTGGTAATAAAGTTACTAAGCGTCATCTAGTAAAGATATTGGGCAAAACCTTTTTTTTTTGCCTTGACTAGTAAAAACTTCTTGGTACGTCATAAAAAAGGCCCCAAATTTCTATTTCGCTTTAGGCCCATAAAATGGTTGAGCCGCCCCTGATGACGGGTCACTACCACCCGATCATCTCCATTTCCTGAGTATAAGACCCGAAGACTACCATTAGGAGGAAGCCTATCATGGATGAGAAAACTCTCTGTCTCAACCTGGATACCCTCACTACTAAAAACAAGGTCTTTAATGACGTGCGAACGATAACGCAAAAAATGTGTGTCATTAAAAATCTGTCATTATCCTATATATACAAATGACAACTTATAAGTACCATTTTCAAAACATAATGTACAATTTATATTGCATATGATACAAGTCTATCACTTTTTTGGTACAAACGTTTATTGCATATTTGGTTTTCACCTTTATAGATCCATTCATCTCCACCTGCATTATCTGTCCGCAGATCGATTCGTCTCTCATCTCTCTACCACCGATCATCTCTCTCATCTATCTTCCGCCTATTCAACACCATCACAACCAGTGGCAACAATCTTGCTCAAATCGATCTCCCAAATCCTTTCTCCTTTGAGATGCTAGAAAAAGGGAGATATATGGGAGAAGCGACACCGTCACACGGCGGATCTCCAAGGATAACAGTGGTCAAGCGAAAGTCCGCCACACCGTCGTTAGTCTAGCTTCCATGTCGCTGAGCCTCTCGCTGATCTCCGACAACTGAGCCTCTTGCCGATCGATGACTGAAATCTGAGATCGCCGCCACACTGCCGTTTATCTGGCTTCCATGTCGCCGAGCCTCTCACCGATCGCCGCCAAGAAATCGACGCTGCTCTTTCCATCGGAGTTGTTGCGGGTTTTGCCCTCGGATTTTGTTGTGTTTTTTTTTCATGTTTAATCTTTTAGGGTTATGAATTTCACAATTTGGTGGTGCCAAGAGCAACAGGGGGGATTGCATGTAACCCTAGAATTTGGTAACAAAATGTCTCGGTCGGTAATCTTTTCTCGCCGATGTCCTTTTCGATATGCTTGATTTATTTCTTCTACTCTCATACAAATCGTAGATAGCTCTGTTTTCACGGATCGAATAGATAAATGTCATTGATTATAGCCTTGCAAGTTCAAAGTAACCTCATTAGGTGATTAATTGTAGGGGGTGTTTGACATTGCTTTTTGAAAGTCTGATGTTGTTTTTCAACGTGTTGATAATCTTATGCCAACGTACAAAAATCTGCCCTTTTATGTTAGGATTGTTTTGGGTGTGTATTCGTTGTTATCTTTGATGTTGGCGATGAACCTAGGCCGGATATTAAGAAAACCCGGTGTTCATGTTTTGATTGTTGTCTGCCCATGGCGATCTTTATTTGTGTTTGTGGTCTCTTATGGCCGATGTTTCTGTTTTAGTTATGACCTCACCTGGTGGCGATGAATCCTTGACAAATTAGGGTTTCTAAAAACCCCAAAACCTTTTTTACCAAGGATTTGATGAATTTTGTTTTGATTTACTTTCCTTTTAAATCCTTCATTTGGATTTTATTATTGATAGTTTTTTTTTGTTTGCAGATTTTGGGGAAGATTCAGGGGTGGTGCTTGCTGAACTCGATTGGGTATGGTGGTTTTTTCCCCTCCTCCCTAAAAACCTACACATTCATCGTCTTTTTTTCACTGTCTCATATTCAAAGATGCTATATTAGCATTTATTGTAGATTGTATTTATTTATAGATAGGATTGCGAAATATTTGTAAAATTAGAGAGAATACGTCAAACAATATGTGTATATATTCAATTGAGAGATAATGAAAAACCAAGGAATTATTCTCCTACTTTCATGGTATCATAGACCGATCCTCTCTCCCACCCATCAACCCTAATTCGGCTCCCCCCTCCTCTGCGTACTCCTCTCATCTTCTTCCTCCTCCATGGATCCAAAGAATCATCCCGCAATTACGGTTAATAACATCCGTAATTTCATCCCTATTACTCTTACCACCGATGTTGATCGAAATACCCCTTGGTCGGAGCTCTTCAAAGTTCATTGTAGAGCCTTCGATGTCACTGATCATCTCTCTCCCCGTAAAACCCCAGCTGTCGTTGCTCCTTCAGCCGATGCCGCCAAAACTACCACCATCACCGATGAGACTTGGAACCGCCTTGATGCCATTGTTCTCCAATGGATCTATGGCACCGTTTCTCACGAACTCCTCTCCATGATTATCAAGCCCGATATAACGGCTGCTGAAGCTTGGAAAGCTTTAAAAGATCAGTTTAATAATAACAAGCACACTAGGGTGCTTAATCTGGAGCGCAAGTTGGTGAACACAAAACTCGAGAATTTTGCATCCGTCACCGCCTATTGTCAAGAGCTTAAAAACCTCTCTGATCAACTTGCAAGTCTCGAATCCCCGGTGTCCAATCAACGCCTTGTACTGCAGCTTGTCTCCGGTCTCTCCGAGGCTTACGATGGCGTTGCGACCATCATTCAACAAACTGATCCACTTCCCGACTTCTCCGATGCTCGGTCGAAAATCATCCTTGAAGAGACCCGCAAGGCCTCCCATGCTACTGCCTCTGCCGCTCAGTCCGCCACTGCCTTCGCCGCCGCTGCTCCGGCTGTCACCGCCCCACCACCGCCTGAACAACCCTCTCAACAACGTGGACGGAACAAGGGTAGGGCAGGTAACCGTGGGTCACGTAACAGAGGGGGAAGAGGCGTCTTTCCTGCTCACTCGTTCCAGCCATGGGCTGGCCCACAACCTGCTTGGGCCAATGCTCCTGCTCAGCCCACTCGATATCAGCCATGGGCCACTAATCAGCCTTGGGCCGCACCGCCTTGTCCCTACCCAACTAGTGGCCCAACAGGCCCGATGATGAGACCAGCCCCCTCCCCTGGGCCCGGCATTCTTGGGCCTCGCCCATCTCAGTCCTACGCAGCTTCGGAAGTTAGTTACACGCCCACCGATCTCCACCAGCCTTTTAACGGGATGACTTTAACTCCTACTGATCAGTGGGTTTTGGACTCAGGCGCATCGTCTCACATGACCAACTCACCAGGTAATCTCACGTCTTATTTTTTTAATAAAGTTGCTCGTAACATAGTAGTCGGAAATGGCGCCACCATACCAATTTATGCTACTGGCAACACCACCCTTAAACCTCCCTTCCCCTCTTTGCACTTGAATAATATTCATTATGCCCCTAACTTAGTCAAAAATCTTATTTCTGTACGTCGGTTAACAACTGACAACCATGTTTCTATTGAATTTGACCCCTATGGCTTTGTTGTGAAGGATTTGGCTACCAGGAACCCTATCCTCCGATGTGACAGCACGGGAGACCTCTACCCGTTCACTATCTTCGTTGCTTTCCTCAAGACCTCAAGCTTTCTCTGTTGTTTCTCAAGACACTTGGCACCAACGCCTTGGTCATCCGGGATCCAACATTTTAGATAGCTTGAAAACTACTTTGTCTTTTGATTCAAAAGGTTCTAGTTTGCATGTTTGTCGTTCTTGTGTTTTTGGAAAACATGTTCGTTTGCCATTTTATGATTCTAATAATACTACTATTTATCCTTTTGATATCGTGCATAGCGACATATGGACGTCACCGATAGTATCCTCAAATGGTTGCCGTTATTATGTCCTATTCTTAGATGATAAAACTAACTTTTTATGGACATTCCCCTTAGCAAATAAATCTCAAGTTTTTTCCACTTTTTTTGAAATTTGCCAAACACATTGAAACACAATTCAACCTCAAAATAAAAACCTTTCAGTGTGATAACGGTACAGAATATAACAACGCTGCTTTTCATCGTTTTTGCAATGAAAATGGTATGTTGTTTCGATTCTCTTGCCCATACACATCATCTCAAAATGGCAAGGCCGAGCGAAAAATACGATCCATTAACAACACCATCCGTACTCTTCTAGCACATTCCCATGTAGCCCTTAACTTTTGGCACCATGCTCTCGAACATGCCACCTACCTTCTTAATATTCTCCCTACTAAAACCCTTCAAAACTCTTCTCCCACATCCCAACTCTATCATCGTTACCCATCCTATTCACACTTGCGTGTTTTTGGATGCCTTTGCTACCCTCTTATACCCTCTACCACCATTAACAAGCTGTCTAAACGATCCACTCCATGTGTCTTTCTTGGCTACCCTATGTCACATCATGGTTATAAATGTTTTAACCTCACAACGGGTCAAATTATTATCTCCCGTCACGTCATCTTCGACGAGACTATTTTCCCATTTCATTCCCCTCCACCACTGACCACCTCACCGTCGGACCAATCAACCGACCCTTCCCTATGGTGGCTAAACCCAGACGCCACTCCAACTCCTCTCACCTCGTCACCTAGTCCGCAACCCACCCCACCCGATAGCCCAATAACCAACACCCCTCATCTGGCCCATTCACCACTTACGGCCCAACATGCGCCCTCCCCCTCTTCACCCGCTACCCCTTCTGTGACCAGTAGCGTAGCCTCCCCCACCACTACCACACCCTCCCCAACAATCCCCATTCCACCACCTCCCCCCCCCCCACCGTCCCGAACAATGCATACCCGTGCGATGTCCGGCATTTACAAACCTCGCCAACCCTTTAATTTAAATACCGCCACATCCATTTCCCCCCTTCCTAAATCCCCCACTGAGGCCCTAAACAACCCGGATTGGCGTGGCGCTATGACTGATGAATTTCGGGCACTTATTGAAAATAAAACGTGGGACTTGGTACCAAAAGTTCCGGGGATGAATATCGTACGTAGTATGTGGATTTTTCGTCACAAACGAAAATCGGATGGCTCACTCGAAAGATACCAGGCACGGTTAGTTTGTGATGGTCGTTCACAAAGGGTGGGTGTTGATTGTGGTGAGACTTTCAGTCCAGTCGTTAAACCGGCTACAATCCGCACCGTTTTATGTCTTGCGATTTCTAACTCTTGGCCGATTCACCAACTAGACGTCAAAAACGCTTTTCTTCACGGCCACTTGAACGAGACAGTGTATATGCATCAACCGTTGGGTTTTAGGGATCCCAACTTTCCGGATCATGTATGCCTTCTACGCAAATCTCTCTATGGTCTTAAGCAAGCCCCACGGGCTTGGTACCAACGATTTGTAGATTACATTCGGACGCTTAGATTTACCCATAGCCAATGTGATCATTCTCTTTTTATATATACACATGGACAGGACCGAGCATACCTTCTTTTGTATGTCGATGACATTGTTTTGGTCACCTCCAATGATGCGCTTCGTCTCCGGTTCATGTCTTATCTGTCTAATGAGTTTGCAATGAAGGATCTTGGACCGTTGAGCTATTTTCTGGGCATTGCGGTCACCCGGTCCGGTCGTTCGATGTTTCTTTCGCAAGAAAAATATGCATTGGAAATCATTGAACGGGCCGGCTTGTCTAATTGCAACAAAGATGCCACACCCGTTGACACTCAACAGAAACTCGGTTCACAGACAGGTGCTCCTTTGACGGATGGCACTGAATATCGCCAACTCGTCGGTGCTTTACAGTACTTAACATTCACCCGGCCGGATATTTCGTACGCTGTGCAGCAAATATGTATACACATGCATGCTCCTACCACCGCACACATGAACGCCCTCAAACGGATCCTTCGATACGTTCAAGGTACATCTTCGTATGGCTTATTCATTAATCCTTCACCCTCCACGGCACTTGTCGGTTATACAGATTCAGATTGGGGAGGTTGCCCCGACACTCGTCGTTCCACGTCCGGTTATTGCGTTTATATGGGGGAAAACCTTCTGTCTTGGTCCTCGAAACGCCAACCCACTCTCTCTCGCTCTAGCGCCGAAGCCGAATATAGAGGAGTGGCCAACGTCGTTTCGGAGGTATGTTGGTTACGGAATCTTCTACTTGAGTTGCATTCTCCGCCAACACGTGCGTCCATCGTCTACTGTGACAATGTGAGCGCTATTTATCTCACCAACAATCCTGTTCAGCACCAACGTACTAAGCACATCGAGATGTATATCCACTTTGTTCGGGAAAAAGTGGCTCGGGGACAGATTCGGGTGCTTCATGTTCCTTCGCGATATCAGGTTGCTGACATCTTCACCAAAGGATTGCCCAAAGTATTGTTTGACGATTTCCGATCCAGTCTCAACATTCGCGAGCCTCCCGTTTCAACTGCGGGGGTGTATTAGCATTTATTGTAGATTGTATTTATTTATAGATAGGATTGCGAAATATTTGTAAAATTAGAGAGAATACGTCAAACAATATGTGTATATATTCAATTGAGAGATAATGAAAAACCAAGGAATTATTCTCCTACTTTCATGCTATGGCTCTTCCATTTAATTGTCCAACATCATGTTATTTTCGTTTGTTATAATTGACTTCAAATGTTTACTGATGAGTTGTCAGACTATGGTTGTTATCTTCATTTATGTTCAAATAGTTGTTATATTCATTTATGTTCAAATAGTTGTTATCTTCATTTATGTTCAAATAGTTGTTATCTTCATTTATGTTCAAATACAAATAGGATGCTTTTCAAAGATCAGAGCACCTCTGATCTAATTAGTTGATACTCTTTTGTGTGTTTTTTAATATCAATGACACCGATGAAACATGGAAGTTATTAAAGTGCCTATTTTAGATAGGATTTTGGGTATCTTTTGTTTGTTATTGTTCATTGATTGGGATCATATTAAGTATGAGTTTCATATGCTATGCAATATGCTTGTCTTCAAAGAGCAGAGCAACCTTAAAATTAGTTTTAAAATATGTTAATTGCAGGTCACCAGACTCTTCACTTCGTTTGTTGTATTTGCATAGGCAGGTATTATGTTCATTTCCTATGTGATTTTCATAAATGTGATGTTATCTGATGTTTTTATGTTCTTTTCTTTTTTAGTTCCAGGTCACGAGACTACTCACTTTGTTTGTTGTATTTGCAAAGGCATGTATTATTTTTAGGTACTATGTGATTTTCATAAATATGATGTTATCTATTGTTTCCTATACATTTTCTTATGTATTTGTTCGTTTTTTGTCGTATCCATAAGTCTCCTTGCGTTTCTTTCCGCTGAAGAGAAAACTTTGTTGGAAAAGTCTTTGCATTTGGATCATTGCAGGTCACCAAATACGAAGATGCTTTGAACTTTCATTTACATGACCTATGGTTTTGAACAACTAATTAAATCACTGAATGTTCATATTACTTAAAAGTACATAGCATACCCCACTGCTAAAAACTTGAATTCTTATCTCATCATATGACTCTCCATTTTCATCCTTGATTTTTTTTTTTACTTATGGAAGCTATAATATTAAACACCCAAAATAAAGTTTTACAACTCAGTGCGACATACAGGGCAAGCGGGCAACAAGCTGCGCCGCAAGCCCTTTTTGAATAGCAAAACCTAAGCGGATAAAAACAAGTTGCTTAGCTCTAGGAGTCACTATATGTCCATGCATAACCTTCTGGATCCGCCCAAGCGTGTCCGCAGCCTCTGACGCGAGGTGCCCGAATGTGTCAAAAGCAAAGGGGACAAACACATGCTGATTCTCGAGACATGCCTTCTCGTGCTTGTCCACCTTGCCCGCAGCCGCCTTAGCAGCAGCGTGCCCCGCCGTGAAAACTTCAGAGCCAAAGCCCACAAGGGGAGAGACCCCAGTCAGATCGATGCAAGCGTGCTTCCCCCTTGACCACCCAAACACCAAGATGTCCGCCGGTCTAAGGGTCGAACGCCCCTCTTTTGGGTCAGTTAAGAAGTTGACGGGGGCTTCCTTCTTGGCTGAAATCCCAGCCTTTCTGAAAATGTCAAATAGCACATCCCGGACCCAGTCATGACGGTACTTGAACCCGGGAAGATCTTTACAGTGAACCGCGTGCTCCCCAAACGAGTCCAAACACGCCTTGCGGCAAACAGGGCACTTCTCGTCCGCGGGAAAGAGGGGTATCATAAGCCGGTACTTGAGGATAGATCGGTATTCGACCGACGACTTGCGCTGCCCGAGCCCGTCAATGGGGAGAGCATGGAGGAAATCTTGGGCATGTGGTTGACGAAGACAGCTCCACACCGCTTTTTGTCTGGCATTCATATTAAACCGGGTTTCCATATCCAACACGACTTTGCTGGAAAGGGCATTCGCCAAAACATGTTGGGGTTTTGGGGGGGCGGTGTCCTTGTCAGAGAAACCGCTAGAATCAAAACCCGGTACGATGTCGCGCAGGGCCGCCAGAGCGAAAGTAAAATCCGAGTCCATGCCACAGACCCCGCTCTCCCGCAAGATGTGGTCCTGCAGCCCCCAGGATTGGGCCCTGGACGCTACAAACGCATAAGACGAGGCCTCCATAGCCGAAGAAACCCCGAGCCCTCCATGCCGGATAGGCAGGGAAGCGAGCCGCCACTGAAGGTCCCCAAAATAAGCCCCTCCACAGACCACAATGTTTTCAACTGTCTCGCGCAGGGTCTGATCAAAGCAGGAGGCCGCCCCTTGCATGTGGGCGGGGGGACATGTCCGTAGGCCGAAAAAGAGCTTGGAAACACCCATGCAAGAGCGAAGCAGGAGGAGTTCGCATTGCGGGTCCCGAATCTTGGGAAGGAGGTGCATTAGAGCGACAGCGTTAGAAACCCTCTTGGACGCCAACCCCTCAATGAACCCACCATCCCTACTGACTGCCCCTCCAAGGAGCTTTACCCCTAGGGCCGGCCTACTGATGCCCGAGGGGAAGAGGCCCGGCCGATTCTTCCTCCCATCGCAAGACGGCCAGAACAGCTCCGTCTTCTTGATATTGAGTTGCAAGCCCAGGGAGGGGCCGGTCTCCGAAATAATCTGCAAAGCTTTGGCCACTTCCTCGGAATCCCCAATGAGAGTGCCATCGTCAAGGTACCACGCGTGAAGGAGGATGCGACAATTTGCCCGAATCTGGTGCGCAAGGGGGTGAAGAACAAGAGCAAACAAGAGAGGGCCCAAAGGGTCTCCCTGTTGCACCCCAGTAGTAGCCCAAATATGATCTCCCCCTAAGTATAGCCGCGCAGACTGACCGTAGAGAAAGTCGACCCATGGAGATATAGACGGGCACCTTAATCGCACTTCCCGTAGTAAGGCCGATCTATCCACTACGTTAAACGCATTGGAAAAGTCAACAGTAAGCATAGCCAGCGAGTTGTCATCATGTTTTCCCGCAACCAACCGGTTAACCGCATGCAGGATAGCCTCAGCTCCCCCAGGCACCCCAACCCCAAACTGAAAGTCCCCGAGATATTTAGCCATTTCCTTCCCGACTCCTTTCATAGCAATTTTAGAAACCAGCCGCCGCCATATGGTGCCAACAGCGATGGGCCGGATCCCGTTATCAGGTTTTAGCAGAGGTGTGAGAGGGGCCGACGCCACAAACTCGGCTAGGCCAAGGGGGCACCTCCCCCCAACCACAAATTGACTACCAAGGTAATAGCCCCGAGGAGGCCGTTAGCGATGGCAGACCCTTCCCCGCAGAGGCTGTCCAGAAGGTGCTGGGCCCGCAACCCGTCCCTCCCGCACGAGGTCCCTTTGGGAAATGATTTAATGCAAGCCAAAACAACTTCGGTGGTAGCCACAAGTGGGGGCTCGGTATGGGGCTCAGACGGCAAGGAGGGGGGTGGTAACACAGGATGCTTCTCCTCCAAAACCCGAGTGGTGGCAGGTCCAAAAGGCGCAACCCCAGACGAAGAGAGAACTTTAACGGCAGCAGTAAAGTGACCGTCCGCAATTTTCCGGATGCAGCGGTTTATGTTGGACCCCTCCGCAGCCGACTTGTCAGAAGCAGTATCAGGAGGCCCCCCTGGCCCACAAACGGGGTTTTCAAGGATGTTATCAATCAGCTGGTCAATACCCTCCTCTCCACCCCAAGTAGATAGGGAAGCCATGATGGAACGACATTGCAGGGCTTTGCGGTTCCCAGAGCGAGCCTCTTGGCGTGTTTTAGGGTTAAAAACCCTCAGCGTGCACCTAGGGAGAATAAGCAACCGAACCCAAGCCTCGATAGAATCGGGGTGAGCAGCCACCTGAAGCAGAGCAGTTTTAAGGGCCTGGGAGAAGGCCATGCGACAACTGAGAGGTAAACTCTTAACAGTGGTGACACGGGCCTTGAAGATCTTATCCAGGAGCTCCCTATCCAAATGCCTCCCACCCCCTACATTGACGGGACCAAGCCCGGGCGGGTCAATAAGGCCGAGGGGGATGGGGATCCCGGTGATATGCCTGGCTTCGCCTTCCGATGGATTAATAAAGCGAGAAACCCCGTCCTCGTGGTGGCACAAGCGGCTGACATGGCGAATTTTCATGCACCGACCACACAACCAAGAAGCAAAGGCCTTTAAGGCATCCTCCAAGGCTAGAAACACTCCGCGATCCACCGAGAGGGTGTCCCGCAACGCGTCACAGCGCTCATCACTGTTAAGGTGCGAGGTTTTAAGGTGGGCGACAAGGCGTGAGAAACCCTTGGCCCCAAACTCTCTATCACAATGCTGGAGAGATCGAAGAGGGCACCTCACCAGACGACTAGGCAACACCGAGGGGGTGGCCATACAAGCAGACACGGAACGAGGAGGACCGCGTAAGAAAAACCGCAAGGGAGTGCTAAGCAAGCACACTAGCGGGGGGGGGGGGGGGGACACCAACGCGCAAAGTTGGCTACCCCGGGCGAGACCACACCACAGAGTTACATGTATTGATGTCGAAATTGATATTTAAAGTAACCCGAAGACCGAAGTGGCTGAAAATGGGTTTACGATCCAAAAGGCAGAAAAAGGGTTTACGAGCAAGATCGAGAAACGATTATCGAAGGGCTGAAAATGGATTTTGAAACGGTTGAGGCTTTTAAAAATGGTTTACGATTGAGGCTTAAAAATGATTTTGAAAATAGGATTACGATCCAAAAGACTGAAAATGGTTTACGATCTGAAGGGCTGTTTACGATCGGGGAAGGAAGCAGCCCAAATATAACGGCCAAAATTCAAATTTGTGCTGACGTCATCAAACGTAAAAACCCAACCAGGGTTTAAACAGTCATAACTTCTTCAATCCCGATCGAAACAAGAAACTGAAACCACGGTTGCGATCGAAATTGAAAAAGGATTTAAACAAGATGCATACTGATATGCTTTTGTTGATGAACTGAAAAGCCGAGGTCGAGCGCCGGAGCTGAAAGGCGTCGCCGGAAGCTGAGGTGTAGTCGCCGGAGCGGAGTGTAATCGTCGGAAGCTGAGGTGTAGTCGCCGGAGCGGAGTTTAATCTTCTTCTTCCGGTGGATGAGTGGTTACAACTTGCACGCTGCGGAAGAATTCTTAGTTCCGGTGGAATTGAGCTCCGGCGTACGACAAACAGGGTTTAGCGTAAAGAGGTTACAATATGGAATTGAGCTCCGGCGTACGATTTACGGATTGAGAAGGGATTTGACTAATACAAACCACATAATCTTACTTTCCTTTTTCAATTTCGGAAGTAACCATCAGGATCGAAGAAAAACACTTGCTTGGTTTTCCCATTCGGTTGAGTCCTCTCATGCGTCTCGATCCCTTTCGCCTTGATAGCGGCGACGAAGGGATTTGACTAATACAAACCACATAATCTTACTTTCCTTTTTCAATTTCGGAAGTAACCATCAGGATCGAAGAAAAACACTTGCTTGGTTTTCCCATTCGGTTGAGTCCTCTCATGCGTCTCGATCCCTTTCGCCTTGATAAATTTCCCACATCAGTATTTCACTAATTGAAGTATACTAATACTAATGAGAAGATGCATGCCGCTTTATACTAGAAAGTCATATGTGAATGGACCTGCTGACCTATATGGATAACAATTTCATATTCTAAAAGTAATTCAAAAATGTGAGGAATACATATCAATTTTAAACCTGAAGTTGGCGTTTGACCTTGAAAGTCAAACTGTACCCCCTTTTGGTTAAATAGAAAGAAAAGAACCAACCTTCATTTGTGTCGGTACATGCCCAAAGTGCACTCCAATAATTGTAGAGAGAAGAGCAAAAATAGAGCTGTTATAGTACGATAATGTGTGTATGTGTTCATGATCACAAATGAAATAACAAAAAGACAGAAAGTAGTCAGGGAAAAATGAGCGGGTTGGGAAACGGGTCAAAAGATATTCGGCATAGAATGACCATATTTTATTTTATAAATAACTAATTTGTTGAATAAGTCCATATTAGGAGGTTTTATTCTTTAAATTTTCCATAAACATTTTGGTAGTTAAAGCTCTCCATTTTGATTAGTTTCCACTTTAGCTGAACTGATAGCCGCACTCATATTCGCACATTCTTTCTTATGTCCATACTTTATTATTTATAAATGATAATCAATGTAAACTTTTCCGAATATTTTACTTCAAATCTAAGCAAGTTGGAAAAGGGTGATTATTTTTTCATTGTTCTTGAAACAAATATCATGATCTATGTATCTGTTAATATTTTGATTTTTAGGGTTTGGATGTGTGATTTAGTATGTTGATGTATTTATTAAAGCCTCTAATCATTTTGGGTATTGATGAAGTAGGTTCCATGGGTGATTTTGAGTATGTTGCTGAACACATAGCATGTAAGTTTGTGTTGGAACTGAATGGAACCATGTCATGGTAGATTGTGATTTTACATTTTTTTTATTTGTGAATGCTATAACCCATTCACATTCGCATCATTTGAATGATATAATTTTGGTAGATTATGAATTGCATATTGTAACATTTACTTTCTCTGTTATAACAAAAATTAAATGTGCTATCAACATTAGTTTCACACGGCACTTATCTGTAGTTGTTTTGCTAAACGATTTTCTAAAACCGTCGCAAAGTGCGGGTCGAACCACTTGTAAATTATAAAATCTAAAAGGTAGATGACATGTAAATTTGCGCGTCATAAAATTTATGTCATAAATAAAAAAACACGGAGCACACCTTAAAAAATGCACGTCATCTTCAAAGTGTCATTTTATGTTTTCACTTTCCCGCTTAAATTTTACAAAAAAATTCACACCCCTTAAAAAATTCACATCTCCTCCACCTCCACCTCCATCCTAACCCTAGTAACCTCCCCGTTTGTCTATTCGTTCGTATTACACTCTCAGACTTCAAGCAAATTCCCTCAAATCTACGGAGATTCATACGGGGAGGTAGTAGTAGTATGTATGATTTTGTTCAATCTATCAATCTATTTAATCTAATCTAATCAAATTTGATCCTTGTTTGACTTCACTTCTTGTGCTTATCAATCAATCTGTTGATTTTAGGGCATCGAATTGAAGGTGTTGATTTTTGATTCAGCTCACCACCTCCAATTGTCTCCCCAAATCACCGCTCAGTTGCTATTTCCATCGAGAACAATTCACCGGTTGCCGAGCTTCATGGCAAGAGGTATTCATTCTTCAATTTTCTTATAAATTCATCCGACTTTAGTTTGAAATCAGTGTTCGAAGATCAATGTTTAGGTTCCACAATTACCATGTCCACCTCCATAAATGTAGCAACTGATCTGTCTACTTAGGGTTCCCCTAAATTCACATTCTTGTTAGGAGGATAAGAATCATATTATTTCATATTCTTATAAGTTTCAGAACATATAGTATTATAGTGTGGCTGTTGAGTTTCTCATTTGCATCTTCATATATGAAGACGTGGCCATTTATTATTATCAATTAAGTTTTCACAACTTCAGATTAGTTATACATTTTATCTTCCTTTATTGATTACAGTAATTTATTATTTGAGTGAAATATAGCTTGCTGGAGTGTTAGTTTTCTCAGCTATTCCTTTCACTGCTGTTAAAGCTATCGCCAATAGTCCCCTTGGGGAGACACTACAGAGACGAATGCAAGAGAAGAAGAAAATTGTTGTAAAAAACGCTTCCCTCTACAGAGACGTATTACGGGAAAATTAGGAAAGTACTTTAGATTCAAACTAATGTTTTACAGTACTATTTATTCAGTTGATTGTCTAATTAAATTGTACATATATAGTTATTCTTTTTCTGTATGCATGAACATGCATACTTTTCATCCCAAGTGTAAATTAAGGTGCTAAGATACCACTAATAGGCCAAAAGTACCTCAAATCTTGCTTTTTGAACAAACAGTTCTATTCATAGGGTTAAATCATATATTTAAGTTGTGAGTTTCGTGACATAGAACGCCTATCAAGCAAGATTCCATTCAACATCAAAACTATAGGGGGGGGGGGGGGGGGGGGGGTGCTAAACTGTTAAGAAACTTGTACTTATTAAAAATTTTACACTCAGATTCATAATGTAATTATTATTGGTTTTTTATGTACTTAGCAATAAGAAATTAAAAAAAAAACATCATTCTTGTAGTGGTTCACTTGAACTTGAAATAGGGGTAGGAAGAAAAATATGAGAGTTTACCACTGTAGAATGTTGTATACAATTGGGATTCAGGGTACTTGCCACATAGTTATTTAATTTAGTAAACTGGATTTTAATAATCACAAGTTTCACCTATTGGACCAGATTAATCTCACCTTTCGAAATGTTTATCACCGATCCCAAGTTTCATACTATTTTCCTTTATTGATCTCAAACTAACGGAACCCTAACGGTGTTAGTTTTTGCTGATGTGGCAATACACGTGGCATTTTAATATAATCTGACATTTATGAGGGGTTATAAAAACAAAAAAAATGAGGGTTAATTTTGTAAAATAAAAAAAAACCCTTTCTTATTCAAGAATACTTCACCACAACCACCTGTAACCCATGACCCACCCTCCCCTCACCTCCACCGCCGCCACCACCACCCACGGGTGAACTCATCAGCCACCACCACCATCACCCTTCACTCTTCTTCTCCGGCACAAGCACCACCCGCCACCATCACGCATCCGACGAAGTCATCAGCCCACCACCATCCCCATCTCCGGTCAATCTCCGACGACCTCATCAGCCACCACTACCATTCTGACGACCTCCGAAAACAGCCACCATGACCTCCAAAATGGGTCGTCTCCCCTGTGAATCGCCTGATGGGTCATCGATTGATGGCCGGAATCGCCATAGCTCCGTCACTATGGGTCGTCACGCCTATGAATCCACAGTCACAGCCCCGTCAGTATGGCCGGAATCGACTGATGGGTCGCCATAGCTCTGTCACTATGGCGGCGACCCATCAGTCGATTCCGACCATACTAACGGGCCTATGACTGTGGATTCATAGGGGTGACGACCCATAGTGACGGAGCTATGGCGATTCCGGCCATCAATCGATCACCCATCAGTCGATTCACAGGGGAAACGACCCATTTTGGAGGTCGTGGTGGCTGATTTCGAAGGTCGTCGGAGTGGAAGTGGTGGCTGATGAGGTCGTCGGAGATTGACCGGAGATGGGGATGGTGGTGGGCTGATGACTTCGTCGGATGCGTGATGGTGGCGGGTGGTGCTTGTGCCGGAGAAGAAGAGTGAAGGGTGATGGTGGTTATGGCTGATGAGGTCGCCGGTGGGTGGTGGTGGTGGCGGCGAAGGTGAGGGGAGGGTGGGTCATGGGTTGCAGGTGGTTGTGGTGAAGTATTTTTGAAGAAGAAAGGGTTTTTTTTTATTTTACAAAATTAACCCTCAATTTTTTTTTGTTTTCATAAATAACCCCTCATAAATGCCAGATTATATTAAAATGCCACGTGTATTGTCACATCAGCAAAAACTAATACCGTTAGGGTTCCGTTAGTTTGAGATCAATAAAGGAAAATAGTATGAAACTTGGGATTGGTGACAAACATTTCAAAATGTGAGATTAATCTGGTACAATAGGTGAAATTTGAGATTATTAAAATCTAATTTCCAATTATATTGCTTCTTTTTCTTAATTTATTTAAGATATCCCTTCTTAACTTCAATTTAAATAACTTTCCAATTTTATATATCTTGAATGGCATGTTTTATTTGATCTTCTTTTTTATTTGTAGGGTATATACCGGAAGCTAGAATTACACGGTGGCGCCCAAAAGTTGGTTGTTCCAGTAAGTGCGTGAAGTTAATTCCTCGTAGAGTCAGAGGATCCAAAATTATTTCTTTTGGTTCAAATACCTTTTGTTACCAAAAATATTTTTATATTTTTGGTAACCATGTTAGTATATTACCAACAATTCCTTTTATAAAATACCATGCTTATTTATGATGAGCTTCTGCATTCAGATTTTTATTTCGAGGAATATAAATCTTGGATTTGCTGCGGGGGTGTTTCTTCATCCAACTTCACTTTATTATTTTTGATGTGTACTACATTGGATGATTCATTTATTTTTTTATGTATGCAGTCACTTGTTTTTAAACCTTATTATCGTAGAAGAGAAAAACAGCAGCGCTTAGAAATATGGAACAGACTCGTGCGCAGGTACTTTATGCAAATACGTATATGATTTAATTAGTTTATAAACGTGGGCCCAATTGTGTGGCATGCTGAGGTATTATGACAAAAAAGACAAAAAAAGAAGCTTCCCCTGGCCTAATTTTTTTTTGGTTTTTAATTAAACAACTAGTTCAATAGATATATTTGATTTATTGATAATTAGTTACATGTGTTAATGATGATAAAACCAACACTTTAACACGTGTTGGAGCAGATTATATGATCATATTCTGTCCACTATCTTACACCAGGTAAATTAATAAGTTGTCAAGATAAAAGTTGGTGAATCTTGCATATTGGACTGTAAAGACTGTAAAAATGGATGCTTTGTGTTAGAAAACGAAGAGTTTTTGATGAAAAAGTTAAGGGTTAGAATTCAATATTTCTTAAATTGTGGTTCTTGAGCGTTGCTACATTCTTGGTGTCCAGCTCATCCTCCTTTATGATTGATTGTCTTTTCCTTTTAGAGGTGTTCTACACCCTCTATTTATTTGGTATTCTTTCTCATTTGTAAGATAAGAAAAAGTATTAATACAAAAAACATTCAGTATTTCAATTCAAGATGGTATCAGAGCCGTGTGCTTGATTTTATGATCAACCTGCTCATATAGTACATCATCTACCTTGCTTTTTTTTCTTACCTTGCTTTTTCCTTTCATTGCTTTCGTTACAGCACCATGTCCGAAGAAAACAACACAAGCAATGATCTTGCATTACAAATACAAATCTCCTAAAAACAATCTTAACACCAAAAATCAAAATGGCGTATCAGTACGGCTCTCTGTTAACAGATTACATGAATCGGAGGGGGGTTAAGGGCTCCTGTCGAAAGGCCGCGCCGGTAAAAAAAACTCAAACTCTGGACAACCATTCCGAACTAATAAACATAAGCTAAAGTGTGATCATTGTGGTATGTCAAAGCATACAAAAGACCAGTGTTTTAGACTTGTCGGCTATCCTGATTGGTGGCCCGACGATCACAAAAAGGGGATCGAAGAAGTGGGAAAAGTCGTTGCTGCCATCGACAACTCAGAAACCACCAGGAACGGCGGCGACCAACCTGAATTAGAAGTGAAGAGAGCTGGTTTCGGATATATTGCAGTCGTCGCTAAGGAAGGAGAACATCTAGGTTGCAACACTTACAATGGAGGTAACGGCTTTGAGACTCAAACCCTTCTCTTTTCAATCCAAGTTTCTTTTCCCCTCAAGTTTTAGATATGTTTAAAAACAACCTCCAAGAAAGTGATTATGATGATACTGGCCAATACCCTAAAAATGTTCAAAATAATCAAAACCAACTTTCTGCATTTTATGAAAATTACGAAAAAAATATAAAATTAGTTTTTAACTCTAAACAAGGGTTTTATACAACCAAGCAAATGACCTTGGATCATTGTGGGCAAGCTAATATAGCAAAAAATAATGAAAATCTTGATAAATCATGGATATTTGACTGTGGTGCTACCGACACCATGACTTTTGAATTGTCGGACATAATTTTAAAATCTAAACCAAAAACTAATCACATCAAAACTGCCAATGGCGGGGTTGTTCCCGTAAAAGGAGGAACTATTGAAATCTATCCTACCTTAAAAACTCTCAAATTGTTTTTATGTCTCATCTTTGTCACATAAATTATTATCTATTAGTAATTTGACAAAGGAATTAAATTGCTTGGTTTTAATGCATCCTACATTTTGTATTATTCAGGACATCAGGACGGGAGCGATTATAGGAGTGACACTGAACGCCATGGATTGTATTATGTGGAAGAAGTGACTCAACATGGTACTGTGATGTTGGCCCACGGGACTGCAGATTGCGAAGCATGGTTATGGCATAGGAGATTAGGACACCCTTCCGCTGGTTATTTACATATTTTATTTCCTAAACTTTTTCCTTGCAATAAATCGTTAAATTGTGAAACTTGTGTTTTGGCTAAAAGTCATAGACATACGTATAAACCGAATAACACGAGGGTTGATATACCTTTTTCACTTATCCATTCAGATGTTTGGGGCCCAGCGGAGGTCGTTGGGGGACAAAAATTTCGTTTCTTTGTTCTTTTTATTGACGACTGTACTCGTATGACGTGGATTTATTTTATAAAACACAAATATGAAGTTTTCGATAAATTCACCATGATCTATACCATGATACAAACCCAATTTTAAACCAACATTCAAACTTTACGATCCGATAACGGGGGGGGGGGGGGGGGAGTTTATTTATAAATCAATGAAACAATTTTGTGAAGAAAAACGGGTTATTCACTAAACCGCTTGCTCCCACACTCCCGAACAAAACGGTGTTGCCGAAAGAAAAAATCGCATTCTTTTAGAAATAACTCGAGCCCTATTAATTGAGTCTCGGGTCCCTAAGTCTTTCTGGCCTGAAGCTCTTGCTACTGCCACATATCTGATCAATCGGTTACCGACTAAAGTTCTTGACCTGAAAACTCCTCTCTAAACTTTATCCAACTTTACCAAACTTCTGCCAGCCTTTAGCTTAAACCATGGATATTTGGATGCTCTGTCTTTGTCCACATACCTAAACCTCATCGAACCAAACTTGATCCTTGTGCCGAGAAGTGTGTTTTTGTTGGCTATGGTGTCAACCAAAAGGGATACCGGTGTTATAGCCCGAAAAGATGTCACATGTACACTACCATGAACCGTGACTTCCTTGAAACCGAATTTCACTACAACTCCCAACACAGTGGTCAGGGGGAGAAAGAAATACATGACTCTCTGAGTTGGTTAAGATGGGTCCCTTTCTCGAAAGAAGATCACAGTACCCAAGAGGAGTCACCAACTTCCAAACAATCTGATGGGCCTGCAAGTGTCATGAACCAAGATCCTCCTAATCTGATGCCTGAGGTAAGTAACTCTCAAACACATGACGACATACAAAAGGTAAGTAACTCTCAAACACATGGCGACATACAAAATATTGATTTACATGATAATCAAAATATTGATAGTGTTGATGATCATGACATAGGGTCATCTGAAATAGCAACAGAAGAGACAATGCAGGAAGAGCCAATAAAAGAAGACTCTAAAGAGATATATGTTCTTCCACCAAGAGCAAATAAGGGGGGTCCCACCTAAACGATTCACTCCAGAAAAACAGACGAGGACGTCTAAGCATCCCATGGCCAACATCTCCAACGGGAACTTGACAAATGAAGCTAAAGCTTTTGCAACCTCTCTATATGATGATCAAATTCCTAACTCCGTTGAACAAGCTATAAAGTCAAGAAATTGGAAGAATGTTATGGAGGCCGAGATGGAAGCATTAAGGAAAAGCGGTACATGGGAAAAGTGTGTTCATCTACCAGGAAAGAAACTGGTGGGATGTCGTTGGGTCTTCATGATTCAATACAAACCTGATGGAACTATCGAAAGATACAAAGCATGGTTAGTGGCTAAAGGCTATACTCAAACATATGGAATTAACTACTCAGAAACGTTCTCCCCGGTCGCAAAGATTGACTCAATTCGCATACTTTTCTCAATTGCCGCAAATGAAGGATGACCTCTGCATCAACTTGATGTTAAAAACGATTTCCTACACGAAGAGTTGAGAGAAGAATTTTATATGGTACCTCCACCCGGATTCAATGAAAACTTCAAGATGAAGGAAGTATGTAGACTGAAGAAATCTCTCTAAGGGCTTAAACAATCCCCTCGGGCATGGTTTGGGAAATTTACCCTAGCAATGAAAAGAAATGGTTTCCACCAAAGCAATTCTGATCACACATTGTTTCTTAAACGGAGAGGTAAACTCGTAACTAGTTGATTATATATGTTGATGACATGATTATTATAGGTAATGATGAAGAAGAAATGAAGAAATTGAAAGCAAGGTTGTTCAGAGAATTCGAAATAAAAGACTTCGGAAGACTTAAGTACTTTCTTGGAATTGAGGTACTTAGATCTAAACAAGGGTTCTTTATATGTCAAAAGAAATATGTCCTTGATCTTCTAGCAGAGACGAGGATGATCGATTGCAAGCCAGCCGAAACCCCTATGATGGTTAACCATAAACTCTATATGGAAGAAGGAGCAAAATTGGCTGATAAAGAAAGATACCAACGCTTAGTTGGCAAACTAATATATCTTTCGCATACTCATCCAGACATAGCCTATGCGGTTGGGGTGGTTAGCCAATTTATGCACCAGCCTCAAGCTGCCCACATGGAAGCAGTATGGAGAATTCTAAGATATCTTAAAGGAACACCAGGGCATGGGGTTCTCTTTCAACCAAATAAACATCTTAAGATCCAAGCGTACACTGATGCAGACTGGATAGGAGATAAAGGGAATCGAAAATCAACATCTGGATACTTCACTCTGATAGGTGGGAACCTGGTTATATGGAGAAGCAAAAAACAAAAGGTGGTTGCACTATCTAGTGCCAAAGCTGAATTTCACGGAATTGCTCGAGGCCTGGCGGAAGTACTATGGATACGCAAACTTCTAAGAGAGATCGGATTTCCTCAAACCGATGCAAGTAGAATTATGTCTGATAACGAAGCTGCAATACAAATTTCAGAGAACCCTGTCCAACACGATCGTACAAAACATGTAGAAGTCGATAGACACTTCATCAAAGAAAAACTTGAAGCTGAGATTATTGAACTACCTTTCGTTCCATCAAAAGATCAATTACCCGATATATTAACAAAAGCTGTCAACGGGAGAATCTTCAACCATTTTCTTAACAAGTTGAACATTGGAGATCCCACTGTTCAACTTGAGTGGGGTGTTGGAAAATGAAGATTTTTTGATGAAAAAGTTTAGGATCATAATTCAATATTTCCCAAATTGCGGTTCTTGACCGTTGCTACATTCTTGGTGTCCAGCTCATCCTCCTTTATGATTGATTTTCTTTTCCTTTTAGAGGTGTTCTACACCCTCTATTTATTTGGTGTTCTTTCTCATTTGTAAGATAAGAAAAAGTATTAGTACAAAAAACTTTCAGTATTTCAATTCAAGACTTTGACAGTGAAAAGTTGCTGGAAGCACGGAAGAAAACAACAGATTTGCCACTTGTGAACAAAACCATGTGCATATAGGCCATCACACAGGTCTGATTTCCCTCGATTTGGTTTATGTTTATGTTTATGTTTATGTTAAGAATAGCCACAATGACTCGATTTTCATGTTTTTTTTCAGGATAACGACCACACTTGCAGTTGGACTAAGGTTTATATTCGTTTGGTAAGATGACAGAGATGTGTATCTAGATTTGTTTAGATACAGAAGTAGACTAAATGATGCTTTTGATATTTCTTTTCTTTGGTGGTAATATATTTATAGTCAAATTATAAGGTTATATTGATTGTGATGTAAGTTAGTAGGCATATTGGTCAATGCGTTGAAAGAATGTTGCAGGCTGATCAATTCCAAATTTTCAAGTTTGTTATATTATTCTCTTACTAAATTTACACATATGTATTTGAACTTCCTCCGGATGATATATTTTTTTCAACCTTTATTTGTTACCTTTCATTGATGAATGGAATGTTTTGACTATATTACTTGATTTAACTTCTTAAACACCCTTCTAATTGTTTTACAGTATATACTTAAGATTGGCAAGGGTGAAGATGTACAATGCATTACTGGTTTTGTTCTGTTAGATATGCATTTTCTATAATTAACAATGTTGGAAACTCCATTCTAACTTTGTAATGTTTGCTATATATATATATATGAAATGAAATGAAATGCATTATTTTGCTATAAGTGTATTGTATTTTATATTGAGGTTAATTGTCATTTAATGTGGAAATTAATGATTCTACAAACAAATATATATATATATATTTTTAAAACCATGACGCGCAAAAATACATGTCATCTTCCTATATGACGAGGGTTCCTTTGACACTCATTGTATGATACAAATTTATGACGCCTATTATTGGGCGTCATAAAATGCTCGTCATAATTTTACGTGTCATAAAAGGGATGACACGCATTTTAAGCGTCGTGTGGCTTCTTGACGGGAACTTCCCGGACTCGCAAATGCGCGTCATGCAAATGAAACTTGAATCCAAAACCACCACATTTAAATGATTTTGGTGTCTCATCTCAACCACTTAACATGTGAATTCTTAGAAATTTCATATGAAATTAACTATGGATACTTATAATTTTTGACATTTCTTATTAGTTTCTAAAAATAATTTTGGATTATAGATAATTATCATATCATCACACTGTATTTCACTATTATAAAGAAGTAAATCGATTAATTATTCCTTTTCATTTTGTACATATAGATTTTTAAATTATATTTTTCTTTATTATTAATATAAAAAAATTCATAATATTTTTTTATGAATTCTACGAACTGAAAACAATTTGATAGGCAAATAGTATGGAATAAAAAATTCAATCAAACACTTCTATTTTAAAAGATCTAATATTTGTTATGATTTTTTATATTTAATGTATTTTTTCATGTAATTATAGCCGAAAAATACTCAAGTAATTTATCTTCTTTTATTCACATTTCAATTTATTTAGGTTGTGTTTGGCGCGCCATAAGCTAGCTTATCAGCTAGGTTATAAGCTAGCTTTTTGACGTTACCAAACGGAGTTTTTTTTTTAAAATCTAGCTTTTTTAAAAAGCCCCATTTGGTAACGTAAAAAAGCTAGCTTATAAAGCTTTTGAAAAGCTAGTTGGAGTAGCGTTTCAACTAGCTTTTATAATATTTCTAGTTTTACCATTCCCTAACTTATAATAAATGCCTTTATTTACATTTATGACATTGACTTTTATGTCATTTTATATTTTTCAGCTAGTTTTTACCAAACGTTATTTTTTTATCAGCTAGTTTATCAGCTAGCTTATAATTAATCAGCTAGTTGTTAGCTTATCAGCTAACAGCTAGCTTATCAGCTAGCAGCTAGCTTTTCAGCTAGTGCGCCAAACACAGCCTTATTAAACTAATAATATGATTTAAAATCATGTAACATCATATTTGTTGTGTTACTTATATATATATATATATATATATATATATATATATATATATATATATATATATATATATATAGGTGAAAGTTCAAATACAAAAGCTTTTTTTCCGTGCGAAGGAAGGAGATGCCGACGCGTGACATTTTCTTTTTGGACGCGGAGGGGTATTTTTGTCTATTTGAACTTTTTTTAATTAAAATAGACGGAGATGACGTCACATCGTGTGTGTTTAATTAGATTTCCTTTGCGTTATCTGTTATAACTGTTTTATATCGATCTTCTTCATGCGTTAAATTAGAAACAACATGCGTGATTATAGAAAGTCAAGTTTTTAATTTCTTTAATATATGTTCATGTTTTTTTTTCTTTTTTTATAGTATTATGTTTGCGTTATTTATTTAATAATTGCGTAATTTTATTTATTTTGTGGTTTTTACTTTTTATATGTTTTGCGTGATTAGTTTTTTAGTTTTTTTAGTGTTTTTATATTCATGTGTTGCGTTATTGTTGTAACTTTATTTTCTTCGAATAACATGCGTGATTTGTGTTAAGTGTGTAACATGTGGTTATTGGGTGAGATTTCCAGTGTACAACATGCGTTATTTTATTTTGAATAACTTGCGTGATTTTTAGAACAACGTGCGTGATTTTTAAATATACACATTTTTAGTTAGGGGTTTTTAATGCGTGATTTTATATGTACTATGCGTGCTTTTATGTATAAGAATTAATGGTGCGTTTATTTATTTTTGAATTCATGCGTTTATATTAAAGTTTAAATCTGTTAGGTCAAATCCTTGCAAATGCAAGGTTGGTGGTATTTGGTGAAAAAAATTAGCTGTTCAAAAAAAAAAAAAAATCTGTTAGGTCTTACTGCGTTTATTTATTTCAATTCATGCGTTTTTGATACAGTATGCGTGATATCATGTATAAAAATTAACAGTGTGTTATTTTTTTTGAATACATGCGGTTATATTAAAGTGTAAAACAGTTATTGTGTGTTTTTTGGGTGTTATTGTGATTTTTTAAAATTATACGCGTTTTTTTTAATTTTTGATATGCGTTTTTATGGTTTATTGGATTTTAATAATCCAAGTTATGCGTGATTGGCCGATAATAATCCCAATTACGAAATTTCCATACAATAATCCGAATTATCAAGGTATTGGATTCCATTGGACCTCCGTTAAATATACCCTAACACCGTTAATTGGTTGCTGACGTGGTATTCTATATGTTGTTTTTAACAAAACTATTAAAATAAAGGGACTCATTTGGTAATTTCCTAAAAGTATATCCAAGAGGGACCATTTCTAACCTAAGTAATTCTTCAACGGGAGAACTCAGAAGCCGCCGACAAACTCAGACGAACCTCTTGGCCGGCAAACTCAGGCGACCCTCTTGGCCGGCGAACTCAGGCGACCCTCTCGGCCGGCGAACTCAAGTGGCCTCAGCATCTTCGGTGAGCAACAGTCGTTCACCTTCCCCTCCTGCCAACCGACCTCCGGCGAGCAGCAGACCTCCAGTGAGTAACCAACCGGCAACAGACCTCCGGCGACCAAACAACCCTTTCTCTGTTCGTATTTTGTTCGAAATCGAAGTCCGCGAGGGTCGTCGCGTTTGTATTCAAGATTCGAAGCGGCCTTGGGGGTTACAATTTCCGGTCGCAATTCTGATCAAGAAGTAGATGTTGGTCGCAATTTCCGGTCAAGAAGTGGATTCTGGTCAAGAAGCGACCTTCGGCTGTTGTTGAATGGTTGTAGATAGATGATGGAGATGATGATTTGGGGTCTTTGAATGGTTGTTGTAGTGATTGGCGACGGTCTTAGGGCTACGGCGGTGGGAACCGCAGGACAGATTTTGTGGTTGATGGCGGGTGGTTGATTTTGGGTCGCCGAAGAGTCGCCGGAGATGACGCCGGACTCTTCACTTATCTGATCAGAAAGCTTGATAAGAAAGAATGGGTTTGGGGTAGGTTTGTTTAAGTTACAAAAATGGTCCCTCTATTTTGATATTTTGGTTAAAAAAAATACATAAGATGCCACATCAGCAAATAATAACGGGGTTAGAGTATTTTTAACGGAGGTCCATTATATTCCAATACCTTGATAATTCAGATTATTACAGGGAAATTTCGTAATTGGGATTACTATCGGCCAATTACACATAACTTGGATTATTAAATCCAATAATCCTTTTTTATTTAATACATGCTTTTTTTTTAAAGTCTAAGGGTGTCCGTTTTTTCCGAGGTTTTTAGTCTATGCGTTATTTATATGTCAAATATGCGTTATTTGTTTAGAGATTTATGTTTTGCGTTTTTATTTGTTTGATGCGTAAATATTTGTCGTATGCGTTTTTTTCATTTAAAGGTTAAAAGACTTTAATACCCTTTTTAATGACTCCGCGTGTTTTTTTTTTAAATTAACTACGCGTGTTTTATTTTAGTGTCGTCAGATATAAAAAAGGCCGCCTATGAACGGCCGAGATTGCTTCGCACGCTTCGCACGGAAACTGCCCTTTGTACAATAACTTTGCCATATATATATATATATATATATATATATATATATATATATAGGGTGAGGTTAATTGTAGACATCCTCATAAGTGTAGACATGTAGACACCCTATTTCACATGTGAAATTACTTTATTTCACATGTGTTTTCACATGTGAAATTTTCTGAACAATGTAGAAACAAGGAAAAAAAGAAAAAAAGAAATTAATCATAACCATTAGATCAAGAGATGTAATGGTGAAAAAAGGTGTCTACCTGTCTACACTTATGGAGTTGTCTACAATGAACTTTTCAATATATATATATAGTTAGTTAGTTATTTATTTTTTTATGACAGTTGAGTCTATCCTTGAGCCTTGAGGTGAGTTTATATCAAGGCTTATATTTATATGTGTTTGTATATATATATAGGGTTAGGTTCAAATGAGAACTTTTTATTTTGAGAACTTTTGAGAACTTTTGAGACTAAATTTCAACCACACATTTCAGGGGGAACCACTACAATTCATGGGAGGGGATACATGTAAATAAACTTGTGGCTCAAATTAGTTCTTTTTAGTTCTCAAATCAAATTGGTTCTCAAATGATCCTCTCCCTATATATATATATATATTATATATATATATATATATATATATATATATATTTAGTTAGTTAGTAAGTTATTTATTTTTTATGACACTTGTGTTACTTTAGCTCTTTCCGTATATTTATATGTGTTTTATAAATGTGGCAACTTTGTTTCATATTTTATGAATGGATAGATATGAATTATGTCTTAACTTTACTAGGTTAAAAGGTTCAAAACTAAATAAAAGTAGTTTAAAATGATAAGTCATGTTGGTTGAAAGTCACTCTAGTTAAGTTTAAATTTCATGTATTATGATCCGAATAATATAAAATTTAGTAATATTTGACAGTAAAATATACCTAATATATAAGTATTTGTTGTATAACATGTCATAATTCTGCGAGCATAATATTCTTGTAGCCGTTTGGAATTTTTCTTTCTTATACCTTTACGCTATAGATGCTTACTTAAATATATATTAATTATATACAGAGTTATTAGTTATATATTTTTTATTTTTTAGTTACTGTAATACATAATTTCTAATACTAATAAATGAAATATAACAAATACATGGAAGGAGAAGAAAATACAATCGACAAAAACTAACACATACAGCTACTTTTTATTCTAACAGCGAAAAATATATATAACAAAAGGGAGGGTTAGAGAAAACCTAACCTAACACCACCAAATATCTCATGACGTTTAGAGGATTTTGTAACCACGTGGTTCAACTAACTTTAATTTTACGATTTCTACTAACTAACCACAAGAAGAAAAATTGATCAATCAAGTCTATAATGTTATATTTCTTTAAGTTGTTCGCTTCAAATACGACTTCCTTTCTCCTCTTCCAAATGATCCACCACCGTTCCTTGGGTCCTTGATAAATGAAGATGTTCTATTTGAAGAGGATAGATACCAAATATATCCTCGTTGGGCTATCTGTGGCCCTGATCAGGCCCATAATCCGCCTTATTGGCAGGTCGAACCAGATGTTGGAAAAATGTGTGTGAATGAGATGTCAATCTCAAATGAGTTTGGCTATCCCACATTGGTGTGGGAACAAAGGTTGAGTTGGTTTATAAGGACCATATTTCCAAGCTTTGTCAAAGCTTTGGATGTGTTTTACTCTGGCTCCTACACGTGTGCAGGGGGGGGGGGTGCAGAAAGTGGTCCGATGGGTCAAAAGTCCAAGGCGTGCTCGCGCGACCTGCGGACACGAATGCAGCTCCGGAAACCCGGGTCCGAGAGAAGCAGTTTTTACTCGATTTTTATCATGGTCTAGAAAATTCTAGATCAGCCTTTTGGTGTGACTTAGACTCTTCGCATCCTAAACCGACTAATTATGATCGTTAATTAACGACTAATTATGAGATCATAATGAAGAACCTTTAAGACAATCATAATTGCAACCTTTGGTGTGTAGAACTCTTCATGTATATATACATGAAGAGATTTTCGTGAATGTTTGAACACCATATGCTCCATACACACATCATTCGTTTTTGCTGATCTCAGTTGCTGCTGCAACATTCCGTTCTCGTTTCAGGCAAGGATCATAGTCTGGCAGTACACGCTGCTTTGAACCGGTGTACCCTGGGAACAGACGACGAATCTGTTTAAGGGAATTGTGTCAAACACAAGCCCGGTTCCTTCGTTTTCTTGTCTTCTACTTTCAGGGATCGTTCCTGCCATCAGCTCGTCATCCGGTTCACCCCGCCTTTGATTCGGTTAGATCGTCAATTTATTTTGTATTCTTATTTTATGCTTCTAATTGTGTGACGATTAGTCATAATCGTTTTACGCATAAATTCCAACAAACTTAAACAGATTCTTAGATTGTGAAACAATCTCTAATTTCTTGATATATACTTAATCTTTGGTAAGCACTCGTTGTTGGTCCTCTAAATTGGAGAATGTTTTAAATTCACATATTATGGTGATACAAAATAATTGTAGTAAAACGGTGTTAATCTCCGTGTGTTGTATCTAGTTGTTGGTTTTAACATGCGTGTTACAACTAGATGTTTTATACCAAATGTATAAATGATTTATAATGTTATTGTCCAACATGAGTGCTACAAATGACGAAGTTTTAAAAACCGAACTTTATGTAAAGTTGTATTTTAAACGTGTCTTGATGATGTAATTAAGAACGTGTCTTGATGATATAATTAAGAACGTGTCTTGATGTGATAGTGATGACCATTAATAATTTAATATGTTATTATTATTTATTAATAAAGGGTTTTTGGTCTACTATGTTTACAACCCTTGTAACGGGTCATCAAAAGAATTTAACAAGGTGTTAAAATTCGTTGAATCTCATTGCTAATCTTGTGAGAAATAGCAATTGTGAAAAACAACTTGGTGTTGTTTTCAAATTTATTGAGTTAAAGTATATCTATATAAAATATAGATGTATAATGACTTGGTGGTGTTGCTTTGAGCAGATTTTTTCAAAATGAAACAAGGACATGAAGAGATAACTACGTGGAGTTCCACTGAGGGAGTACCTCAAGATAGGACTCACGGAAATATCTTAGGATTCACTCCTTCAATGTCAGGAATGACTCGAGTGATTGCCCGTCGAGGGTGGTTCATAATGTCTGGAGCAAAAATTCATGCATGCTCTAATCGTTATTCCTTTAAGGAATATCGTGCTGTCAAAAATCGCAAAATGATGCTAGATGGCACTAAACACAAGGCGATTGGGATCGGGACTGTAGAATTAAAAGTGTCTACAGGATGTACCCTTACCTTGGAAGATGTTTTCCATGTGCCTAGTATCAAGAAGAATGTTATCTCTGTGAGCAAGTTGAATATCGATGGTTACTCGATATTATTTGCATCAACGAATTCGTGGAGAATGTTTCGTCATCAGAATTCGGTTAAGTTCCATGCGGTAGGAACTGTTGTAGGAGGACTACATCGCTTAACTCTTTGGAGTGATGTTAAAGAGGTCATTGAGATATCTGATGACGAGAGTGTTGGGGATAGCAACACTATATGATTTTATGTTTTTAATTAAATAAGACTTTATTTCGTTATGAAATAATTGGTTTATATAAGACTTTGTCATGTTTTGGAATAAGTGTGTTTGTGGTTTGAAATTATTTTAATAAAATGGTTATGTTTGCTTTGATATTTGGTCTTTACAATGCAAATGTTTATTCAAATTATTTTCAACAGGATAACACAAGAAGTCAGATGCACATGTATAACTTGTGAGTTTAAATTAAACATGTAAATTATATATGAAACACCCCACACAATGGTAGATGATAAAGTGTATTAAAATGCACGGACATGGTATATCTCGTAGTGTTGATGTGCTCAACATATTACGGATGCACAAGTGTGAATTGTGACGTATGAATGCAAGATATGTTATTATGGATTACAATATATGATATTGTAATTTATAAATTTGTAGAAATTTATGAAGGTCAAGTAGATGCGTCTACCACCTCAATGTTGTTGAACTATTAGAAGACTTGGTCTTCATTTGGGAGAGTATCCGAAAACATATAGTTCTAGAAAAGAAGGGATGATACATCGCTTGTGTAATGGAGTGTTAAGTGTCAATTTGGTTGACTACATCTCAAAACAATATTGATTATATTCTGGATTCATTCATATTGGTTATGAATGCACTCACCAAATTTAATCGAATTAAGGCTCATGATGAGGCCTTCGAGTATCATTGGTGTTTTGGATACTAAGGCAAATAGGTTATGATCCTAAAACCGAATAATAGGTTATGTATGGTTTTGTAACATAGATATGAGACGTACACAATGTTATTGGTCTAGTCTCACGAATTTGTCTAAATGAATGTGTGAATGTGGGAAACGGATATTGTGATATCCATTGAGGCTGTGATGAATCAGAATGATGCATCTTCTGTTCACATGCTAACGTATTGCAGTCTAAGGCATGCTAGACTAGCACTAGGTTGATTGTGAAGCTCTGTTAAGAGTAATCAACTATAACATTCAAGATACACATGAACACAAGACTGGATTTGTGTATAGACAAAGTTCAAGAAAGTCTACATTCGGTGTAAGGAACATGATATAAACTATGGAAAACTTGAATGACTAGATCATTAAAGTTGATATTACCATAGTTTTTCGACGCCTATAGCAATTTTGATTTCTTCCGAACTCACTAGTTCTTTCGAACAGGTTATTCCGGACTCATGTGGATCTACCACAATTTCTAGAATTGTGCTAGTGGTTAACTTAGAATTATTCTAAGTATGAGATGCTTGTGTGAACATACTTAATGAAAAAGCATGTGTTGCTTACATCAACTCTAAAGCACTCGTGAACTAATATATATATAATGAGTTGAACTTATGGACCGTAATGATACATTTGTTGTTCAAATCAGGAGGGTCTAAGTGTGATCATAAGTGATGTCACATAAAGCTTATCAGAGTGCAGGCAATGTGGGGGAGAGATACCATTTGAGAAACAACCAGTGTGATGGTTGAAATGGCATAACCATAGAGAAAGGGAGAACCTTTCATCACCCTATTTGGATGCCATCCAATGACACTTAAATGTGGGGGTGGCTTGCATTTGATATATGTTTGGCAATGAGGATTGCAATCATATGACTAAGTGGAGTATGGAAAATGTGTTCACCTTGGAAAGACTACAATGTGGTCATAAAAGGGTGCTTATTGCAAGTCAAGAACACACAATACAAACTGCAAGTTAAGATTATAGATCTTGGCTGTAAATTATCTTGGTTGGTTTGACAATGTGCGGGAGCCATCTAGATTATGAAACCGAGTAGTTGGCATCCCGGGGAAAGATCCACTAGCTCCCATTCAAGTGATATGCTCAATGATGTAAGTAATGTCAATACGTCTTGGATGCAAGATTTGACATGAAAGACATGAGAATGGCAAATGTGGTTTTGGAAATTCAAAAACACATGAACTGAAAGTGGACTTGTTTAAAGTCAAACCCACTACATGGACTAAAATTCTTGAGAAGTTATGGGAATGGCAACTAGCTTTTGCAAATGGCTTTTGCAATGACTCTAATGTGGCTAGAACTACAAACTGACACATGTTAGTATCTAGCTAAGAACAGAGGAGAGCTTGTTTAGAGTACTCAAGAACTATTGGCAGTCTGATGTATCTGATGAGTTGTACTAGACCAGACTTAGTATACGCTGTAAGCAAGCTAAGTAGATACACGAGTAATCCAAGTTCAACTCATTGGAGTTGTGTGATTAGGTTACTTAGGTACCTAAGGTACACAAAGGAATACGGGTTGCACTATAACAGATATCCAGTAGTGATTCAAGGACATTGTGATCCAAGTTGGATATCTGATACGATATTTGATACGAATGATTCCAAAGCAAATTGGATATCTGATACGAATGATTCCAGAGCAACGGGTGAATATGTATTCACACTTGGAAGTGCAACCATATCATGGAAATCTTCAAAAACAAATGGTTATTGCTAGATCCACGATGGAAGCAGAATTCATCGCTTTAGATAAAGCTGGTGAAGAGGCAGAATGGCTACGTCTATTGAGGATATACCAAGATGGCCTAAGCCGGCAACGGCCATATGTATACATTGTGATAGCCAATCGGCAATTGGCAGAGCTCATAGCACAATGTATAATGGTAAGAACATACATATAAGACGTAGACATAATACGATACGACAACTAATCTCTACTGGAATTATCACTGTTGACTATGTGAAGTCAAAGGATAATATTACGGATCCGCTGACAATAGGCCTAAGTAGAGAGTTAGTTCAGAAGTCGTCCATGGGAATGGGACTGAAGCCCTTGAAAGATTAAAGTTCATATGAAGGAAAACCTAACTCAGTTGACTGGAGATCCCAAGATCTGAGTTCAATAGGACAACCTAATTGTATGAACTAGTGAGGTCACTGTGGGGAGAAGAATTGATAACTCCACGCACTTTAAGAAGGGGATGTATAATTGGAATCGATATATCTCCTAGTCCATTCCTAAAAGTGACAAGTACGAGGTTAAGCCTATGGCTTTTAATGATTCAGCTGAGGCAGCCACACGTGGTGAACCACCTATGTGAGAGAGAAGTGGGGTCGCTTCGAAGGGTATTGAGAGGGGGCACAATACCTAAGAGCTGTCGCAGAACCAGGCTAATGTTCATGACCATAACGGACATAACTATGAGGACTTGATATTGTCAAGGAGAGTCTTGTGTGAAGCACATTGTCGGATACACAAACGGCAGACGAGTTCAAAGGCATCACCGCCTACTCAGAGCTAGTAGACTAAGTGTGTTTCATGAGCGAAGGTTCAAAGGGTAACACCTACCTATCGTATGCAAGATTCAACTGTTGAAATTCGATCGGGATTAAGTTGCTTTGAGATCAACCTCCATTCATGTGGGGGATTGTTGGAAAAATGTGTGTGAATGAGATGTCAATCTCAAATGAGTTTGGCTATCCCACATTGGTGTGGGAACAAAGGTTGAGTTGGTTTATAAGGACCATATTTCCAAGCTTTGTTAAAGCTTTGGATGTGTTTTACTCTGGCTCCTACACGTGTGCAGGGGGGGGGGGGTGCAGAAAGTGGTCCGATGGGTCAAAAGTCCAAGGCGTGCCCGCGCGACCTGTGGACACGAATGCAGCTCCGGAAACCCGGGTCCGAGATAAGCAGTTTTTACTCGGTTTTTATCATGGTCTAGAAAATTCTAGATCAGCCTTTTGGTGTGACTTAGACTCTTCGCATCCTAAACCGACTAATTATGATCGTTAATTAACGACTAATTATGAGATCATAATGAAGAACCTTTAAGACAATCATAATTGCAACCTTCGGTGTGTAGAACTCTTCATGTATATATACATGAAGAGATTTTCGTGAATGTTTGAACACCATATGCTCCTGTAGAGGCTAGATTATAAGGCTTGTAATATTAAACATGTTGGGCTGGGCTTAGAGGGTTTCATTAGAATCATAGGCTAGTTTGCTATTGTATTTGGCCTAGTTTATGATTGGGTTTGGGTTTACTATTGGGTTTATGATCCACAAGGGCCCCAATAGTAAACCCATTAAGGATCCTATATAAACCCCATGTGGTTCTCCATTGTAGGTTACTGGTTTACGACCGAGAGGAGAGCAGCCAAGGTGTTTACGACTGAAAGGAGATTACGATCGTAAACCCGAGAGGAGTGAGTTTACGATTACAAGTTTTGTACCCGACAAGTTTTCTTGTGTGCAAAGATCAAGTTTTTATTGTTTATATCATCGTATTCTTGTGTTCTCTTCATCTTGATTCTTGAATCGGTCTTGTACATGGATTCCGCACTTGTGCTAGATTAAAATATCGTGATTAGTTGTTGTTTCGGACCTACAATTGGTATCAGAGCCAAGAAACGAGTGTTTCGAGGTTCTCACGATATTGGATTCAAGTGTTTCTAGAAAAAGTTCAAGTTTTTGAAGGTTTAAAGGCTGTTTGAAGGTTTACGATCGTTGCTGCTGCTGTTCTTCGGGTTTACGAGTGTTTTCTGGGTTTTTCACGTGTTTACGACCGGGTGTTCTTGAAGATCGTCATCTGAATCACGTTCACAACATCAAGTTTGGATTTTTACGTGTTTACGACCCGCCAATTGGAGTTTACGAGTGTACTTTGTCGGAATCAGGGGTTTACGACATTTTTTGGATCGGAATCATGTATCGTAATCAAGTGTTTACGACTTTTTCAACCGGAATCAGCGTTTACGATCAGATTCAACCGGAATCAGGTGTTTACGACTGGCTGGATCGGAATCGTTGTTTACGACCCGAAGGTGTTTACGATCGGAAACAGGGTTTACGATCGGAAACAGGGATTACGATAGGAAACTCTTTTTGCGGCAAAAAGTCATTTTTTCACACTTTCACGGAAACGAGCGTAACTTTTGACTCGTTTGGAGTTAGAGGCTCAAATTTGAACACGACGTTCGTGACACCGAGCCCCAGAATTAACCCAGACTAACGTCCTAGGGGAGCTCGTTTGGACCCCCAAATTCCACTCTGAAGGCCTCCGTTTTTCAGTTTTAAGTTTCTGACACTATTCTTTGAATAGTGATTTTGCCAACTTTGCCGTTTTTGCTGATTTTTCAAAATTTTCAGAAGCTGCATAATGAGTTCAGTAGTTGAAGAAAAGAATATGGTTGAGGACAAGGATGCTTTCTTAGATGAAGTTGACGAAACTAAGATATGCCCGAATCCTACATGTGCTCGATTAATTCCTGGACTTAGGCAAATCTGTAAAAATTTTCAGTCGGAACTCTTTGAGGTAAAATGCGAAAGGAGCTCATTCAAGGGTAGATGGCAAAAGAATGAAGAGAAGGTTAAAGCTCAGAAATTAGACATAGTGAAATATAAGAAACTTATAACTGAGAACGCTTATTTGTATGACAACGCTAAGTTAGAAATAGCTGAGCTTAGTAAGCAGATAGATGACCTTAAGCATAAAAACAATGAGTTGCAGGTTAAACCTGATATGAATCAAATGAGGAGCAAAAGAATGCTTGATGCTGGAAAGGAATTGTCACATGCTGTTGTGACTGGTCAAGTTGGGAAACACACACCTGGATTTGGATCAGAAAAGACTGATAAGGCCTTGGATGCAAACAGCATTATTCCTCCACCAGTTCCCAGAGACATTATAGGAATACTTCTTAGTGAGGATCAAGTTGAACGAACCAAATCTGATTATAAAGAAGCTGCTCCTCCTATTGATAGTGTCTTGGTTGGAACTACACCAATGACTCAAGAAGAAATTGACAATGAGACGAAAATGACTTATGGTGAAGGGAGAGTAAAGGATATATCAGACAATGATGCTGAGTGCCAGAAATATGACAGGTGTCATAACTCTAAGTCTGATGAAGCTGGGATAGAGTTGAAACCATACCCTAAAATTGAAACCCCATGCTTCAAAGTAATTGACGAAGTCAAAAGGGAAAAGGTGATCTTGACGACACGGCCTGAGGGAAAGATCTTTATGACATCTGGATCAATGTTTGACCAAGAACCAGATGTAGGATATGAACTACCATCCTTCTCCTCCAAGTTCAAGGGAATAACTGATGGCATAATAAGTAAAGTTGAAATTAAGAGGCCAAAGATCACCATCAAGCATCCGAGTGTGAAGCAAACAACTGTGGTGAAGAATGATAAGATGAAAAGTGTGGCTGTGTCTCCCATTTCTTCAGTTGCTTCATGCAGTTGTAAGTGCAGTTGCAAGAATGGTGCTTCTTCATCAGGAAATCCATAGAGCACAAAGATGATGAGGACAGGTTCAACACAGGCTTCGAGGATCCAGCAGAAAGTCAAATCTGGAGTTGCAGACAAAGCAAAGAAGCAGGCACAAGGCAAACCAGCTCCATATCAGCCACCAAAGACGAATGGGTACACGTCTGACTTCTATCTAAAGAAGCAGACTTGCTTTAATTGTGGCTTCGCTGGTCATATTGCTAGAAACTGTCTTTATCGCCCCTATGAACCCTATTTTTCGAAAAGTCAAAGGGTTTCATCTCAGGAGTCTGTGAAGTCTAAGCCGATGATGGTGCAGAAACCTAAGGCAATGAAGACTGTTACTCCTAAGGTTAAACCCTCTGATCAACATTGGGGCACTGCCAAAGCTGAAAGAAAATCTTTAAATCAAAAGAACAGCTTTCCAAATTACCAAAATTTCCAAAAACAGGTGAAGAAACAGTTTTCAAAACAACCAAAGACTGAAAAACCTAAGGTTACCCCTCCCAAGGTAACTAAAACTGTTTTGAAAAGTGAATCTAAAACGAAGAAGGTTGAAATACCTAAGGTCGCAACTCCAAAGGCGACTAAAACAAATGTTAAATCACCTGGAATTCGGAAACCAAAAATCAAGGCAGTTCCATCACAACTTCCTGATTTTTCAAAGGGGATGTTCTTACAAGAAGTATCTTTTATTGATTCCTCAGGTGTACCCAGAAAAACAATGGCCTGAGTACCAATGGCTAACTAATCTCTCACTCTGTGTAGGAACGATCATGGAGGATTATCACTAACGTTTTTAATTACTAATTTGTTTGTTGATAAGTGATTGTTCCAGGCACAGTTCAGGAGACGTATCTTCATGTCATGTCAAGTAATCTATAAATGGAAGGTATGTCTCTTTGAGAGGTAAAATGTCAAAATCAGCATGAAAGGTACTGTTCTTAACTTGGTTGTTTGAATGATGAGGCAGTAAAGGGTCTTTTGAGTCAAACCTACTTCATTAAAGTTTTAAATGAGCAGTTGACTGATTATGTGTTTGACCTCAAATGAAATAACGCGTGCATGTCATGAAACCCAATTTTCTAAAATTTTCAAAATCAATACTTTGAAAGTTAGCTTGGCCAGATATCTTCAAAATTTTGTGTTTTGTTCTTTTAAGCGTGTTCTGAAAAATGATGTTCACAAGATTGTGACATTAAAAATCAAAAAGCAAGGGGAAGAAATGTAAAGATGAAGAAAAGTTGACCCCTAAAAAATAGTGTGCTTTTCAAATTTTAATTGTTTGTGTTTAATTGTTTGTGTCTTGTTTTTGAGAAGTTTAGGGGAAGTAAAATGAATGACCGGGTTGGAGATGGCTGACACGCGTAAGGCGGAAGTGAAAGGCAAGCTCCACGGTGATATGCTCGGTAGGCTCGACCTAAACTTATGACCTCCAATGAAAGTGCAGTGAACTTAAAAGATATATATGTTTAGTTTCCCATCCTAGGTTGTATGGTTTAAAAGACTGAGTCCCGACAAAAATGGGTTGAGAGTGGTAATTACCTAGTATTCACTCTCTCACACGCCATGTTTCTGCTGTTATGACTACACCACATGAGAAAAAGAAATGAAAAGAAAAATAAAAAAAAAACTGAAAAAGAAAAGAGAATAAATAATCACTCAGTTGGTCTTCTTTGTGTGCTTAGCGGCCGACCTGATCACCAACTGATGGTTAATGAAAATAAGTGGTAGTTATAGCCGTGGTGCATGGTTCCTCAAGTTGGGGGTTTGTGAATCCTCAATAAACTCTGAGGTTGGGTAGGTTTTGCTGTGTACGCTTGGGTGTGGGGATAATTAAACATGACGGTAATATTGTACTATATTAAGCATGACGCATTCGGTTGGGATTAAACGGGTTTGAGTTTAAAGTGGACAAACATACCGGCAATCACCTGGACTAGTTGACTAACTAAAGCTAAAAAGGGTTCCTCAGTCAGATTCATACGGTTTGATCCCTTATAAACTGTCTCAAGTTTGGTTTGGTAAGTATTTGTTTATTTTTATCTTTCGTGTGTGAGTCGTTAAGTTCTTTTTGGTGTGTTTTCGTCTTGGCCAGGTTGATTTGAGAAGTCAAAATGTGTTTTTCATGGGTTTCAATGCATGACAATATGCCCCCGTCAGATCTTGCCAAATTTTTAGGGGAAGGAGTATGGGATAATAAGTATTATCCGAAGGGAACTCGAGGATGATACTTATTATCTAATGGAAAAGACTTCCTCCGTCAGATCTTGACAAATTTTTAGGGGAAGGAGGGAGGATAATAAGTATTATCCGAAGGGAACTCGAGGATGATACTTATTATCTAATGAAAAGACTTCCATAATACATAGTATCTGAAGGGAACTCGAAGATAATATGTATTATCTCAGGGGAAGTCCTTAGCTGAGGGGAAGTTATCAGCTAAGGGGAAGTCTTTAGAGGTCTTGGGTTCAGGGGAAGTTTTATAGAAAACCCGTAATCTATATTAGGGTTTTTGGTTAAAATTATGTTAATTTGAATCAACTGAACAGATGATAATTACCTCCTAACCCAAAGACCAGTCATCACATGTCTGGTAGTGTATATTTTTTTTCAAATGTGTGTCAGACAGGTTGATGATAGAAAGATGTTGTTGCTGCTTAAAGTTAAAGAACCAGCCGGACAAGACTTCCATCTGAAAAGCAACTGTTCAGGGGAAGTTGTTGGTGTCTTTACAAGTTTCCAAAAGCTTCAAAAGAGCTTCAAAGAAGATGTTCACGTGTTTAGGGGAAGCTGAAGAGTTTAAAGTCAATTGATGAAGAAAATGATGCAGAGAGCAGTTAGAGATCATGAAGATTCTAGATCAACAATTAAGTTCTCCAAAGTTAGGAGGTTTTCAAAATTTACCCTCTAATTTTTGGAGATTCAAGACAGTTACCGAAGATTCAGTAAGAACCAGTTCTTTCAAAAGAAGCAAGTCATTGAGAATCCTCCATCTCATTAACTTGTTCATTTCAAGAAGTTCGAGCTGATGCTGATCAAGAGGAAGTCCCAAGTGCCCGTTATGAAACCCAATGAAGATTTCTGCGGAAAGAATCTTCATCAGCATCTATGCCAGCCACTCAAGAAGAAGAATTTCAAAGATCGAAGACATTTAATATCACAAGCCTAGGGGAAGATTGTAGAGGCTAGATTATAAGGCTTGTAATATTAAACATATTGGGCCGGGCTTAGAGGGTTTCATTAGAATCATAGGCTAGTTTGCTATTGTATTTGGGCTAATTTATGATTGGGTTTGGGTTTACTATTGGGTTTATGATCCACAAGGGGCCCAATAGTAAACCCATTAGGGATCCTATATAAACCCCATGAGGTTCTCCATTGTAGGTTACTGGTTTACGACCGAGAGGAGAGCAGCCAAGGTGTTTACGACTGAAAGGAGATTACGATCGTAAACCCGAGAGGAGTGAGTTTACGATTACAAGTTTTGTACCCGACAAGTTTGTTGGAACTTTTAATAAGTATGACTGACGCCATCAAATCTATTCTCGAATAATTCGGTTGAAGAATCCATTGTGATTTGATTCAGAGACGCGGGTTGTGATGCTCGAGGCTTGCAAGTTTGGACCGAAGACGTTTTCTGGAAAAGTCAACCGTTCGGGTCAACGGTCAACGTAAAAGTCAACGGAAGATCGGTTCGAGCGAGTCAAGCTTCATATTAATTAAATCATCTTTGATTTAATTAATAATAATTATGTCATTTGTTTATTTGTATTAGCTCATTTTATTTTGTGTTTTACTAGTTAGTGGGCTAGTGAGCACATGGGCTCTCTATATATAGGAAGGGATAGCTTCATTAGAAGGATGATGAATAAGGAATGAATAAGGATGTTCTAGAGAGATGTGAGCTATCAATTCTAGAGAGAGAGTCACACATTGGGTTTGAGCTCAACCCAATGTGACCATGGATTTCCTATGACGAGTTTGTAATCATTCGGTTTGTTGTAATCATTCAACAATAATCAATGAATCGTTTGATTTATAATTTCTTGTCATGTTTTATCTTTGATTCTCTTCATCCCGTCTCCTCCTCTCAATCTCACCTTTGTTCTTGCTCAAGATCGGGATTCTTGATGTGAAATCGGTCCTGACAAATGGTATCAGAGCAGGTACCGATCAGATTCATCTCACCGTGAATCTGGTCACTCGAATCTGTGATTTTGAGTTTGAATGAGGTGCTGATGGGTAAACCCACTTTGGAGACTTTTTCTACTTTTTCTTATTTTTTGGAGCTGTTTGGATGATTTCTGGATGAATCTGATGATAGATTCTTGTTATTGGGTTCATTTAGATATGATTTCATGCTCCATATGTTCAAATCAGTGAAGAAATACGAGATCTGAGCTGAAAAAATAAAGCTGTTAGAGTTTTCCCGTTTTTGGGGTTTTGAAGATTTTTTGAGCTTTGATTCTGAGTTTTTGGTGCTAAAATCAGTGTTTTTGGATGAAATAAAGAATGAATCTTGAAGGAAAACGCATTCCGGATCCATTGGGAGCATAGGTTTTGTCTGAAACGCAACGGTTTGGGCAGATCTGGAGAAACACACAGTAGTGTGTGTTTCACGGTGTTCTTGGTGTTCTTCATTTTTGTTTGAAGTTTGCCTTGGCGATTTCACAGCTGATGAAGATGTTCTTGGCGACCTCGAGAGAGCTTGAAGATGTACTTGGCGATCTCAGGTGAGCTTGAAGATTGCCTTGGCGACCTCGGGTGTCTTTGAAGCTGGTCTTGGCGATTTCACTCGATTCTTGGCGATTTCATAAGCTAGCGACCTCGAATAAGCCTTGGCGACCTCGTTTTGCCCTTGGCGACCTCGAATAAATCATGGCGACTTCGAATGTTGGCGATCTCGTCTGAGCTCATCAACTGGGTTTTCATTCGACTGATTTTCAGACGATTTTGATCGTCTAGATGTGTAGAGGTTGAGAACACGAGTCCAACGGTACCAAAATAATTGGATTTGGTCAAGTAATAAGGAAGTTATGGTCCAATCACGGTTTTCCGGTGGCGAATTTTGTTTTTCCGGTGACTTCTCCGTCAAAATTAGGGTTACGCATGTTGTTGAGAAGACGATGACGTGTTAGGTCAGGATTGGTAACAGGAGAATGATTTCTCTCTCTTATTATCAGTCAACGCCAGAAAGTTTTATTGTTGTATACTCTCCATTGGCTGAGAATTCTTACGCGTGGGCCCATCTGTTAATAAAGAAATCGACATGCACGTTTTGCTGTCTCTTTTTAATTGGCTGGCAGGGAATTTCGGTGGGTCCCAGGCTCAAATAGATCCGTTGAAAAGTGGATTTCTGGCAGCCGCTGATTGGCTGTAGCCACCTCTACACGGATCACCATTATAATCCGTTGGATCCAATTGATTTGAGCCGTCAGATGCCGTCTGTGTTTCTTTCTGATTGGAGCAGTCCTTCTCACATGGATCGCAGATATATGCCTTTGGATCTCGCCGTTGATTGTTCTTGATGGTTAATTCTGATTGGTTGATGCCATTAGACATGGATCAAGGTTTTGTTGGAGATTTAAACCACTAACAATTTTTTTTTTCATTTTTCGTTAAATGCGGGGTTTTTCTCATCAATTTTTCTACAAGAATAACGAGATAAGGCCGAAACGAAAGTTTGAAAATATTTTAGTGGTCATGGATTTATTCCGTTTATTCGACCGGGTTTCTTGTTTTTGTTGACGTCAAGGCCACGTTAGCTAACGACCACTGACGGACTAGTTTCGCTTCTCGGTTAAGTTTGTGACTGTTTCGTTATGTCTCACTACAAGTTGTTTAGCTGATGCAGTGCTGATGTCATCTAACCGAATTAACTGGAATCTCAGTTAAATATTGGAATATTCCGTTAAATCTCTAACGGAAGGCCGTTACTTGAATAAAAATTTACGGTCTTCTCAGATTCATTCCAAATTGCACCGTTTGACTCAGAATTCTTCACGGAATATTTTTTCGAGCTCGATTTTTCTTCGCCCAAAATTACGAAGACTCCGGTTATGAATAAATTTCTCGTTTACGCTCGGGATCTCAGTTTTTCACCGATTTGACATTATTTTCGCATCCAACCCAGTCACGCGTAACAAGTTCAGTATTTATGGATCATTCACAACTGTCAGCACCCGGCTTCCGGTTTTTCGCAAGATTGTCCGATTTCAGGATTTCAGTACCGTTTTCTCTTCGGAACTGAGCGGAACGGTTCCACTCTCTGCATCTGATTTTCCGCTTCCGCATCGGATGTTTTCAGAGGGATCTAGAGAAAAGGGGGAACTTCTATGGATTTGGATTATCGGGTCGATTATCTGAAGTTGGAGCATTTTCAGTGTTTGATTGGTTTATCTGATTCGATTTGTTGTGGCTTTGACTCCAATGTTCAGCATTCTTAGTATTGTACCCGACCGTGTGAACCGAGTGAACTGCAGCACTTGGATCTCAACTGGAGCAACAAGAACAGAAGAAGCTTATTCAAAGGGGGAACCTTTACAACAGAAAGATTCCGGTTTATCAGTTATTCTTTGAAGATGCACGACAGAGCGGTTCTTCACCAGTTTGACAGATTTGAAAGCGTCAGTCAAGGGGGAATTGTTGGAACTTTTAATAAGTATGACTGACGCCATCAAATCTATTCTCGAATAATTCGGTTGAAGAATCCATTGTGATTTGATTCAGAGACGCGGGTTATGATGCTCGAGGCTTGCAAGTTTGGACCGAAGACGTTTTCTGGAAAAGTCAACCGTTCGGGTCAACGGTCAACGTAAAAGTCAACGGAAGATCGGTTCGAGCGAGTCAAGCTTCATATTAATTAAATCATCTTTGATTTAATTAATAATAATTATGTCATTTGTTTATTTGTATTAGCTCATTTTATTTTGTGTTTTACTAGTTAGTGGGCTAGTGAGCACATGGGCTCTCTATATATAGGAAGGGATAGCTTCATTAGAAGGATGATGAATAAGGAATGAATAAGGATGTTCTAAAGAGATGTGAGCTATCAATTCTAGAGAGAGAGTCACACATTGGGTTTGAGCTCAACCCAATGTGACCATGGCTTTCCTATGACGAGTTTGTAATCATTCGGTTTGTTGTAATCATTCAACAATAATCAATGAATCGTTTGATTTATTATTTCTTGTCATGTTTTATCTTTGATTCTCTTCATCCCGTCTCCTCCTCTCAATCTCACCTTTGTTCTTGCTCAAGATCGGGATTCTTGATGTGAAATCGGTCCTGACAAAGTTTTCTTGTGTGCAAAGATCAAGTTTTTATTGTTTATATCATCGTATTCTTGTGTTCTCTTCATCTTGATTCTTGAATCGGTCTTGTACAAGGATTCCGCACTTGTGCTAGATTAAAATATCGTGATTAGTTGTTGTTTCGGACCTACAGCTCCATACACACATCATTCGTTTTTGCTGATCTCAGTTGCTGCTGCAACATTCCGTTCTCGTTTCAGGCAAGGATCATAGTCTGGCAGTACACGCTGCTTTGAACCGGTGTACCCTGGGAACAGACGACGAATCTGTTTAAGGGAATTGTGTCAAACACAAGCCCGATTCCTTCCTTTTCTTGTCTTCTACTTTCAGGGATTGTTCCTGCCATCAGCTCGTCATCCGGTTCACCGCGCCTTTGATTCGGTTAGATCGTCAATTTATTTTGTATTCTTATTTTACGCTTCTAATTGTGTGACGATTAGTCATAATCGTTTTACGCATAAATTCCAACACCAGATCCGCGTAAATCACAGGCTCTCATTTAGGCAGTTACTGTAAGCTGGCATCCGCATCACGTGGATATATAATCAACCAATCTGACTCCAATATGAATTAGGAATGGTACCCACACGCGCTGACGTCATCTTGAAGGTGCTAAATCCTAAATCTCATGCATCTAAAAATAAAGACGTATTAAGGTACCTTTCTTTTGGATGCTCCCTCACTCTCTAAACCCTAATCACATACACTCGCTTCATACATCCAAGTTACTAATTCTCACGCCAAAGGGTTGTTATAACGACAACTTTCTTCCTGTGACGCCTTAATGCGCTTTTAGATGTGCATGTCTCGTCTACAGTTTGCATCTCCGGTATTACGTCAAGGCTGTGATTAGATCCAGACGTCGGTGGTTCGAAGAACTCATTAAAAGTCCGATTCGATTGGTCCAACCGAATCGATTTTTATTTCTACATCCTGAGGTCTGTCGGCTTCATAATTGTGTAGAAATCTAACAAAATTAGCATTTTCCTCTATGTCTCTACCGCCACATGACATGCACCAAACACATCATCCACATATACATACAACTACTCTTATTGTAAGCATTAAAAATGGAAAAAGAAGATAAGGGGACGATTATAAACTTGTTTACACTCAAACTTCTTATATTACCTATTTTAACTTAGTTATATCAGCTACTTTAGTTTTGTAGCCCTTAATTCAATAGTGATGTTTTTGAATTTTAGTTTCACTTTAAAAATGTCGCATCTGAAATTTTGGAATAATGGAATGTCAACATAAAAAAATAACGAATCTTATTGTGTTTTGGGGAAAGGGGGGAGTATGAAATGTTATGCCCATGATTGACGGATATGTAGTCGACATATATGGGGTACTCAAAATCATTTGGTCATGGAAAATATGCCCACGAATGATTCCACCAACTTATGCAACCCAATCATCTTTCCCGGATGCCTTCTTCATTTGCTACAGATTCTTAATCACTTTTGGGTTTCTAGAAGTATATGCTATTAACCCAATATATTACAAAGGACCAAGTAGATATAGAGATATCAATAAAGCAAGAGCTTACACTTTGTATACATGTAAAAGACATACATGTGTGCCAAGTATACAATTGGAGGGTTCATACACACCTTTTTAATAATACGAGTGAATTTATAGAATAGTTTATAGAATATAATAAATTTATGCGTTTCATTAAAGTCATTTAAAGTTTTTTTTTCTCTAAAGTCATCCAACTTTATTTTATTAGGTGTTTTAACCTTATATAAATTTTTATAAATGTTTAAATTTTATAAACTTAAAATAGACAAATAAAATATAAATGAAACTTAATTATAATTTGGTGATTAATTTTTTAAATTTAACTTAAAATATGAGGTAGTTGTAAATAACTGGTCAATTTAAGTTAAATTTAAAGAAATTAATCATCGAATATTAACCAACATATATTCATATATGTTTCATTTGGCTAAGTCTAGTCTATAAGATTTTAATATTTATAAAAAATTATACAAAAGTACAACACCTAATTAAAATTGGGTAACTTTAAAGATAAAAAACATTAAGCGCCTTTAGTAGAAAACTTGAAAAACTAGATTATTATTGTGTGAAATATTCTCTAATAAAAACTACTAAGATGCAACTAGGTGGCAAATTTTTACGAGTACCGTTTACCCTACTGTGACGATCAAGTTGTGGTCGTTGTACATCTTTACTTTTCGTTTTTTGGAATAAGCTTTGGCACCCAAGAACAATAACTATAATCGAGTGATTCATACGATTCGCAAAAGAACATGGATGGATGACGATACAAAGTAACATAGTTCTCAAGACCCACGGGTCAAATGCAAAACTCATAATGCGAGTACGGATGTTTTTAGTTTGCGATAGGGAGTATGGTTCAAAATGCATGTTTACATCAGGATTCAACATAGTAATTTCATTAAGGATCGGACTGCTTCATCGAACAGGTGACACAGGGAGTAATTTGCCCAACGAGTTTTAAATCCAGATGCACAAGACCAAATAAGCAAAGTAGAAATCCAGAACACAAAAGCTGAACAACGATTCGAAAAGATTTATTAACTATTCCAACCGGGAACTAAAAAGAGCGCTGATTAGGACTGTCAAATCTAAGCGTCGAATTGAAAAGTTTCAACTAACGTTTGAACTTAAAGAAAAAGAATGACCGTTCAGAAAGAACATGTGGTTTGTCATTCATAAGGAAGAATCTCAGGTTTTTAAAACGTTGATGTGCATCTGATTCAGAACCCATATCTGACCCTTAACATGAAGTTCGTGTTAGGAGAGTTTTCCCCTAATTCAGACAATTGATAGCAAAAAGTTTCATTTGATTATATCATGTAAACCCCCTTTTTGGTGGAAATACTTAAGAGATATCAACAATCATAGAGGAAGAAGCATTAACCAGCTTTATCACAGGCATAGTCTCATAAGACAGAGTTTCTAAAAATGAAGTTTTTGTATATGTCATTAAAGAAAATCCTCGGTCCGGTACCGGTCCCACATTTAACATGTCACTATTGCTTATATATAGGGTGTACCACAGCTAACCCACCACACTACCAGCACCTTGATGGCGTACCCGTTGCCTACCATTTCTAGCCATTAGTCAAACCACATTGGATATTATAAACCGAAATAGAGTATGTCAAGTTTCTCCAATACATTAGAATGTAAGGGTGCAAGAGTTTAAAATCTCAATACATCGAGCAAAGAATTTTTGGTTTTACAAAAAAAGATTGTTCCGTAGTTTCAATCAAAGGTGCTGGAGTTTCCACTCATAGTACTAGTAAGACACCTAAGGTTTGTAATTCCAGTGAAGATACTCGGGGGTTTAATATACACAATGCAAATATTAATACAATTTGGATTCCAAAGTCGATTCAACAAATAAAGCAGACCACTAGGTTTAAATTCAAGCTAGGGTTCAGTATCTTACGACTTATCATCGAACATAATACCATTCGTTAAGATTTAAAATTAGGGTGAAGTTCCAATGAAACAAATGTGTAAACTATGAGATACCGATAATCGAATGGTTCCTTGCGGAAATACGCATGCATCAAGTATGAGATATAGCAAGTTTAAGATAAAGAGCGCCCATGGCTCGGTTCGTGAGCTCAGATGGGTGTTGTGATAGTAAACATATGGTAGTCAAAAGTACACATTCCAAAGTATGACATACGAGTTTAGATAACACCAGTTAAGACACCAACTGGGAGGGTGTAAATGACATAATAGATAATAAACAATTCCAAAGATAATTATCTTGCATGCAGACATGATCCTGAAAAGAGATTTGAATCATTAGATATCAAGGCGAATGTGTCAACGGTTGTGCAACTTGATAGAGTAAATATCTCGTCAAGAGGGGTCTTCATTGCTTAAGTACACAAGTGTGGCAAATCTCCTTGGTGTTCTCACGCTTCATGTGATATGAATCGTTCTTATCATAACATCACTTTATAAAGTGTCTAAAAGTATGATATGATACGAGCATGAAATAAAAGTGGGTCTTCAAAACACATAGTGTTAGGATATTCAAAAGTGGTTTTGGCCTCCAGTGGTTGCAAATATAAATTATTGATATGGTTTAGTGCAAATTAACTGCAGATTCAAGGGTCAAATAATGTGTTGAATGCAAGAGGATCGGGGGTTACTATCATTTCAATGTACGTCAGAAAGTTATTGAAAAAGTATGTAGAAACACTATACGATCTTACTACTGCATGATTCGGTAATCGGATAGCAACAAGAAGGTAAATAAAGCTTTGCTTTATTGATTCACAATGAAATTACACAAAGTCTAGAGAGAGAGAGACACACTCAGTTTTACACACTTAAGAGATGTAAAATAACAGAAGTTCTAACTAGCTCTCTCTAACACGAACTATTTATAGTCACTAACATGCTGCTGGCGGACCACTAGCGTACCAAATGGTACGCCCGTACCACATGACCTGCGGACCATTTGGTCCGGCCACCTCAGCATGAAGCCACTAACTCACACAGACGCTCTTGTCTAGATACAATACACGAGACAAAACGTTAGCATAGGAATATGCTTCTACAAACTCCCCCTTAACGTGTAGTGTATCTAGCTATCTATCTATCTAACAAAACTTCAGTCTTCAATCTTCAGCATTTCTGCGTCTGATCTTCAACTTGAAATCTTGTCAGAATTAGAGCTTGCATGGCTGGATCAATCTTGAAAAATCTTTGAACTTCAAGATCCACTTGTGAAAGATAAAACATACTCCCCCTTTCACCATGCTTGAGTCTTGTCACACAGATAACCTGCAATTTCAGAAGACAGAAACGCAACTTTCTTTTCTTTAAAAAAATAATTTAATCTTGGCGCAAAACTTCTCTTCGAGAATCCAAGATATAGTTTTGAATTTTAAATTTTGTATCATGTATCGATCGGTCGAAAACAAATAAGAAACAAAATCTTTTTGGCTTTTTAAAACTTTATATTAAAACACATCGAAAATCTTTTTGGATTTTTCTAAGTTTATGCTAAAACACATCTAAAATCTTTTTGAATTTTACAGATATGAAACATAAATGCAATACAGAATCAGACACTATTTTTGTCTTTTGTGAGAAAGATCACAACTTGGGATCATATTGGACATAACATGCTGAACAACACTTCAATTTCAATTACTTCAACACACAAGTCATGTCGATTACTGGTATAATTTGTCCATCTTAAACTCAGGCACAATCATACTCATAACATCTGGATATATTATTGATTGATTTAGTTTGTTTTGACCAGTGTACCCCACACTATCAGACATACTCAGAAATGTATCTGCTTATCACACTTTGTGATTTCATTTGTGATTTAGTCACATAATGATTGTAATCATGATTCAGTCAACTGTGTTCCATGCAAAAAGAAATAAGAACGTTAAATCGTCTACCTTAAGGTTGATCTTTCGATACGCAGATTAGGCCTCGGATTTAACAAAATAAGAAAATAAAACAAGTTGAAATTGTATAACCCAGCAACAATCAGGTCGGTACTCCCGTACACGCAGAGGAAGTCCGATGAATTATACGAAACACCAAAGAAAATAAAGCAAAACGTCAAACGAACAACAATCAGGTCGATCTTTCGATACGCAAAGAAAGTCCGATCGTTTGAAAAAATAAAGAATATCAAACAAGTTTAAATCTTTGCAAAATGAACACATGTATACACAGTGACTTCTCATTTTTTTTTTCACATATCTTTTCTTGATATATCATGAGATATGCATCAAGATGTTGTCCACTTGGTCAAGCATTAGTATTTAGTGTTTATCACATCTGAATACTTTCTGTCTAATGCCGAGACTACCAAGTACATCAAACAATGATCTTATGGCTTTTTCATCTATTTTATCCATAAGTCAGACACGTAAGCCAATGTACCATCATTTCCCAATCACGTCGGATCATTTTCTCATTTTTCAATGTTTTTGTATTTTTCCATTTTTCGATGTTTTTGTATTTTTCATTTTCTCCCCCTTAAAATGAATACTCTATTTTTAGATTTTCATTTTAACAAAAACACAAACACACTATTTATGGTTTTTCAATTTTCTCCCCCTAAACTACAAACAAAATGCATTAAAGGAAGAAAATTGACCAATCGATACTGATATCTTTTCAGGTTAAGCTTTCAGAAAATCTTTCAATTTTGAAAAAAATGAATCATTCAATTTAAGTTAAGAACGCAGAATACTCCTCCATCAGCAACTTATGCACACTGGTTATACAGATTAGTACTCAAATGACCCGAAGCACACAGCTTCTGGTCGACCAGTGTCTTCCACAAAATCAGTTGCAGCTTTGCTGACCATCTTAGGTTGCCACTGCATTTTTACTTTTTTATTTTTAACTGAGTCATCATCACATGATGAACCACCAACACTTGAATCAAATTTGAAAAATTGTTTCGTTTTAGATTTTGATTTGAATGGTGTTGACTCAGTAAAAATTCTGCCTGATTCATCGATAAAAGTGGCAGATTTGTTTGAAAATGATCTTTTACCAGTTTCAGGACAATCCTGTGTCATGTGTCCCTTTCGGCGACATTGATAGCACAAACGATATGATCGTTTAGATTGTGGTTTGCCCTGAATTGGATGACATCTATCATCAGAAACATCATCGAAAATTTGAAATCTGTTCGAATGTACCCATTTCGATGTAGGACTTCTAGGTGTGGAATTTGAACCCGAAACGGAAGATTCTTTCGGAGAACTTGTAGATGAATCTTTCTTCTTTATTTTTCCTCCAAATCCTTTTTCCATGGTGGATACAAACACCTGCGCCAGATGATATATCTGTTCAAGACTAGTATCTTTCTTCGCCTTAGATGTCTTCTTTGGTATGTTCTTCTGAACTTTCTGAGCAACTCTGTGATTATGATTACCCAAACCAGATCGTTTATAACTGGGTAAGTCGGAAAACTCCACTTGAGACTGAGAAGAACCAGCTTGGGCAACCTCAGTGAACTTAGCTTTAATACCTTGCAAATTATTAGCTTTAACAAGCGTAGCAGCAACTGATGCGTCAGATTCTATCTGTTCATCGGGCTTCACCTTCTGACCATCAGACACTTTATTATCAGGAATAGCAAATCCACCAGAAACAAACTTAATAGATTGTTCCATCAAACTTTTTATCTTTCTCAACTTTCTTAGTTGAAACTTTCGATTCTTTTCTCTCAGACTTCTCAGAAACAAACTCAGAATAATCTCCATCAATACTAGAAGAATGAATATCATCAAGAGCATCAGATGAGATAACCGGATGTGGAATTTGATTATATTCTTCACTACCAAAAACTTTCTTGAAATTCTCGTCTTTGCATAAGTAACTGGTAAAAGAATGTGAATTCTTCAAATTATTCAACTGCCTCTTAAGATCCAGCACCTCAACATTCAAATCAGATATTTTCTTTTGAGCTTCACCCAATGCTTTTTCAGAATCAATTAATTGCTCTGAAGCTGTATTAAACCGAAACTTTTCCTGTCGCATCCGATCATGGGCATCACACACTTCTTGAGTAATTTTCTTGACACGGCCTTCATGAATCTCAATATTTCGTTTCAACAACTGATTGTCATGTGTCAAAGTTGTGACTTTATCAAGTAATATTGAATGTTCCATTTGACGATCATTTTCCTTAGCAGTAATTGCATCAAACTCTTTCTTGAGATCATCATAAGCTTTCTTCAGCGAATCTACTCTTGCAGTTGATTTCTCAAACAAATTATCAAAATCATTAATCGCATCCTTTGCTTTACTTTCCCATTTCTCAACATTTTTAACCAACTCTTCATTCTCACTTTGCAACTTCAAAATTTGTTCTTTATCGGCACTAATGAACTCATTCAATTTATCTTGAACTGCCATCAACTCTTCCTTCAAAAGATTCTTTTCGGCGATTAATTTCTCATTTATCTTGCAAATCTTATCAGAATTTTCAACTTTCTTCTTGAAACTTTTTAATTCTGTTTCCTTCAGCGTTCTCTCAACCATTATCCCTTCCTTTTCTTGAACCAAGTCACGAATTTTTCTATCCTTTTCAGCACAAAATTCACAAGTTGACTCATACCCACTAACTTCAGAATCACTTGTTTCAGATGAAGTGATCTCAGACGTATACCCACTCGATTCAACTTCGACATTTGCCATTAAAGCCACAGATTGACCGTTGATATAACAAAATTCATCTGATTCGGCACAAGTATCTTGAATAGCAGTCAAAGCAATAGATGGTTTGTCAAATTGATTTGACCATTCTTCAAACTCTCTTTCCGCTTGAGCTTGAGCCATCATAGCTTTTGGGTCATGCTTATCAGATTTAACTTTATCAGAAGACGATTGAGAACACTCACGAGCAAAATGTCCAACCTTTGAACAATTGTAACATTTTACTTTAGATTTATCCAAACCCAGTTTTCTTCCTCCTGGAACAAAAGAATTCTTTCCATGTTTCTTGATAAATCTTCTTCCTTTTTCAACCATCATTGCAAACTTCCAATGCAGATCTAATTTAGCTAATTGATCATCATCCAGCTGTTCTACCTCAGTTCCACTCAAACCAGCATCACTAACTTGACCAAATATCGATCCAGACGACGAAGATATAAAAGCAGATAACAATGCAGCCAATTCTTCAGTCGATTGAGCAGGATGAGAATTGTTTGGTGATTTATCTGGAATGATAAAACGACATCCTGGAGAATAACCAGAATTTTCAGAATGTCCAGCAAGAAAAGCTGTTACCGGCGGATTACTGCTTGAAATAGAATGTGACTTTGCCTTAGCATGAACTGTAGCGTTATTTTCCCCAAAGTACAATTCAGGATTTTGAACTGTAGGATGTGCAGATTTCTTTACCAGCAATTCCATCTCACGAGCTTGTAATTTGCTAGTTATTTGGTTGAAAGTCCAATTTGAATAATTTGGATCATTTGTCAACATCATCACATAATTTTCCCATTTTTCTAGTAATGCTTCCAGAATTTTCTCTTTCAATTCATCACTATCTTTCTTGAATCCTACAACATCAAGTTCATTTATCAAATGAGAAAATCGAGCAATCAAATCTGGAATTTTCTCATTCTCGCAGTGCCTGAAATTATCAAACTCTTTCTTCAAAACTTTCTTTCGAGTGTTTTTGTATTGATCATTCCCCGTACATCTCTCTTCAATAACATCCCACAATTCTTTAGCCGTTGTATATTGCTTAAATTGATGCATTAGATCTTTTGGTAAGGCCATAGTAAGATAACTATATGTTTTCTTTTCTCGAGCAAACAATTTCCATTCATCAGCATCGAAACTACTAATCATCTTTGGTTTGTTGGGACTTATCATCGGATATTCATATTCTTTCTCAATTGGAATCCAACTCTCAATATCTTGCGAATAAATGTGAGATTCAAACCGACTTCTCCAATTGTGATAATCTTCAAGCCTTAACAATTTAGGAACTTTTTGAGTTGTTCCTATATCGTTATCATAGTTCAACATGGCTTGAACCGATGTTTGAGCAGCAGTCATTGCATAGAAATCACTCATTTTGATGTTAAACCTTAAACTCCAAAACTTTGAACTCAAAAATAAGGTCTTCCAAGCGGATTTTGGGGGTCAAACTGGGGGTACAGACCTTTCAGGTAAGTACAAGTGTAGATCTCGGAAAGACGAACGTTTTGACTAGTATTGGGTTCCGTAACTCCAAACGGTTTGCAAGTTACGTCAGTTTTAGTGAAGGTCACTATTCTGCCAGCGGACCAAAACAAATCGGCGGACCAAAATACTACCAGCGGATCAGATTTGTACCTGCGGACCAAATCCGGATCAGATTTCTTCCGGCGGACCAGATTTCGTACGGCGGACCAGATGATACGCTGAAATAACTGCCGCGGATCAGATGGTATGCTGAAACTGCCACGGATCAAAAATAAGAAGATTGCCTACGCGGACCAGATTAGCGGACTAGAATGCTGATGAAGATACACGGGCGGACCAACCAGCGGACCAGAAAATTCATCCGGCGGACCAGAAATTCGTCCGGCGGACCAACTGATTTCGAGGCTGATTTCACTGATTTTCGTGAAATTTGACGTTTGGAGCTGGAAATTGCTTTAGTATGATGCGAAAACACTCCAGCAACACTCATAAATCATTTTCCATCGTTGAAACACTCGGAATTGCGAAAATTTGATGAAAAATGAAGAAACCCAAACTTTCTCTCTCTAAAAATCCGAAAATTGCCAAAATCACAGCAGTAGAGCAACTAAATGCTCTGATACCACTTGTAGAAACACTATACGATCTTACTACTGCATGATTCGGTAATCGGATAGCAACAAGAAGTTAAATAAAGCTTTGCTTTATTGATTCACAAAGAGATTACACAAAGTCTAGAGAGAGAGAGAGACACACTCAGTTTTACACACTTAAGAGATGTAAAATAACAGAAGTTCTAACTAGCTCTCTCTAACACGAACTATTTATAGTCACTAACATGCTGCTGGCGGACCACTAGCATACCAAATGGTACGCCCGTACCAAATGACCTGCAGACCATTTGGTCCGGCCACCTCAGCATGAAGCCACTAACTCACACAGACGCTCTTGTCTAGATAAAATACACGAGACACAACGTTAGCATAGGAATATGCTTCTACAAAGTAGTCGCTTGAGAAGTATTTTCTCTTAAACGGATGTTAAATTACTACTTAACGCGTGCTTCTAGAAGTTAGAGTCAAGTATTCGATCCTTCATCATTGATTGGTATGAAATAGTGATTACCGATGGAAGTTTTCTGATGAGGATCCACATATTTGAAGTTTGTCGAACGTCCCAAAGTTTAAGTTGTGGAACTATTCTAGGCATACCACCGCCTATTATTCGTTGTATATATTTGTCGTAACATGATTGTTAATAGATGTACAAAATTGTATGGATAACTTGGTTTAATACTCTCAAACAGAGGATTAGTCATTCAATCATAAGAGGTTGGTGTACTCAAAACATGAGAAGGAGAAAAACAGAGCCAATAATTCCAATAGCAATAAATTCCAATAGCAATAAATAAGAAGGACTTCATGCTTGATGGGTAGAAATTGAGTTCCCATAAAAGATGTTGGAGTGTCACTACAAGAAAGTTACAAAGTAGTTTCGTCATCAGTGATGTTTAACTAGTTGAAATGCTAGCCAAGGGTGTAACACTTGTGTAACAACCATATCCGACCTATTTACAAAACCCGACACAAACTTGAACTTGTCACGCAAATCGAGTTTTGATTTAATGATTATCGAAAGAATTTGTCTAAAATATATAACTAAATTATGTTCGGGATATTTCATAATCATTTTTTAAAGTAAAATAATAAATTTGCAATGTTTTAGGTTAAACGATTTGCTTAAAACAAAAATAAAGCGATTTTTAATTTTTACGCGATTTCGGTATTCTATTTATCATTTATCAAGAATCTTGTGGGTTTATCTCGAAATATAAAATTTTAAATGTCCTACAATCATTTTATAAAGTCAAAATTCAATTGGTTAAATTATAGAGCAATTTTTTTAATTAAAACGCAAATAAATGAATTTACAGTTTTTCGCGTGATAACCGGAAATCACGTAAATTTCAAAAATCATATTTTAATATTCCTTGGTGTGTTAAAAGGTTATTATAAGTTACTCGTAAAATATTAGAGGCTAACGAGTTAAAACGAGGACGAACGATTAAAAAAATAAATAAATAAATAAATAAAACAAAAAATCTTGGCTACCCCCCCCCCCGCCCCCTCACGGACTGTGAGGGGTGTTCTTCTCAGTTGTCACGGTCCGCGACAGTCACCCGCGGACATATTCTTGATCAGGTCGTTAATTGACCACGACGTTTAACCAAACTAAAAAGAAACAAAACAAGGAAATATAACACCAAACAAAGTAAAAAACTGTTTTCAGACAAGGAAATCTAACACAAAAAAGTCAAAAGCGGTTTTCAGACATGAAAACTCTAATGCATATATCATGGTTTTTCAAACTCAAAAGCATAAAACGTCCTTTCTCCATGATTTGAGCTCCTATGTGTCGATTTTCAGTGATTAATCACCACTGACATTTGCTACATCCTCCTGCGCCCCTAACATGTATAAATAGCAGATCAATTAGCTCCAGAACACTCACCAATTCACTCAATCTTCTTCTAAAAACCCTAAAAACGAACCAGATCTTCTTCTGATAAATTCGCACAAATGATGAGGAGTTAAAGGCTCAAATTTTGTAGTTCTCCATTATTAGGTATGCTTAACAATAACCTATCTCAGTTTTTGATAATATTGTGTTTAAGTATGGTTTAAAAAAATATATAAAAATTAGGGTTGGGTATCGGGTTGGAATTAGGGTCTGAATTATTGTAGGTAATCCTAAAATAATGTGTTTTAAGAAATCCATAAGTTAATTTCAAGTTTTGGGAAGGTTTGGTATTTTATCTAAAAGTCGGTCGGAATTAATGTTTTCATAACATTACTCTGCCAAAATTGAACAAACGGGGTTAAATTGAGGGCTAATCTTTTAAGGTATATTATAGAATAACATTATAAGTAAAAGCCCTAAGTTTATTTTATTTAAAAAAAGGTTTTGGTAATTATTTAATAATTATGTCGAAATTTGGGTTTTGAAATATGAATATTTAATATTAAACAAACCGGAAGGTATTGGGACTTGATTTTTGGTCTTAGATCATGTTTATATATATAATAAGTCTATATGAGTCCAAAAGTGATAAATAATAAAGTAGTAGAAATATACCAAGTTAATCCGATCTTTAGAAGTTCGTGCCGACAGGAAGGGTAGGCGCCTGTACTCTGGGGTTTCTGGCAAAGCGGAGGTGTCACATAAATCCCAACAGGGACCTGGCATACCTCACTGGACAATACCAGGTGAGCGTTTACTTATAGGAATGCGCGTCTTCATATTATCACTAAAACCCTAATATCCCAATAATGGGTAAAATGGTCTTTTTAATCAAATAAGACCTAACTCTCCTTCCGTTCCTCGTGTCCTTAGAACTATAATCATTATCATTCCCCATATTCATTTAGCATGTTTGTTTCATTAGAATAATCTTCAGATTGTAATCTCTCGCGATTGGTTCTATCTCTCATTTCCGATATACTTATCAGGTGAATATTCACTAAACCCCCTGTTTAAATATTGGGGATTATGCCTAAATGATCAACTCGTATTATCATTCAAATGGTGATCCACTAGAATGATAATCCGCGTTGTGAGTATCCACTAAATCCCCCCTTTATTAATACTGTTGGTTATGATTATTCAATTCGTATTATCATTTCTAATGGTGATTTATTCGAATGATAATCCGACTTGTGAGAAATCATACCTGCATTATCTTTTAAACGTTTTGGGGTGTAACATGTATCTCTATTTCAAAATCGTCCCTCTAAAATGAAAACACGATTATATGTTGATTGGATACGTTCTATGTATGTTAAATTTGTGTGGATTATTGTGATTGGTTGTGCTCTAGCATTGTGCTCTATTTCATTATCTCGAGACGTACTCATTAACATACCGAGATGGGGTTACAATAATAGATCTATGGTTTGATCGCCCACTTGGCCTGCCTGGAGGCGTCATGTCACACCCCCAATTTCCACTAACGGAGTATAACCGTGTAGAGTGTGATCTAGAGCAGGATCCAAGTCTTTAGTTACAACCAAGCCATACATGAAAGATACAACAGTCATAAAATGCATTTCACAAAAACAAAGTTTAAACTGCAATTCAGCGGAAGCATATAAAAGTCTACGGTGTTATTGTTTTGAAAGAGTAAGAAATAAAAGTGTTTGAAATATGTTTCCCAAAAGGTTTTTACAAAAAGGAGTATTGCCAACGCCCGTGCCTCTAAGATCCTCCTAGGGACCTGAAAAGCATTCAACAATCAAGTGTCAGCCAAAGCTGGTGAGTTCATAAAAGTAGTCTACACATCACCGTGTAGACCAAAAATGTATACAAATAATGAAAGACCCATTCGTACAGTTTTTTTAATATATAACCATCATTTTCATTAAAAGATCCCTTCATTAATACCCAAGAATCATGTCCAGCAACATTACACAAGTTAACAAAAAGCTGAATTTTTACAACCCTGCACACTTAACTTGAAGCACGTTTTTCAGTGATCAAACAAAGGTCTTAGAATGCGTATGAGTAGCCAAATTAAAGCTAAGACATAGAAATTTTCTATGGAAAAAGAATTACTTGATTTCGATGAAAATTGAGCAAGTTATGTCCTCTACAAGACGACCTAATATCTTAGACAGAATCTGTCCAAGATGGGTCATTTGCATAAATTGGATTTTAACGGTTTTGGCTAATAATTTGATCATCAAACTTCTTGTAAAGACTTGTAACAACATAAACAACGTTATCATGGACTTCCAGTTCTCATAACAATCATACAATGATCATAGAAAAATCAAGCATAACACTTGCATATAAGCATGTATCCCTATGGTTTATGTTCCCTTACACCCAAAATCTTCAAGAACACTTCAAGGCATAATTTCTCATAAAAAACACAGCCCTTAAATGACCCAAAATTTGTTCCATATTATAACTTAACTTAACCCATCATAAAACATGATTCACGAGCCTTTATACGCACCAATTTGCACATAAACACAAGATTAACACATGTAATCAAGAAATTCTAACATAAGATTTTTCTAGGGCTTACAAGGGTGTGAGAAAGGGGCGGATGATGATGATGAGACGAGATTGAAGATTCCCCTAACTTTCTTGAAGCTTGAATGAGCTTGGACACTTGATTTCTTGCTTGATTGATGGAGGATCTCAAGAATTTGAGAAGGAGTGTGTATATGTGTGTGTAACCGTAAGAAAGGGAGAAGAAGAGGGGAAATGAACGTGAAGGGGGAGGGAGGGGGGGGGGGTCTTAGGGCATATTTTTGTGTTTAGAAAAACTACACTTTTGGTCCCTCAAGTCCGATTACATACACAAATGACCCAAAACAAATAATAAGTGGGATTTAAACCCAAAACTTGGTAATTAAAATAGTAGGAATGTTTCCAAGTGTTTATAACTTATTTAACATGTCATACGTAGTCAGGAAAAGTCTAATTATTGTGTATACACATAAAACTTAATTCGCGTATAAAAACATAATTTTCAAGAAATGACAATTTCAATTAACACATAAAGTCACGAAACAAATTACTAAATTTAATTAGCAATTAAATATATATTTATATATAAACATTCAAATAACACATAGTGACACATAATAAATTGATATAATTTATTTATGTTGTGATTATTTATTTCACATAATGCAACCAATCAAATAGTGAATGGGAACATGCCCGATCATGTAAACGCACGTGACACTAGCATGACACGAAAAGTATAACTGGGTTGTTAACGAGACTAACGGAAATAGTTAACGGTGTTAACCTAAGAATTTGGCAATTGTCACATTATCCCTAAGTTAAAAGAATTTTTGTCCAAAAAATTAACGTAGTGCTGAAGGTGTTCAGGCCAATTGGATGGGATGAAGGAGAATGGAAATAAAAAAAATTTCGGTTGTCACATCATCCCCAAGTTGAAACGAAATTTCATCCCGAAATTTGAGTTAGTGTTAATAGTTGCAAGGTTTGGCCCTAACAGTATCATTATGAAAGAATCCAAGTTCTTTATTCCAAAGGGAGTGATATACGGTATATGTTTAAAAAGCATCAAAAGAAAATTTCGTATGAGCGCATACATTCAAACTCCCAGGCCTGAGCGGTGATGCAGCCAAGCTACGCCTGTTCCCGTTCTCTCTCCGATCAAAAGCCAAGGCATGGCTCGATGGACAACCTGCTGGTTCGATCACCACCTGGAACGACCTAGCAGAGAAGTTCCTCTACCGATTCTTCCCTCATGGCAAGACAGCGAAGCTACGACTGAAGATCTATGCGTATCAGCAGGACCATAGAGAATCGTTCTTAGAAACATGGGAGCGTTTCAAGGAGCTACTGAGAAAATGTCCTAACCACGGGTTGGAGCAATATCAGCAGATCCAAACATTCTACAATGGGCTCAGCCCACAAACCCGACAGTTGGTGGACATTACTGCTGGAGGAGCACTCAGCGAGAAGACTGCTGAAGAAGCCGAGACACTACTAGAAGAAATGACTCTTAATAACTACCAGTACCCCTCAATTAGAAGCAGCATTCCACTCAAAGCAGGGGTGCATCAGGTTAGTCAAGACACTATGGAGGCCGCTCAACTAGAAGCATTATCGAAGAAATTCGACACTCTCTGCAAGGTATTCTTGCCACAGACGACAGAGCCACAAGATTGCGAGATATGCGGAGAAGCGCATAGTACTACCAGTTTCCCGCACAACACAGAGACGGTCGATTTTGTGGGAAAAGGACAAAGAGGTCCAGTTTATGGGGATCGCTACAACTCCTCCTGGAAGAATCACGCAGGGTTCAGCTAAAGGAACCAGGCAGGAAGCTCAAACCCACCGGGGTTTGCACCTAAGAACCAGCAACCCCAAGGGCAGGAACGAGAATCCATAATGAGAGAGATGATGACTGAAATGTACGCCTACACCAAGAAAAGAGATCAAGAAATCAACTCTCAGTTCCAAAAGCACGACCAAGAGATGGCAAAAATCAACCAGCAACGACAGAATCAACTGGCATCCCAGAAGGCACTAGAGCGTCAAGTGGGTCAAATCGCGCAATCACTCTCAGGGAGACCACAAGGCGGGCTGCCATCAAATACTAAAGGAAACCCTAAGGGGTTCGCAAATGCAGTCACGACACGAAGCAGAAAGATGAATCAAGACATGCCTATAGAGGATCAAAAGGAAGCCACTAAAGATGCTCCTGAACCAAAAGAGCCACAAGCAACAGCAACAAAGCCTAAGCAAAGGGAGTACATGCCTAGGATACCGTATCCTGAGAGGCTTGAGAAGGAAAAGATGGAAGAGCAGCATGGTAAATTCCTTTCGTTATTCAAGCAACTCCACATCAACCTTCCTTTCGTGGAAGCTCTGGCATCAATGCCCAAATATGCCAAATTCCTAAAAGATCTTCTTAGCAATAAGAAGAAACTTGAAGAGCTATCCATAGTAACTCTTGATGAACAGTGCTCTGTGGGTTCTCCAACAGAAGTTACCTGCAAAGATGCGAGACCCAGGGAGTTTCACATTTCCCTATCTAATAGGTGACACTTTGGTTTGTAACGCCCTGGTCGATCTAGGGCCCAGTATTAACCTGATGCCGTATTCAGTCTACAAGAGACTGGACTTGGGGGAACCCACGCCTACCCGCATGAAACTTCAGCTTGCTCATCGATCAAGGAAGTACCCCAGGGGCATAGTGGAGAACATGTTGGTAAAAGTCGGTCATTTTGTCTACCCGGTCGATATCGTCAACTTGGATATGGACGAGGATGAGCACATCCCGCTAATATTAGGGAGGCCATTTTTAGCTACATCTCGTGCTATCGTCGACGTCTATGATGGGAAGCTCACACTAAGAATGGGCAATGAGGCTGTCACTCTCAACATTCAAGACTCCATGAAACGCCCAGCCAGCCAAGATGACACTTGCTATTTCCCCGACTCTATCATGACCACGGTTGGAAGCATGCTGCACAGCATATGTGGCAAGGATCAAGAAGACTCCCAGACCCTCAATAGCACTTATCAAGAAGTGAAGATGGTAGCGGCCGTAAATTTTAGCAATGAAACAGGATCAGAGCAAGAGCACATGAAAACGGTCGTAGAAGAGGCTCCACTTGAGCTAAAACCACTCCCATCGCATTTGGAGTACGCCTTTCTAGACGACCAAGGCAAGCGACCTGTGATTATAGCCTCCCACCTCGAAGCCAATCAAAAGCAAAATCTTCTAGGGGTTCTGAAAAAGCATCAGCAGGCCATAGCATGGAAGATATCTGACATCAAAGGGATAAATCCAGCCTTTTTCACTCATACGATTCTGATGGAGGACGATGTCAAACCTGTGGCACAGCATCAACGGAGGTTGAACCCTAACATGCAGGAGGTCGTGAAGAAAGAAGTAATCAAGCTCATGGACGCAGGACTCATCTACCCGATCTCAAATTCCAAATGGGTGAGTCCAGTGCAAGTCGTGCCGAAAAAGGGTGGCATGACGGTTGTCACAAATGAGAAAAAAGAGTTGGTTCCCACCCGCACGGTGACTTGGTGGCGAGTATGCATTGACTATCGAAAGTCAAACGACACTACTCGTAAAGACCACTTCCCTCTTTCCTTCATCGACCAGATGTTGGAAAGGTTGTCAGGAAAGTAGTACTACTGTTTTCTTAATGGTTTCTCAGGGTACTTTCAGATCCCCATCGCTCTGGAGGATCAAGAAAAGACAACGTTCACATGCCCTGTTGGAACCTTTGAATATAGGCGTATGCCCTTTGGGCCCTGTAATGCGCCTGCAACCTTCCAACGTTGTATGGTCGCAATCCTCAGTGAAATGATCGAGGATTCCATGGAGGTCTTCATGGATGACTTTTCAGTATATGGGGACTTATTCGACACATGCCTGAGAAACCTTGACAGAATGATGGCCAGGTGCGAGGAAACAAATCTGGTGCTCAATTGGGAAAAGTGCCATTTCATGGTCACTGAGGGCATCGTGCTTGGTCACAAAATTTCCAAATCAGGGATTGAGGTGGATAGGGCTAAAATCGAAACAATTAGTAAACTACCCCATCCTACCAACGTCAAGGCCGTTCGAAGTTTCCTGGGTCATGCGAAGTTCTATCGCCGCTTCATCAAAGATTTCTCTAAAATCACTCCTTTCAACTTCTCCCCCAACTGCATTCGTTCCTTTGATCTGATAAAAGAGAAATTGGTGAATGCTCCCATTATAATGGCGCCTGATTGGTCATTGCCATTTGAGCTCATGTGCGACGCAAGCGACCATGCCGTCGGAGCTGTCCTTGGGCAGCGTAAGGATAAACGATTCCATTCAATCTATTACGCGAGTAAAACTCTTGATGATGCCCAAGAGAACTACACAACTACTGAGAAGGAGCTTCTGGCCGTGGTCTACGTGTTTGATAAATCCCGCTCCTATCTCGTACTCTCCAAAACAAAAGTCTTCACTGATCATGCAGCGATTAAGTACCTATTCACTAAGCAAGATGCAAAGCCACGCCTAATCAGATGGATCTTGCTGCTCCAGGAATTTGATATCGAAATCATTAAAAAGAAGGGAGCCGAAAATGTCGTTGCATACCACCTATCCCATTTGGAGAATCCTGAAGTCCAGAACAAGGAACCTGATATCAATGAAAAATTCCCTTGTGAATCCTTGTTTTCCATCTCTGTTCAGGAAGGCCCCGCCAAAGAAAACGGAACCCCCTGGTTTGCGGATTTCGCGAACTATCTGGCTGGGGGTGTGGTTAGAAAGGGCATGACGCGTCAGCAATGCCGTAAATTATTTATGGACGTGAAATACTAAATCTGAGAGGATCCATTCCTCTACCTCACTGGAGCCGATCAAGTCATTCGTCATTGCGTATTCGGCGAGGAAGCGCATAGAATTCTGCGTCATTACCATGACAGGCCAACCGGAGGTCACAATGCCGCCAACAATATGGCAAGAAAAGTTCTAGACTCCGGTTTCTACTGGCCCACAATCTTCAAAGACGTCCATGAAGTCGCGAGAGGATGCGACGCATGCCAGAGGGCTGGAAACATCTCAGCCAGAAATGAGATGCCGCAGAACCCCATTCAGGCTTGCGAGATATTTGACGGTTGGGGTATTGATTTCATGGGGCCGTTTCCGTCATCATATGGAAATAAGTGTATACTCGTCGCTGTCGATTACGTCTCGAAATGGGTAGAGGCCCAAGCCCTCCCAACTAATGAAGCGCGAGTCGTTACAAAATTCCTTAAGAAGTTATTCTCAAGCTTCGGTACACCTAAAGCCCTAATCAGCGACCGAGGCATCCATTTTTGCAATGGCCAAATAGAGAAGCTCTTGAAAAGATACGGTGTGAACCATAGACTCGCAACACCCTACCACCCACAGACGAGTGGGCAGGTCGAGGTGTCTAACAGAGGAATTAAACGTATCTTGGAAAGGACCTGCAGCGTCCATAAAAAAGACTGGTCTGAGAAGCTTGATGACACGCTGTGGGCTTTCCGCGCAGTCTACAAAACACCAATCGGCACAACTCCATTTAGGCTCGTGTACGGAAATTCATGTCATCTGCCCGTAGAGCTAGAGCACAAATCGTATTGGGTGATGCGCACTATTAATGTAGATCAGATGAAATCGGGTGAGGAGCGCCTCTTGCAATTGAATGAGCTGCAGGAATTGAGAGACGCGACATACGAAAGCGTCAGAAGATACAAGGACAAGACGGCAAAGACACACGATCAAAAGCTAAAGGAGAAGAAAAAGTTCAAGTATGGGGATAGTGTGTTGCTATACAATTCGCGTCTGAAGCTATTTCCAGGAAAACTGCGATCGAGGTGGAGCGGTCCGTATACAGTCACACATGTATTCTTGTACGGAACTGTGGAGATAGTGGGTGAGGACGGACTCTCATTCAAGGTAAACGGGCACAGACTGAAATGATATATCGAAGGGCCCGTCAGCAATGCTTATGTGGAAGATTTGAGCTTCCAAAAGCCCCTTGAAAGATTCACAGGGGCCGAGTCGAGCTAAAGACTCGTTAATAAATTAAGCGCTTCCGGGGAGGCAACCCGATGGTTTAATGTATTTTATTTTTTTTATTTTTATGTGTTTTGTTTTTGTGTGTTTCAGGAATTCGACTGCTCGAGACATGAAATGATGCAAAGCCAGGATTTTGATGTGTGCGGAATGAGGATGTCTGGAGATCAAAAAATTCAGGGAGTTTACTTTATCCAACCCTTTGTGCTTGAATTTAATTTGTTCTACATTGAGGACACTGCATTTTCCTAAGTATGGGGATGGCAAGGGTTGGCTAAGCGAATTGAATATAACTCCCTCACCACATCAAAAGTCTGAAAATCCCCCAAAATTTTTGAAATTTTTTTCCCAATCTCACATGACACGAAAGTACACCGTTTTTAACGTAAATCATAGATAATTTATTTGTGCCTTATCGTGTCTGCAAGTCGCAAGAACGGTTTTCCTTAAAGGTTTATTTTTTTAAAAATCACATGATCAAAGTTTTTCGATCGAGTTTTGTGAACCATAAAAAACCCTTTCACCCGATTTCCCTTGTGAGATTAACCCTACAAATAAAAGAAAAATAGATTTAGGTGGAAAATGGAAAAAATCATAGTCATGAGGGATGTCGTATGTCTAAAACATGTTCTAGGTTTATGTTGAGACCGTGTTTAATTAATCGCCTTGAGTCGTTATGGATCTTCTTCGGTCGTCAATTGCACGAAGATACTGGACTTTCTGCACAACTCCAGTATATATTTATACAAAAAAAAATTAAAAAATTTAGTCTTATATTGAAAGGTTGCAAAACCCTAAATCAAGCTAAAGAAAAAAAAATATATGAATACATCACAATGAAAATTGTTAAATGGTTGTACGTATACGCCAAGATATACGTTTGGGTGGTAGCTCATATACCCGTATATGTGAGCAAACGTTTGAGTATCCCCCTCCATTTTTTGGTCGGATCCCATAACGAACTCGGCGGCACGATCGTATATATAAACCCAAGAAACACTTAGATATGCTTGACCTGAGCGTGCACTTCAAATACTACACCCATAGGTCGAGTGAATTAATGAGTGAGTGAAAAAAATAGAAAAATGGTTTGCATTATGTGGTTGAGAGATTTTGTGAGGTTTCAAATCGTTAAAACTTGCGAGGTTGTAAACCCTAGTTTTGATAGTAAATCTTGCAGACCGAATATGCACACTTAGATGTCTATGTGGTTAAAATGAGTCGTAATAGTGTCGAGATTAAAACAGATTGCTTGGGGACAAGCAATGTTTAAGTATGAGGATGTTTGATGTGTATGGTTTTGGATATTAAAAATGATGATTTTTGGGTCAACTACGGGAGAAATATATGTTAAAGTTGCTAATCTGTGAACGTTTCTGACAAATATCATGAGTTACAGGTGAAAACGGGCTTGGCACGAAGAACGAGACGAGAAAACGAAGTCAATCCCACGGCCAAGCTCAGACCACGAGTATGACCTGATCAGATCGTCACAGGGAACCCAGGCCACGACTCATATCCCACGACCTGTAATTCATCCCACGGTCTGACCTAGGCCGTGTATTTCATCCCACGGTCTGACCTAGGCCGTGTAATTCATCCCACGACCGTGTTAATCAGAGATCCAGACCAAGAGAATCCCACGGCCTGACCTAGGCCGTGTGATCCATCCCACGGCCGTGTAATCCAAGTCAAGGCCACGACCCATTTTTGGCAATTTTGTGAATTCGTCCCCTATAAATGGAGGGCTCATTTCCACCATTGAGAACACCTTGGAGAGCAGAAAAGAAGCCAGAGAAAGCCCTCGTTGAAGCCCTTTGAAGATTTGAAGATTTGAAGCCTTCGACGAGTCATAAAGTAGTGTTTTTCATCCTTTCGAGCTACGATTTGGTATTGTATTTACATTTAGCCATGAATTCTTGTTTAGATCAGTTTTGTTTATGTTTAAACATTAACATGGTTGGCTAAACTTATTGTATCGCTTAGGCGAGGCGAAACCGACCATGGTTTGACTTTAATTTTGTATCGGGTTTGCTTATATTTTGCATTTATGAAGTAAACGTTATTATTGCTTTGATCTGGTTGATGAATTGAATTCCTATTTTTGTCTCTAGTAATCTCTGGTCTTGTGGAACCCTAACCCTAGCTTGCAAATCCATCTATCGTTAGGAAACCATTGTATAGCCGAATAACAGAACCTGCGGCGTACGCGTGAACTAGAAATAGTCACGATCATCAGGGAAACCCTAGAATTCGATTAGGAGTCCACCATAGAGTTTGAGTGACAAATCACCTTACCCTTAGCTAGTAGACACCCTTGCCATTGTCAAGTAGCCAAACATTCACCGATAGGTCGGGTCTGTTCCTGCTTAGTCGTGTCTAGGACCTACTAGGTCAACCTATCAACCCCATTGTAACCGCTTCACAACTCTAGGACCGTTAGGGACACACCTATCCTAACCTTCAAACAAGTTGTGAGTTGAGCCACCGATAACTCGGGACCCAGCCTAGGGCACTTCATAAAACCGCAACCTAGTCATTAATTAACCATGGAACAGTAGTAACCGTCTAGGGCGTGTCTATAACTCTAACCGTGAACCTATCCATAGGAACTAGGTAAGCCTTGTCTTAGGACCCCAGTTCATCCTAGAGATAAGTAGTAACGCATTACCAATACATTTGTCAAACCTAAGTTGGAGGAGTCATGCCTAAGTGATCATTTACCAAATATCTGTTTTCCAAACAACATTTTAATTATTGTCACTTTCAGTTTTCTAACTTAAAATACATTTTTTAAAACAAAACAAAATCTGGCTGACTTATTAACCGACTGTTTTCAACAAAGTCCGTGTCCCTGAGGTTCGACAACCCGGTGTTTACCAATACTGTGCTACGCACGACAGGTATACTTGCCTTAGTGTGTTGGTATAGTCCCCTGGTGAATAACCAGTTCTATAAATTTAAAATTAGATAGTGTAGAACACCACTTTTCATATACACTAAACAACACATCAAGAAATTATAGAATGATATACAAAGTATATTTAATGCATCGCAATCAGTATAATGTACCCAATGATACCTGTCCAAGGTCCCAAACAAAGCCTCGTTACATATAAATTTTCTACTCATAAAATAGCTATTTAATGAGATTTAAATCTATTTAAGAGAATTATTACACAGTTACACAGACCCCCCGCCCCCCAAATTTCATATCTACTATTTTTAAGCTCCTCTTATGATACATAGAACTTAACCAAAATTAATGTGGCCTGCCTTTTATTCATCAAGAAAATTGTACTTTAAAGCTAAGGTTCTGAACAATTAGGGCTCTGCAGTTTCCTTTACTATATGTAGCAATGGTAAGCACGATTCAGAAGTTATTTCGTAATCAAATTCAAACACGAAGGGTCAGTCATGTATCAAACAGAGAACACAAAGAACATATGATATACTTACACAAAGTAAACAACAACTGAACAGGAACTAACACTAACACCTGTAGAAAGAAACGAAAAAATTATACATTAATAGTTACAAAAACCGTAGCCATCTTTAAAATATATAAGATGATAAAAGAAAGGAGAAATCGATTTGAAAAAGAATCTAATAGAAGGCAAACGGCAAATTACACACTGCTATTATTCCCAAATTAGTATGTAGGTTGGTTTATTTGTTTGTTTTGGGTTCTGGGTAGCTTAATGTGTTTATTTGATTTAGTTGGAAGTGGATATTTTGTTGATGTTGGTTTAAAATTGGGGCTGTGTTTTTTGTCTTTGCAATTAATTTTGATTGTGCGTTTTTAGGTGTGAATGGATGTAATTAGATTTGTTTCGTTCATTGCAGTTTTTAGTTTTATTTAAATAGTGTTTTATGTTCCTTTTGAGTACGAAAATGTCTATGACTAAAATCAGGTATACTATGACTTTACTGATATTCCATACCTGGAAAGTTATTAGATCATTTTAGTTTCTTCATACTCCTATCAACTTTACTTTCCTTGCAGCTTTCAAAGATATTTGATTACTTTAACACATTTTTATCATTCAAGGTTAAATAAATGTGATATTGTTAATAAAAGATAGTTGGCATTATGGATGATTACTAAATAGACCATATTTTTATTTACCAAACATAATCCCACCATTTATAGACTCAATCATAACTAACCTCAGGACGCGAAGCTAGGGTAGAAGGAATCAACATGTTTTACATGCAATCTTTAAACCAACATAAACCTCATTTTGTTTGACCCATTTAGAATCAGTTATTTCATATACTAAATGAGTAACAATAACTTAACCTTTAAAAAAATAATATTTAACATCAGAACATAGGTTTTCGATCATATATTCAATTCAACTACTCCATATACAAAACAAAAGCAAAAAAGTACCTTTAACAAAGAAATCTCGAATGACAATTGTAATATGTAGCTTTTCATAAGTTTATTGTTTTGGATGTTAGCTTTACTGGTGTAACTTTGATGGTATATATGGTTTATCTGATGTGTTTATGTTTATCTAGTCAACCAAGAATTGAACATTATGATAACCTGTTTAAATCAGCATGTATCTGCTCTCTTCCTTCTACTAATGAGCAGTGAACACCATAATATGAGCAATGAACTAACAATCAATAAACAGATAGAATGCAATTAGTAATATGCATCCAGTAATGGGCTAAACCGGGTAGGGATGATTTTTAAAATGTTTACTATAACCAGTTTCCTTTCTAGTTATGTCTATTGGCTTAACAAATCCAAAGTGTTATTTAGAAAAAGCTAATCCCTGATAACAGATCATGTTGACTTACGACGAGATAAGTGAGAAATCAGGGTCACCTATTAAAAGTTAGGGAAAGTTACACGAAACTTGAATCAAATTCGATTAGAAGCAACAAATCGTTGTTGAGGCTACGAGAACGAGCATCGATTGAATGAATCACCAGGAGTACAAAATCAAACTCTATCAGATCTTATTACAATTTGGATCTAAACTAAACGAGCGCTAATTGAACTCTATACCTCGAAGTTCATGCTCCCAAACACTTAGCTTAATGTAGAGAGTGATATACCTTGAATTGGCTGGAGAAATTAGGGCAGAAAGAAAGAGGGCGTTGGTTCCGGTGTTGATGTCCAACTGACGGAGAAGGTGTAGAGAGAGATGTACCTTGAATTGGCTAGGGAAGGTCACCATGAATACCCCCTAAATGTGTTAGGTCTAATCAAACCACATTACACATTTAAGTTAAACTGGAAAGTGACCAGCAAAATAAGGAGATTAATACGACAAACTAGAAATCGTTTGTCATTAGGAGCTACACACGATCGTCGGAGCTAGTAGAAGAATTAGAGAGAAATTAAACTCAGAAGGCAGAAGAATCAGAGAGAAATTGTTGAGTTACATACATGAAATCGTTTTGTGGAGATGAACAAAGCTGATGAAAGATGGCTAAATCCAGCTTATTCTTGGGCTTCTTGATGGTGGTTAGTGGTCGCCGGAGCTAGGTCCCATTGGGAGCAGGAGTGATTCTGTCGATTCTAGGGCAAGGGAGTGGGATTGATTTTAGGTCTCGTTGGGAGCCGAAGCTTGGTCTCGTTGGATAGCAAGGTCGCCTAAGCTAGGTCTCGTTGGACGGCAAGGTCGCCGGAGCCAGGACTCGTTGGACAGTAAGGTCGCCGGAGCTAGGTCTAGGTTGGGAGACCGACGGAATCATCGTTTGAGGAGAGAGCTACTTCTTGAGGCTGTATTTGGGGAAAAGCAAAAAAAAAATTCTAAGTGTGAGTGGGATTTGGGGAAAATTTTTGGGCAGGAAATAATATAAAAAACGACAGAAGCTTCTTGACGCGCACATTTTTAAGTGTACTCCGTGTTTTTTTAATTATACGACAGAAATTTTATGACGCACAAAAATACACGTCATCTACCCATAGAATTTTTCACATTACGACAGATTTTTCTTGACACCTAAAAATGCGCGTCATCGTTCACCTAAGCGTCATCGTTTGCGTGTCAAGGACGAGGCTGTTTCTAGTAGTGACGGTAGTTCTAGGCTAACATTGTTCTTAGTCTGACCGCCAGTTGGGAGGGTGCATCCTGTGCACCGCTAAGCGTGGGTGTCAATCCCCAGTAGTACTACTCAATATTACCTCGCTATTCATTATTAACGGCCCGAGAAAGTAAGGACTCTTTGTAATCATAAAGCAATTCAGTGAAACATGTGATATATGTCGGATAACTACTTAAACAGACCAAATACCTTTGTCATTGCATTGCCATCCTTCACCGGATGCAACTAATTGTGTGTTATCATCCTCAACCGAATATAACTAAATAGAGTAGTGAAACTCACCTTAGGGTGCACTGGTACTCAACACTTGACTTTAATGGTTGGTTATGAGTGACATATTTAAACGAATGCGGTTTTACCAAATTAGAGGTTGTCGCTAGGAGGAGTTGCTTATCATAGAGCACTTATGTTATCATGCATTCACCTTGGTCATAACACTTAGACATAAGTCCTAAACTTGTAGGAAAACATAGATGCACCTTTCCAAAACAATATGTACAAATGACAATTTCGCATGTTAAGCACAAAGCACACATTTGTAGTCATCCATAATTCGGTCTACATGTGAAGTTAGATTCGTAAATTTTACAGGAATATACTTCTCAACATTTTAAACATGTTTCAAACAGAATCAACCCAAAAGGTTAAGTATTGAGTGAGTTATGCGTTTCTGAAGTTGGCTAAAAATCAGCTTTGTTGCCATTAACACACCATTTGTAGATACGCATAATTTGCTCCTCACTTGGAGTTAGTTTCTAGTATTTTACAGGCATATACTTCCCAACATTCTAAACATGTTCCAAAAAGAATCAACCCTATAGGTTAAGTATTGAGGAAGTTACGCGTGTCGGAAGTTTATAAAAATTCAGCTTTGTCGTTGTTTTGTAAAACAAGAAAAGTAGACTTATAATATGCAAACTCGGTCAAAACTTGTGGTTTGCATACCAAAACTTCCAGATCTTAATGTTAATATATAACCATCATTTTCACTAAAAAATTCCTTCATTAATACCCAATAATCATGTCCAACAAAATTACATAGGTTGACAAAAAGCTGAATTTTTACCGCCCTGCACACTTAACTTGCAGCAGGTTTTTCAGTGACCAAACGGAGGTCTTAGAATGCGTATGAGTAGCCAAATTAAAGCTAAGACATAGAAATTTGCTACGGAAAAATAATTACTTGATTTCAATTAAAATTGAGCAAGTTATGGCCTGTTCAAGACGACCCAATTTCTTGGACAGAATCTGTCCAAAACGGGTCATTTGCATAAATTGGGTTTTAACGGTTTTGGCCAATAATTTGATCATCAAACTTCTTGTAAAGACTTGTAACAACATAAATAATGTTTTATCATGTATTTCCAATTCTCATATCAATCATACAATGATCATAGCAAAATCAAGCTTAAGACTTGCATATAAGCATGTATCCCTATGGTTTATGTTCCTCTACACCTAAAATCTTCAAGAACACTTCAAGGCATAATTTCTCATAAAAAACACAGCCCTTAAATGACCCAAAATCTGTTCCAAATTATAAATTAACTTAACCAATCATAAAACATGGTTCATGAGCATTTATACACACCAATTTGCACACAAACACAAGATTAACACATGTAATCAAGAAATTCCAACATAAGATTTTTCTAGGGCTTACAAGGGTGTGAGAAGGGGCGGATAATGATGATGAGACAAGATTGAAGCTTCCCCTAGCTTTCTTGAAGCTTAAATGTGTAGGACCGTTAATTACTTAGAGAAATAATCAAAACAAGAACTCTTTACTTGAAGATCACAACCATGCGGAATAAAGTTGTATCATACTTGTTTTTACTTAAGCTTTGTTTTTACTTATACTTGTAGTTTGATTGTATTGATTGCATAAACTAGTGAACACAAGATAATAAATTTCTCGGTACTATTTGCATTAACTCAAGTTCAAACTGTTACAAGTGTAAGCACTGAAACGGGTTACAATCTTGTACTTGTGAATGAACTAGCTAACAACTATAAATAGTACTAAGGAGATCAACTACAACCATTGATCTCATACGGGCTAATCTAACCGTATATAAAAGTCAAACAATAAACTTACTAAAAGAACATTAGTAAACATACAAAAGAGGAAATGTGCAAAATGCATTTATCTATAAGTAGGAGACGGCTAGGATGTGACGTTGGAAGAATAGAAGCAGTTGCAGGTCTGAATTCTGCAAAAGTAATCTTTCAGTACTTTTCCGGTTGAACTCTTTATACTGTTGGATAAAAGAGTTCACCCGGAAATGTTCTTCCGGTTGATCTTCCGGTTGACAAATCTTCCGCTTGAGAGTCTTCCGCTTGAACATGTCTTCAACCGGAAATCTTCATCTTGAACCGGTTGACTCAGAAATTCATTTCCTTACAATCTCCCCCTAAGATGATGCTGCCAAAATTTATCCTCTGTATGTTGCTCTTCAAAAATTGACTATCTCCAAGAGCTTCACTCTTCTGGAGATTGCGGCCTTTCAAATTGAACTCTTGTTTTGTTCAATTGTCTCATGATCCTTCTGGTTTGAAAATTGAAGGTTGAAAGAAGAGGTCTTTTAGCAATGGACTTCTTTCTTCCAGGTGAAGCACCAGTAACAGGATCAGCAGATGATTTATCAGTTTCAATTGGGACTTTTTCTTTCCCTTTATCTGCTTGAGACGATGCTTGAACAGAACTGGTTGCGGCTATCTCAGTGGGTTCAGAAGGCTTTGTTGGTGATATGGTGGGTGGTTTCATGGCTTGTGGCTGTGGAGTTGAGGAGGTGGAGTTTTTAGGTGGAGATGAAGGTTGATTATACTTCCAAATAGATGGACAGGGTTTAGGCTTGGCAGGGGTGATATCAGTCCAGTTATCTATCCTAAATTTTGGATGAATATATTTAGGCTTGGTAGATCTGGATCCCCTGGGCCTTGGGTTCATTCCCCTGGGTCTATGGGAGTAAAATCTGGGAGATGGAGTGGGAACATGGGAGGCTGGTTGCTTGAGTCTTTCCAACAAGTTGGAAGGGAGAGACTCAGCAAGTATGTCAGAGGCATCAAAAGGTTCAGGTTTAATGTATGTAGATGAGGGGTTACCTGTGACTGTCTCAGATGGCAAAGGCATTTGAAGACTTGGAATCACAGCAAACTCTGCTCCTTTCACTTGTTTGAGCAGCTCATCTACAATTTTGCAAGTATCTTTTGCCTTCATCTTCTCTACTTCAGCAGCAGGCTTGAGACATCTGATGATAGCACATCTCTTGATCCTTTCCAATAGCTCCAGGTTGTCTAAACTTTTGTTCAAGACAGTTGGCATTCTGGAAGCTATGTTGATCAGCCTGTTTTTCTCCTGTTCACTTAATTTAACAAGGTCATAAACCTGCATTCTCCATTCAATTGATCTCTTCCTTGCTTCATCTACCAATCCTTCAACCACAAAGTCATCTGATAGAAGATCCAGGTCTGCCAAAAATTGTTTGTATTGCAAATTTGATTTGGCTTCCTCTGATCTTATCCTGGCTTGATTATCTTCCCAGTCATGGATGAATTCTTCTTCATTCAGGTCATCCATAGTCTCTTGTTCTTCTGACTGGTCAGAATCAACCATAGTATCTATTACCCTTGGTTGAGGAGTTATGCAATCTTCACTCTCCTTCAGTCTGATCATCCTCCCAGGTTTGGTTTGTTTCTTTCTTTTGAAGCTCAGAGGAGGCTCTGAATCAGAGGTGGAGTGCAGTTGGATCAATGTTTTAGCAATCTCAGCTTCTGTTGGGTTTTCCGGTTGAGTCTCTTCCAGTTGAGCTTTTTCCGGTTGAGTCTCTTCCGGTTGAACTTCAGCCGGAGATTTTGTACTTAGATCTTTCAGTACAGTGCTGATATCCTTTCCTTCTTTTTCACCTTCAACTTCTTCAGTCTGAGTGACTGAAGCATCATCATCCACATCTTCATGAACCACATCAACAACTGGTTCAGAGACAATGTTAGTTGTGACCTCATCCACTTTAGATTTGGCAAATGCCTCCTCTTGTGGGATAATCACATTGGTCAAGAAGTGCTTGACCTGCAGAATGCTCTCTGGCTGAGCACCTGCAACTAACATTGTTGCTTCAATCATTCCCAACAGGCTTGGATCCTGTGGAAATACCTTCATGAGTGAGCTCATCTTCACCTTGGTTAACCCATCAGCAACTGAAAATGGATCAACTTTAGCCAATTTGAAGGCTGTATGCCTTACATCTTCAGGTAAAGGCACTGTTTGATCAATTTCTTCTTCTTCAGTTGTGGTTGCAGCAGCAGCAGTAACAGGTGTTGGAGGATTAGTCTTCTCCCCCTTTTTGGCAGCATCAGCTTCTACAGCCTGACCTCCAAAAGGAAATGGGTTCAAAGAACTAACCTCAGCATTATGCTGTGCAACCGGTTGAAACTTTGGTGCAGGGGAAGTTTCCGGTTGAGCAGTTGAGGCTTCAACAGGAACTTCTTGAGCTTGAGCAGCAGCAGGAGTGTTCATTACAAGGCTGGCAACAGTCGAATTGAGACTGGTTACCTGAGCCTGTAGAGATTTGTACAATGCCGTCAATTCTGTAAGTGTTAAACTATCCTCAACTGGAGTTTTACCAGTATCATAGGAAAAAGATGGACCATCAACCCTATGTTGATCAAGTCCACCACCCTGGTTTTCTTGGCGCCTGGGATTCCCCGTAACTACAGTTTTCCCTTTAGGATCCACTAGGGGATCTTCCGGTTGAACTATAGTATGGGTTGCCATGGATTGGGTCTTATGAATGTTACTACCATCATCAAAGTTCAATGAGAAGCTTTGAGTGGCAGCAGCCCGTTCCACATGAATCTCATCTAAACTCCTGAGATTCACCTCCTGGGGTGAATGTGGGTTAGATGTAGCAGTGTGAGTGTCACTCAGAATGTTCCCATGTAATGTGGTGTGTGGGTTAATAACACCATCATCTGTGACATCTCTTTCTACATCATCATTCACAGGTGAGAAGTGTGAAGTGTAGGGTGAGAAAGTGGATGGGGATTGTACATCCATATGAAATGACTCCCCCTCAGAAGAAGGTTCATCAACAAGTTTAAATCCCAATTTGGCTGACCCAGTTGGCTTTGTGCCAAGGGTTGGTTCAGGGCTGGAGGCAATTGGTTGCAAGAGAGGAGTAGGCTCTTGCACAACCTTTTTGAGCCTTTTGAGCTTTGTAGGCTTTGGGGAAGGGGGGATGGTGGGAATTGATGGTGGGTCTGAATCTCTTCTCCTTTTTCTTTTGAAAAATATGGTTGAAGTATCAGAAGGAGAAGGTGGTTGATCAGTGGTGGGTTCAACTACTGTGGATGGTACAGTGTTGTCCACTGGAGCAAGTTGCTCTTCAGAAGCATGTGTTTCCGGTTGAGAACTAGGTTCTCCTTGTTCAACCGGAATCACCCTTTGGATTGGCATGGGATGGTCAGTGTCCCTCCCAAGGAATGGCTTCTTGTTGGTGGTTAATTTGGAAAATGAGTTTTCAGATAATGCTCTAGGAACCAGCATCATGTTTCCATCCAAATTAATTTTGGGGTATTTTTCTTGCAAAATGTAAGTTAGAAATCTAGGGTACATGTAAAAAGCAAAGTTCTTTGCATTACCCTTTAAAGCATTAAAAATTACAGCAGAAAAATTGTATACCTCCCCTTTCACCACAGCATAGAAGGCAGAGGCTTGCTCAACAGCCATTTCATCAAATCCTGATTTCTTTGGCGACAGGCATACCATGATGGTGTGAGCCAGAAATCTCCATTTGTAGGGCAGTTGACCCTTGTTAACAGTGGCAGTTCCTTCGGTAGCACCACCATAGCCAATTGCTTTGAGCAGAGCCATGTACTGCTTGGGGGTTCTGCGAACATACCCATTCTTGTCATTCAATTTCAGCAATTCCCTAATCATCGATTCAGTGATGAGAACCGTTTCCCCTTTTACAGTTGACTTCATTGTATCTTCCTCTACATCGTCTACATCCTTCTCGAGCAGTTGGATGTTCTTCCAGAATTCAGAGAGAATTTCCTCATATAAATAAACCACAACAGTGAGTGCGTGATTCAGATATGAAGTTTTGAGGAAATTGATCATCTCTGTGAAGATTTCAGCATGTGTAGAGTTTACTGGTTCGTCAAGAAACGCAACTAGGTTGTGTTCAAGTGGGAAAGGATCATTCTTCACTGATTGTTTTCGCTTTGTTTTGGACTTTGGTGACATTGTTGATTTACTATGAGAGAATTTTGAGAGTAGAAAGAAACGGTTCTGAAAATTTTTAGGTTTTCGGATTTTGAACGATTTCTTGCTTTTGGATTATGAGGAGTGTTGAAGGGGTTGTGGGTATTTAACTGGTGGGTTTAAAGATGGGTGACAGTTATCAGCGATGGGATAAAGTACGCTGAGTCACAGGAGAGAGAAAGAAAAAGTGCGAGTGGGTCCGCAAAAAGTGTGCTTCAGGTGGTTGTACAAGACAACTCCCTGTTGCGTGTCTTTTAGAATTTAATTCGGACAATAAATTGAAACACTTTAAATGCACAATCCGCTTGAAAATATGTGCCTCAACCGGTGAATTAAATGATTCATTTAAGACAAATGATTTTTCCGGTTGAGATTCAAGCGGAGAGTTTTTCTCTCCAAACAACAAAATTTCTTTCCGTTTGAAAGTTGAACCGGACAGATTTTGCCGGTTGAAAATTTTTCCGGTTGAGGTTGTCAACAGGAAATAACATTTCCGTTTGAAAAAATTTCAATTTTAATCTGAACTTTCTAATAAAGAATTGTTGTTCCTTTTACCAGTTTCAGAAATTTGGATGGTGTGATAAAAAATTGAGTTTCCGGTTGAAGATGACTTTCCGGTTGAGATTCAACCGGATATGTTGAACTGGAAAGTTCAACCGGAAGATAGAAAAACACTTGATTTTGAAAATTACATGTATCAGTTATCATAGTTTAACAGTATGACCTGACTATGATTGAAAAGGTGTCTAACTGATACAGAAACTTTTCTTTTTCCTTTTCTTTTTGTATCAAGAGACGGGCTCTTTGACACAAAATGGTCTCTTTTATTAAGTTTGTGAAAACAGTTTAATCAGTTAAAGTTCATCATACCAATGGCACTAATGAGATAGAAAAATCTAGCTTCATCAAATGCTTTGGTAAACAAATCAGCCAATTATTGATTTGTATGAACTTTAACCATTCTAATTAAATGTTTCTCAGCACAATCTCTAATAAAATGGTACCTGATATCAATATGTTTTGCTTTTGAGTGTTGAACAGGATTGTTTGTGATTGATATAGCACTGTTGTTGTCTGCTAGAATTGGAGTCTCCATGAACTTGATGCCGTAATCCAACATTTGATTCTGAATCCATAAGACTTGACTGCAGCAACTTGATGCAGCAATATATTCAGCCTCAGCAGTAGAAGTAGATACACAGGTTTGCTTCTTGCATTGCCAAGACACAAGTCTTTCTCCCAAAAATTGGCATCCTCCAGTAGTAGACTTTTTATCCAAGTTGCAGCCAGCATAATCACTATCAGTGTAAGCTTTGAAGGAGAAATCTGAATTCTTTGGATACCACAACCTAAGCTTTGGTTGTCCTTTAAGATATCTAAAGATTCTCTTCACTGCTAACATGTGTGATTCCTTTGGTTGACACTGGTATCTAGCACATAAACAGACACTAAACATGATGTCAGGTCTGCTAGCTGTGAGATAGAGCAGTGATCCAATCATTGCCCTGTAGAGATGAACATCCACTGGTTTTCCACTTAAGTCACTGTTTAACTTGTGGGAAGTGGAGATAGGAGTTCTTGAGGTTGAAACTGACTGCATATCAAACCTTTTTAGCATATCTTGAATATATTTTGACTGATTCAAGAAAATTCCATTTGCAGTTTGTTTCACTTGTAGGCCTAAGAAGAAATTCAGTTCACCCATTGAACTCATTTCAAACTTAGATTGCATCAATCCCTCAAACTCTTTGCATAAGGCAGCATTGGATGAACCAAAGATGATGTCATCAACGTAGATTTGTACCATCAAAGTATCTTTGCCATCAGATTTCACAAACAATGTTTTGTCAATAGCTCCTCTCTTGTAGCCATTCTCTAGGAGATAGTTTGAAAGAGTTTCATACCATGTCCTAGGAGCTTGCTTGAGACCATATAAAGCCTTAATTAGCTTGCATACCTTGTTGGGGTGATGAGGGTCTTCAAAGCCAGGAGGTTGCTTGACATACACATCTTGTTCCAAAAGACCATACAGAAAAGCACATTTGACATCCATTTGAAATACCAGAAAGTTTTTGAATGCAGCATAGGCAAGAAATATTCTGATTGCTTCAAGCCTGGCCACAGGAGCAAAAACTTCATCATAATCAATGCCTTCTTCCTGTGTGTAGCCTTGAGCTACAAGTCTGGCTTTGTTTTTTTATCACAATTCCTCTATCATCCTTCTTGTTTTTGAATACCCATTTGGTTCCAATTGGTTCTTCACCTTCAGGTAGGTCTACCAATTCCCAAACCTTCTGTTTATTGATCTGAAACAATTCCTCTTGCATTGCCTCTACCCAGCTTTCATCTTCCAATGCATCATTGATCTTTGTGGGTACTTCTTGAGACAGAAATGCAGCATGTAGGCAAATGTTTGCATCAATAGACTTGCTTCTTGTTAGCACAGGAGCTGACAAGTCTCCTATAATATTCTCCCTTGGATGATTCTTACTAACTCTTCTATCAGTAAACATTGGAAATTCATGGCTTCTTCCATTATGAGGAATATTGAGTTGAGGCAATAACTCAATATTGTTGGCTTGTGAAACAGGTTCTGAAACTTCAGTTGGTTCTTGAGAACTAGGGACTGAATCTGAGATTAGATGCTCAAAGCTGTACTCATTTGAACCAGCATCAGTTGAATCATTGGATTCATTGTTCTCAAAATTTTCTGAAAAATTGTTTTCCGGTTGAGTCTCAACCGGAGATTCTACTGCTACAGGATCCGTTTGAACTTCAACCGGAAGTTCAACCGGATGAACTTCTGCATCAGCAAGAACAATTTCAGAAGCTTTCTTTGAATTGTTGGATTTCACAGGCTTGGTGCTGATGGATGAAAAGAAGGTAGGTTGCATTTGCAATCCTTTGGTGTTCATCTGCCAGATATTATCAGCTGATCTCATGTGATTCTGCTTAAGTTCCTGTTCCTGCACTGTTGAACTCAATGGCTTCTCAATGGTAAAATTGAAAGCAGTGGTTAGTGCATCTATATCAAATAACCAATCTGGTTGAGATACAAAATTGTTAAGAGATTTCTCATTAAAAGTTACATTAATGGTTTCCTCAACAATTTTAGTACTTTTATTGTATACCCTGAATGCTTTTGACACACCAGAATATCCAACAAAATATCCTTCATCTGCCTTTTCAGCAAACTTAGGCAACAACCTATTAGTTATCAAAATAGTAACATGACAGCCAAATGATTTAAAGAAGTAAATGTTAGGTTTTCTACCTCTCCAAAGCTCATAAGCAGTTTTATTTTTACCCTTAACAATCAAAGTCCTGTTTTGGACATAGCAAGCAGTGTTTACTGCTTCTGCCCAAAATATCACAGGTAACTTAGAATCTGCTAGCATTGCTCTAGCAGCCTCAATTAATGTCCTATTTCTCCTTTCAGCAACACCATTTTGCTGTGGAGTTCTAGGAGCACTGAATTGTCTAAGAATTCCCTTTTCCTCACAAGATGAGTTCAAAACATGATTTTTAAACTCAGTGCCATTGTCACTTCTGATTGTCTTAACTTTCAATTTTGCTTGATTTTCTAAAGATACAATTAGTGTTTTTAATAGTTCAGCAGTTTCATCTTTTGTTTTTAAGAAAAACACCCAAGTATATCTTGTGAAATCATCAATAATGACAAAACAGTATGACCTTTTTCCTAAGCTCATCACTCTAGTTGGACCAAACAAATCCATATGCAAGAGTTCTAGAGGTTGAGTGATAGAAGACTCAGTTTTTGGCTTGAAGGAGGTCTTGTGTTGCTTACCCTTGAGGCAAGAAACACAGTGTTCAGAACAATTGAACTGCTTGTTAGGAAGACCCTTAACCAAGCCAAGATTCACTATCCTGTTCATGTTCTTGTAGTTAACATGACATAACCTCCTATGCCATAAATCAGATTCATCCACTGAGGCTTTGGATATAAAGCATGCAATTCCACTTGCTGGAGTGGCAGCAGATAAATCCAAAATATATAGTCCTTCTCTCCTAGGTGCTCTGAGCAATACAAGTTCCTCAGGGATGTTAACACCAGGTTTTAAGACTATGGCCTCTCTCTCAGTGAACATTAAATTCAAATTCTTGTCACACATTTGTGAGACACTAAGTAGATTGAAATTTAATGTATCAACAAAATTTACCTTATCAAAGGTAAGCTTCCCATTACTAACAACACCTTGTGCAGTAATGTGTCCTTTAGCACTCCCAAAGGCTACAGGACCTCCGTTTATGTTTTTGGGGTTTTCCAATACATGCGTATTTCCTGTCATGTGGCAAGTGCATCCACTATCAACAACATATAGGCTTTGTTGGCCTTTATTATGCACCTACACACAAAGAAAGTTGGTTTATTTCTACAGGAAACCCAAGCCTTTGAGGTCTCGGGCCTGCCAGAAACATCATAATACTTGTACTCTTTAAGTACTAAAGTATTTTGTATTGGATCCTCATTCAACAGATCATCTTGATCAATGTTCAAGTGTTCAGACTGTTCACTTGATTGACATTGTCTGTTTGCTTTGCTAAGCTTTCTCTCAGCAATCTTCCTCTCTCTGTATTCCCTATATTTCTTTTGTTTGTTGGTCAAAACCTTTGGCAACTCATTGGGTGAGGTGTAGGTCTGATCAACACTAGTCACTGGTGAGATTCTAGCATTAAAGTTTGAAAATTTGTTTGACTGGCTAGATCTCTCACTGTGAAATACACTAGTGGCATTTCCATTTGAACTAGAGGGAATTTCCGGTTGAGAGTTGTGCTTGTTTTTCACAAAATTTTCTCTAGAGGTGGTCTTGCCTCTAGATGGGTTTCTCCTTCCTTGACCTTCAAAATGGTCATACTCATCAGTGTACTGAACCCTGGGTCGTTGTCTAGGTGCAGTAACTGATCTGAGTGTTTTGGAGATTTCCGGTTGAACTTCATTTCCGGTTGAAAATTTTTCCGGTTGAAGTTCAGCCGGAACCCTGTTCGGTTTTAGGACTGAAAAACTTCCATTTTTGTTGTTCCCAATTAAAACTTTGTTTGACTCAGTATCAAAATACTTCAATGTGTTACTTCTTACAGGTGAAGTTCTACCTGTAGATTTTTTCTGAGTAGAAACAGTTTTGGGTTTCAACAAGTTTTGAGTTTTACTCAAAGGATTGAATTTGCACATTGCAGCCATGTGCCCTTTCTCACCACAGAAAACACATTCAAACATTTTTCTTTGGTAAGTGTTTGTGTTTTTGGTTGATTGTTCATTTGTGACCTGGTGGTAAGTTAGCTTACCCATTTTCTCAGTTTCACTGGGTTTTGGCTGCTCAGGTAGTTTACCTCCAACTTTTGAGTCTTTGGGCTCATAAATAGTTGGTGGTGGAAAAGCAACTTTTGGTTTTAAAACCTTGGATTGGTCAACAGATGCTGATGTGCTAGCATCTTTGACTTCACAGTTTGATAATGATTCAACAGATTTTGTTTTAGAAGAAGAGGATGTAGTGCTATCAACAGTTAGACTCACACTACACTCCTTCTGAAGTGCTTGGATTGGAGCAATAACAGGTGAGTATTCCTTGGGTGGTTCAACATTGTTGTACCCAATACCTGTTTTCCCATGCATTACCCCATTCCAATTTTCTCAGCTTTCTTGTTAGCTGTTTGGAATTTGTCACAGGTGAACAAGGCATCTTTTAACTTAATTTCAAGAACATCATTTTCTGCTTTTGCATCTTTTGTTTCTTGTCTTGAAATAGTTAGTTTGTTCAACAGATCCTCCAATTGTGTTTCCAAAATAGAGTTAGTTAGCTTCAAAGCATCAAATTCTTTGTTTAAATTTTCAATTTTGGTGATGTATGCATTTTCAGTTTTCTTAAAGCAATTCTTTAACTCATTCAAATTAGAAACTTCATCAATTAGATCAGTGTTATGTTTCCTGTATTTTGACACTTGTTCTATGCATGCAGGGCTGCATAGATTTTCCAAAACTTTTTCAGGAATCTCATTTACCTGTTCAGTTGAATCTTCTTTGGCCATCAAATCATGGTTGATTGGCTCAAACTCAGTGACAAAGTCATCCCATTCAAAGCATTCAGTCTGGTTAGCTACAGCTGCCACCACATTTTGATTTCCAAGTGGTTTTGGTTGTGTTGGCTGTTGGTTGCTGTTGCTGCTGTTTTGTTGACTGTTGCTGTTGTTGCTTCCATGGTTTGATCTCTGTTGGACATTGTTGTTATTGTTATGCCCATCTCTCCTTGGTTGCTTGCATTCCCTGGCAAAATGACCAAGTTGATGACAATTATAACATTTAGCTTTAGATTTATCCAACCCAATTGATGATCCCTTTGACCCTTTATAAATTCTTCCAGTTCTTTTATAAAATCTTTGGGCCCTTACAGAAACCATAGCTAATTGAGTTAAGATGTCCATTTCTTCTAGATCATCTGCCCCTATACATTCCAAGTCTTCACGTGTGAATCCTTGAGATGAGTCAGTTGCCACATAGGCAGAGTGAGAGTTGTCAAACAGTGTTGAGGAACTCTCTGAGCATCTAGGTGACTCATTGAAACTGACTGAGGGTGAGTGATATTGAGAAGAATTTGAGATCTTTTGAAAATCAGTTGTAACCAAAGCAGTGGTTTGCAACTGTGGTGATGCTTCAGGAAAGTTGTTTTGCTTAAGATTAAGCTCCATTTCATAAGCACTAAGGACTCCATGGAGTTCACTTAGTTTAAGCTTTTTGAGGTCCTTGCACTCCCTAATGCTTACTGTATAGACAGTCCACATTGGAGGTAAGGATCTCAAGAACTTCCTGTTGGCATCAGCCTGTTCTGTTGTTACTCTACCTTTTGCAATTCATCAAGAAGTGAAACAAATCTAAGGTACTGGTTGGTCATAGATTCACCAGTTTTGTAAGTGAAGTTTTCATATCTTTGTTTCAAAACATCCTTTTTGTTTTCCTTAACCTCACTAGACCCTTCATACATCTCACTGAGAGCATTCCACAAGCCATGTGCTGTCTTATATCCCTTGAACCCTACCAGTATAGAGTTGGGTAATGCAGCCTGGAGTGTCCAGTAGGCCTTGTGATCATATTCAAGCTCAGTATAATCAGCTTCAACATATTTGTCTAGTGGTTTTGGTATGTACACTTCGGCATCATCAGCAGATTGAACAGTTGGACTGTAAGGACCTACAGTCAACCTGTTCCAAATGCGTCTGTCTAGGCTTCTAACAAAACCTTCCATCCTGAGTTTCCAAGTATCAAAGTCATCAGGAGTGAAAATTGGTGGTTTGTTAGAGCTACCGTTTAGTGAACCAAGAGTTAAGTCAGTCATTGTGAAAAACAGTTTGTAAAAGAGAAAAGCTTATAAAAACTCAAGTGAGCAAGTAAAGTATCAACTTTGAAGCACTTGTAGTCTTCAAAGTGGAGAGCCAAGGCTCTGATACCACTTGTAGGACCGTTGATTACTCAGAGAAATAATCAAAACAAGAACTCTTTACTTGAAGATCACAACCATGCGGAATAAAGTTGTATCATACTTGTTTTTACTTAAGCTTTGTTTTACTTATACTTGTAGTTTGATTGTATTGATTACATAAACTAGTGAACACAAGATAATAAATTTCTCGGTACTATTTGCATTAACTCAAGTTCAAACTGTTACAAGTGTAAGCACTGAAACGGGTTACAATCTTGTACTTGTGAATGAACTAGCTAACAACTATAAATAGTACTAAGGAGATCAACTACAGCCGTTGATCTCATACGGGCTAATCTAACCGTATATAAAAGTCAAACAATAAACTTACTAAAAGAACATTAGTAAACATACAAAAGAGGAAATGTGCAAAATGCATTTATCTATAAGTAGGAGACGGCTAGGATGTGACGTTGGAAGAATAGAAGCATTTGCAGGTCTGAATTCTGCAAAAGTAATCTTTCAGTACTTTTCCGGTTGAACTCTTTATACTGTTGGATAAAAGAGTTCACCCGGAAATGTTCTTCCGGTTGATCTTCCGGTTGACAAATCTTCCGTTTGAGAGTCTTCCGCTTGAACATGTCTTCAACCGGAAATCTTCATCTTGAACCGGTTGACTCAGAAATTCATTTCCTTACAGAATGAGCTTGGACACATGATTTCTTGCTTGATTGATGGAGGATTTCAAAAATTTGAGAAGGAGTGTGGATATGTGTGTGTAACCGTAAGAAAGGGAGAAGAAGAGGGGAAATGAACGTGAAGGGGGAGGGAGGGGGTCTTAGGGCAAATTTTTGTGTTTAGAAAAACCACACTTTTGGTCCCTCAAGTCCGATTACATACACAAATGACCCAAAACAAGTAATAAGTGGGATATAAACCCAAAACTTGGTAATTAAAATACTAGGAACGTTTCCAAGTGTTTATAACTTATTTAACATGTCATACGTAGTCAGAAAAAGTCTAACTATTGTGTATACACATAAAACTTAATTCGCGTATAAAAACATAACTTTTCAAGAAATGACAGTTTCAATTACCACATAAAGTCATAAAATAATTACTAAATTTAATTAGCAAATAAATATATATTTTTATATAAACATTCAAATAACACACAGTGACACATAATAAATTGATATAATTTATTTATGTTGTGATTATTTATTTCACATAATGTAACAAATCAAATAGTGAACGGGAACATGCCCGATCACGTAAACGCACGTGACACTAACATAACACGAAAAGTATAAGTGGGTTGTTAACGAGACTAACAAAAATAGTTAACGGTGTTAACCTGGGAATTTGGCAGTTGTCACACATCAAGTGATTGAAATCCTAATTGTCGAGGGTTTGATGCGCTTGCTCATTGTCTCTAACTCATTACTTGTTTAACTATATATATATGAAAATATCTCATTACACATATATCGCTGTTGTTGAAAATTTTACATATATTATTTATACTTGTGTTTACTCACCAACTACTTTTGTAGTTGACACTTTATCTTATACATCTTGCAGGAATCCATACTTGAGCTACGTTGTGTTCACGCTAGGATTGTTGGACCTAGATTAAAAACTAAATTAGTTTTTAAATGTATTATGTATGTTTATCTTTATTGTACAATATCTTACTAAAAAGGACATGCTTAAGTATTACAACTTATTTTAGTTGTCATGTCCATCTAGACAATCATTACGCCCCAACATATTTCATCGCCGGTTGGGGTGTGACAACTTGCTAGTTCATAACTTGAAAACTTATCCAAGACATAAAGGCATAATTAAGAGTGCTAGGATTGAAAATTGTTGGTAGTTAGCTCACATGTGCTTCGAATCATGAAGGCAAAATATATAGTACATGTTTCGAAAGTTATTTCACCTACGTTTCTCCACTAGATGATACTATATTTGTGGTGAGGTATGAAGTTTGTGAGATCATGCCGAGGCTGTTGGCAACAAGTTTTGGTTCGAACAAGAAATATCCGGGAGTACAGGACAAGAGAGGAAAACTTCACAGGAGCTTTCTGCCAAAAGATATACTCCAGTGATCGAGGTATATACTTTATTCCTCTCGTTTATCGGATGTTGTCGGGGTGTTCCTCTTGTTAAAGTTTATCTGGTTGTTGCATGGTTATAAGATTTCCAGGAATGGATCTAGCAGGTAGAGTCGTAGAAGTAGAGTTATGATTCAAGATGAATTAAAACTAGTCAAGGGTTTCGGTAAGGATTGTTGGCAGTTAAGGAAATATTGTCATCGAATTGTATGAGTTAAACGATGTCCTATCGGGACTAACTTTCATAATATGTTTCTAAAGGGTTCTCGAATGGATTAGAATCCATATATAAGAGAGACAAGATCAGGCGTGATAGTGTTTTCAATGATAGATGACTTCAACCATCCAGTTGAAGCCATGAGGTTTTAAAAATAGGAGTTTATATCCCTTATAACCATCAGCTTGCTGAGTAGGATTCTTCAGATTTCCATACAATACAAATTACATTTACGTGTGCACTCGTATTGGTAATTTACCTTTTATGGTCACCGTAGTTCCACTTACATCAGCTACTAGGTATGGTGGAGTACAAATGTGATATTCATGGGGGTGGGAATCAAGAATGTGGTCACTAACCCAACGTTATCTCATATAAATTTATTAAAGAGACAAGTTTCAAGAATAGAATGCTTCCTTGATTTTGAGTATACTACTTGGTACGAGTTAGCCAAAAATTTGGTTCAACAAGAATTCAATAGGGCATATCACAATGGCCATAGCTTAGCTCGAAGTTATAGAATAGTTACTACACATACATACTTGATCACAAATCCGATACATAATAAATAAAAAAAACCAGTTAGCCAACATCAGGTACCATTTGGCCTATAGGAGTTGCATTCAAGTTGTATTATTACAATACAACTATGCTCTATAAATGAGAAAGTAAGGATCCTAAAAGATCAAGGCAATGCTGTAAACGATCAAGATAATGAAGGCTGACACAAGTGCCCCATAGGCAACCACTTGGATCAATACGATGCTACCTCTACTGAAGCTGAATAATCGCGCTATTAGCACGTCATGATAACGTGGTATGAACATAAGAGTTCAGAGGGGTATGTAGGGCAGGTATAATAGGAACCTCCCAAGCTAGGAGAAAGATTTAAGAATAGAAAGAGGTATTACACTCTCTTCCTGAACTCCGCATACGAACCTTGTCTGGGTACTACGGCTAATTTTATAGTCTAGAATGATTCCGAGCAGCAACATGCTCGTCATGAATAAGGTCATGATCCTCTGGTCCGATTTGACGTATGTGAAGTAGAAGGTACACATTTCGCTGTTGGTGAAGAGTACTCAAGAATAATAGGCTCCTTGCTGTGAGTACGAAAGGTTAGGTGATTAAAAAGAGATACAGTAACCAGGTGTGTGTGGGAGTGAGTATCACGATGCATGAGTAAAATGTTAAGTGTTCAACTAATGCAAAAGGTTACAGTCTAAGATGAAAATCCTAGTTCGCTGTAACCATAGGCTCTAATACCATTCTGTCACACCCCCAATTATTACTAATGGAGTTTTACTGTGTGGGGGTGTGTACAAACTAGGATCCTAATCCATTAGTTACACCAAACAACCATTAAAGATAAAAAGTTTTGCTTTTTTCTTAAAACATAAAATAAGAGTTTTACAAATGTGGAAGCATAAACAAAATATTTAGTATTTACACAAAGCATTGTCATTCGAAGTAACGTAACTTGTACAAAAACAGTAACAGGGATTTTAAGGACTCATACATGCATACACGTGATACTCGAATACCTGCGACCTGAGATAAACATGTTTAAAGAAGAAGTGTCAACCAAAGCTTGGTGAATTCACAGGCTTTGATAATCACGATTAAGTTTCCGTCTGTGGACATAACAGTTTGATAATCTACAGATAAGTTATAAAGTTATGTTAAATTTTTTTATATCGTAGGTAGCTAGCCTAAAGTTCTTTTCACTAAAAAGTTCACAACCGAAGCTGACTAATGCATGTTGGTATAACCTACGCGTTTTGCCTCCCCCTTTTCTACCAGAACAACGGTACGTGTTAGGCTAATATTGTTCTCAGTTCGACCACCATTTGGGTAGTGCATTTCATGCCCACTGAGCGGTGTTTGTCAAACCCTAGTAGTACTACTCAACATTATCTCACTATAACTACTAACGGTCCGATTCATAAGGTCTTAAGTGGTGTGTAGCAATCTAGTGAACAAGTGATATGTTGGAAACATAAAAGAATTATAAAAATTAAGTAAGTATTGTTTGCACGTTCTCTCCCCCAAAAAGGGTAAGAAGTAAAGTGGGACCATGAAACTCACATTCGGGTGCACTGCAACAAAAGCGCTTGAATAAGTGTAACCTAATATGTGTGGCCTAATATGAGTATATAATTGAGTCAGTCAGTGTTGTCTAAAAGACCCATTGTTTAACAACAACGCAAACATTTGAAGTTGCTTATCAACTAGCAGATTGCAGGGAGTGACTCAAGGCCGACCATGTTGACCCGATGACATGTTGGTTGGTCTAGTTCTTGATAGTGTTATGACCAATTAAATTCACATGATTCATATTACCATACAAATTCACCTTTCATGCATTAACGGTCCATATAGCATATGAGTTCCGATAAAAGTTTCTTTTTACCGAAAATTCTACTATACACACATACATACGTCCTAATGTTTGATATAACACATATACATCTTAATCATGGAAAATCACATAGCATATAAGTTAACAAGTACAACCAACATAACCCACACGGTGTGAAGTTGACAAGACAACTTCACACAGTCTTGACATTCCCACCGGGGCAGGAGACTTAGGACTTTGCATGGTGTATGGTTTTTCATACCAAAAACAAGTTACACATTATTTCACATCATACTTTTTGTCCCTAACATGAAACGAGTACAAAATCCACTTTACAACCTAGTTTAATCATACATGCAATTCTACGCGATATATGTCTAAATTTGGCGTTCCGTAGTTCAATCAATAACCTAACCTAAAGATGGAGGTAGATTCAAAAACTTTGCAGAATTAGATTTCGATATATTCCAAGAAAATTTCATGAAAAAGTCATTAAGTAATAACCAACTTAGCATAGACATATCAACAATGTAGTTACGCAAATTCTAAAACGGTGTTGTTTGCACACTGATCTTGCAGCCACAGGACCAGTGCCCAAACAAAGGGCATGTGGAGTGCCAATATAGCAAAATGAGAGGTGTGACACAAAACTAAGTTACTAAAAAATAATCACTCAATTTTGTGAAAAATTAAGTGAGTTATGATATTTATAAGATGGTCAAAATTCTAGACAGCTTGTGTTAATAAAAATTGTTGATATGCCGATAACCGGCCAATAACCTGACCTAATCACAGAATTTGGTCATAAAATATTCCAAAAATCTGTTATATAGTTTTCAAACAAATTTTCATTGAGGATTCATCCCCATAAAACAATTTCACATGTTCATAATATCAATACAAGTCGGTAAATTTTGAAGTATGGTTGTCTACACACAAGACTTGTGGCTGTTGGTTCAGGGTCCAAAATGTGGCCATTGTGAGTGTAATTGTAGCCATTTTTAAAGCTAAGACATAGATCTGAATTGTGCGAAAAGAATCACTCTATTTCGTTAAGAATTGATTGAGTTATGGACTTACAAATTTGACAAATTGTCCGGGACGAATCTGTCGAAAAACGTAAAATACAGTTGATTGTTTAAAAACCGTTTTGACCAAGCATATGACTTCAAAGAATCATTGGGTCCTTCTAAAAAGAAATTAGAGTCCAACATACAGAAAGATTCAGGTCTCAAGCATACATAATAATTTGAATGATCACCAAAAAGTGTCACATGTGATACAATAATCATTAAACATTACTACACGTGAAATCATCACCAAAGAACACAAAGAGTTTCGAATCTAACAAGATCATACCTTGAGTTATAGGGTTTCGACAAAAAGGCTGACAATCTTCTTGCTTGATCACGTGAAGGGAACCTTGAATACATAAGCGACCTTCATAGAAATCGAAAGATGATGATGGTGTGTGTGGCTAGAGCCGTTGCAAGCAAGAGAAGAGAGGGAGGGGGATTTGGTTGAAAGCTACAAGGGGGCTAGAGTTTTGCACCATATATATATATTTTTTTAAATTATGAGGGGGCTCCAAGTCTTTGTTTGTTTGACAAAATCTTAAGGGGCTTAGGCCTCCATGATGATTCAATTAAACCAAAGACAAGGGCTACGACCCGATTTTTCTTTTAAGTATTTAGGATATGGTTTAAACAATGTATTCAACTTGATGCACAGGTAATCAATTACTAATTCTACATATTACATGCATTCACATAAGATTACTAATATCTAACACTAAGTCATGCAATTCTAGAACACATGAAATTCCATCAATCATAGGTGGTGTTTGTTTTTAAAGAAAAATCTCTTCTAATCTCTTTTGTCTGCGCCGCGTAGACCACGCGGAGACATTTGGGTCTGCAGAGTATTTTATTTCTTGAAGACGTTTCATTAAAAAACCTCTGTCTGTCCTCTTTTTGGGGGCAGACTTGAGTTTGACACGTCTAACCTCTTCTCTACTTTTTATTTCTCTCTGTCAAATACACAAAACACGTTAAAAAAAACAAACCCTATCTACGCTATTTCTTTTCTACGGGCAGCCTCACCTAGAGAACCATCGGCAAAGCTCCATCGCCGCCGCTTCCCTATCAATCGCCACCGCATTCACCGCCGGCACTGCCTTCACCACCGGCGCTGCCTTCCCCATCGATCGCCGCCTTCTTCACTATCAAACAGGTACATCGACAGCCTTCTCCATCTTCTGTTCTCTGTTTCTTTTCGTGTTCCAGATGGGATTTTTGTGTGTTTAAAGAACCAATTTGATGTTGTTCTTGTTGTTTATTGAACCAATTTGATTTTTTTCTTGTTGTTATCTTCTTGTTGAACCAATTTAGGTCACCAATTTGATAACAATCTTATGTTTGTTATTGTTGAACCATACATGATGTTCTCTGTTTTGTTGTGGCTCTAGTTCATATGATATTTGTTTGTTTTATGTTCATATATATTGCATGTTAATTTGATTAAGATTTTTTGAGATCAAATTATTTTCATTAGTGAGAAGTTTTTTGTTTCTGCCTCTCACATTTTCTATCTTGTACACTCTTCTTCTCAAATTAGAGTTTTCATTTTGTGTAAGTTGAGTATTCTACTATGTGTATTTTGACATTTTCTTTTGTGAGGTAGTGACTTCTCTATAATTTTCTCTTTGTGGTCTGTAAACTCTTATCAGGTTTGTATGTCTGTGTATATCACTGTTAGATCTTCAAAGGAAGGCGAACTACCAAGCTGCATTGTAGTAGAAGTTGTTCCACATAATTTTGTATTGGTTTGTTAGGGGAGTTTCTTTGTTTTTTTTGTTCCTTTTACTTTATCGTGGTTTCATATTTCATGAGTTCAAATCGTTTGTTTTGGATCATTAAAATCAAAAAATAATTATAAAAGGTATTAAAATCAAACAAATCGTTTGTTTTGGATCATATGAATTTTCATGTGGTTTTTAACTATATTGTTTCATCACTATGTTGAAAAACTATTTTAAGTTTAAAAAATCGGTTTATTTAAATTTCAGTTTATATTAACAGTTCGCAGAAGTTAAAAAACAAACAGTCTTCTTCTTACAGACTGTAGAGGTTTGGTCCACCTCCTCTTCTGCAGATGTCTGCAGATGTGGTCCACAGACTGCAGACATTTTACCTCTGAAAAAACAAACAACACCATAGTCATGTAGCTCAGTTAACACATAGTTTCACATAAAATCACATAACATAAGTTGTACAATTTTCTATTTATTTGATTAGGGTTTTATTTAATTAACCAACCAACATTCAAGAACGGACTCCATAAAGTAGACATACATGATATGTAACGTTAACTATTCTAGTTAACTGAGATTATAAAAGTTACTAAAAGATAACATAGGTTATTAGTGGAGTTAACTTGGGAATTTCCCAGTTGTCACACTTCTCGTTCCAGTTATACGTTGTTTCCTTATGGGTTAGTGTTGTGAGTGGTTGCGCGATTGTTTGAAACCCTTTAATAAATCGCTTGTAATAACGTGCCTAATCGATAAATTATCGAATTTAAGTTGGCGTCTTTGGTGCAGGCCAGTCCTTGATGACCTTAACCTTAACTGGATCAACGTGAAAATCCTTGTTCATTCACGACTGTGTCCTAGAAATTGCACTTCGCACATCCAGAATTCACATTTTGAAAATTTTGCGTACAGTTGCTCCTTGACTAATTCCAAGATTAAATGCAAATGTAACTCGTGCTCCTCCTTTTTCTTGGAGTATATCAATATTTCGTCGATGAATATAATGATGAATTGGTTGAGAGAAAGCTTACATACATGGTTCATCAGATCCATGAAAACTGTTGGTGCGTTGGTTAGTCCAAAAGGCATAACCATGAACCCGTAATGACCATACCAAGTCCTAAACGCAGTCTTCGAGACGTCCTTCTCGTGGACTCTCAATTGATGATAATTCGAAAGCAGATCGATTTTGGAATAATATCTTGAATCTTTGAGCTGGTCGAATAGATCATCGATATGAGGTAAGGGATAATGGTTCTTGATTGTTACCTTGTTGAGCTCTCAGTAATCACACATACGAAAACTCCTATATTTCTTTTTGACAAAAATCACTGGGGCTCTCCATGGCGATGAGCTAGGCCTGATAAAGCCCTTATCAAGCAGTTCCCGAAGCTGAGTGCACAACTCTTGCAGTTCGTTTGGCGCTAATCGATAGGACGTGCGAGCAATCGGTGCGGCTCCTGGCGCAAGATCGATTTAGAATTTGACATGTCGCTGCGAAGGAAGGACTGGTAAGTCTTCTGGAAACACTTCAGAGAAATCCCTCACAATTGGAATATCCTCAATTTTCTTCTCCTCCACCGACTTTTCTGTATTATGGGCGAGAATTGCGACATGCCCTTTGCGCAAACACTTATGAGCCTTGTTGTAGGATATGACATTGACAGCGGTTCCACGCTTATCTCCTTGATCTGAAAAGATTACACAACCAGCGAGTGATATACGGATGATATTCTCTTGGCAGACAATTTTGACACGATTTTTGGATAACCAATCCATCCCCATAATTACATCAAAACTACCCAAAGTAACAGGCATGAGATCCATGCCTAACTTATGTCCAGATAACTCCAATTAATAATTCTTGACTAGATGGTTAGATTCAATAAGCTTACCATTAGCAAGTTATACGTGTATTTAGCATCTAACGGAGTCATTTTGGCATTCATCATTTTGCCAAATTTAGTAGAAATAAAACTTCTATCAGCACCAGTGTCAAATAAGACCAAAGAAAAATATTCGTAGATATAGAACTTACCAGTAACAACATTTGGGTCGTTTCTTGCTTCACCTGGGCCTAACACAAAGGCTCATCCTATGGAACCATTTCCTCCATTGTTTTCCATTGTTGTTATTATTATTGTTGGTGTTACCGGTATTATTGTTGTTGTTGTTTCCACCTCTATTCAACTGAGGACAGAACTTCTTAATGTGCCCTTCTTTTCCACACTCGAAGCAGCCCTTGGGGTGTTTCAGTGCCTTGTGCCTGCTTCCCATTGTTCTTGACTCTACAATCCTTAGATTGGTGACCCTTTTTACCAAAACTGGCACACATATATTTGTCACAAGCACCCAAATGATGAAACCCACACTTGCTACACTGTGGGTACTTGCCCGCATAAGATGACTGGCCTTGACCTCCCTAGCCTTGATTGTTTTGCTTCTGATAGTTTGAGGAAAAATTCATTGAGTTGTCAAACTTGTGGTTTTGTTGTTGTTGATGCTGCTGATTAGATGACGAGGACTTGTTCCCCGACTGGTTTCCTGAGTTATCCCATTTTCTTTTGTTATCAGATGCTCCCAAGGCTACCTTCCTGGGAGGTAAAGTACCTTGAGCTACCGCTTGATCAATAAGCTTATGAGCCAGTCTAACAACTTGAAGAATGTTTTATGTGCTTGATGAGGTTACCATGCCCTGAATTTAAGGGGCAAGTCCCTTGATGTAGAGCTCAATCCTCCTAAAAGCAGGTTCTACCATTCGTGGGCATAGATTAGCCAGCTCATTTGATCGAGTGGTATACGCCTTGATCTCCAAACCCTCCATTCGAAGGTTCCATTATTCAAACTCAAGTTTCTGAACTTCATCACGGGAACAGTACTCTTCGCGTAACAGATTAGTAAATTCTGCCCATGGCATAACATTAGCTTCATTGATGCCTAGCATCTACACCTGGGTGTTTCACCATGTGAGTGTTGGTACTTCAAACATCGCTGTAGAAAACTTAAAACTTCTAGCTTCCCAGAAGTTACACACCTCAAACACCCATACTACCTTCTCTATCCACCGGATCAGTCCAACCACCCCTGCGGTACTTTTAAATGGGTGGGGTTTGCAGTTCATGAATGATTTGAATGTGTAGGCCCGTTGGCCTACACCAAAAACCATGGAAGGTTAATTGTAAACACGAGTTGCATAGGAAAGGAAAGAATTGATATCATTAGGTCAGTGATCATTGACTTTACCTCCTTACCCATGCACCTAGGCCTGAGCAGCCAGTGCAACGGAAACATGCTGGTTGACGAGGTTTGCGAATTGAGCCGAGGTCATGTTGCAAGTTGTCCAGACATTATCTTCTATTTTTAAATATCCAAAATGAGAATAAAGATCAACATACATTACATTATCCCAAATATAAAGTACAACACACATATATTTGAGCACAACATCACATATTCAAATAGTAATTTTCGATCAAATAAGTTGCAAACGTTCACAAAATATTCAAATCCAGTCATTAAAATTCAAAGATAGATAGTTGGCTGGGAACACACCCCCCCCCCACCTAGGTGAAATAGATCAAACGCTACCATGTCAGTGGAGGCATCAGACATCTCCTCATCAGGGTTTACCTCCTCTGGTTCTTCTTCAGGGTCCTTATCCGAGTCTTCCTCAGGTTCAACCTCAGGTTCAGCTGGTGGTTCAGCCACTCTTTCCAATTGGTTCTCCACAAGCTGAGCCTGAAGGGTCCCCACATTAGCAGTAAGGGTATGGACCTGATCTTGAACATCCCACAACACCTCCATGTTGTTATCATGGAGATCATCGATCCTATTTACATGCGCTTCAAGACCTAAAATCCTGCATGGATGTAAAGAATATTGCATTTTGATATTTCGGCTCAAGTCTTATTTTGTAGCAGTTACGGCTGAACTAGGTTCAAGCAGAAATCTAAGTTCAAGCGGAGAAGACGAATCAACCAGAAGAAGCACTTTTGTACCAGATGCGAATATTCCGGGTGAACTCTTTTATCCACCAGATAAAGAGTTCAACTGAACTTTTCCCGCTAAGTCTTTTCAGTTGTCAATTCACTGTTAAAGCTTCCTGGTTGCTTCTAAATCTATAAAAGCCGCTCTCCTAAAGTAGAAAGTTGCTGATCACACGCCATAAATCCCATCTGTCGAAGATTATTCTTTTGGTAGTATAGTTTGACTTTTATAATCAACGGTCTAGATGATCGTATGGAAATCAATGGCTATCATTGATTGCCTTGGCACTATATATAGAATAGCTCATCTTCAACATTTGTACACATGAATCTGTGCAAGACATTGTGTAATATTGTTGAGTTAATGCAAATAGTGTCGAGTATATTTTACTTCGTGTGTTACTATATTTATGCAAAAAAACTATTATTCAAAAGTGTTAATCGTTTAAGTAAAGTGAAGATTAACTTAATTACGCAAGGTTAATCTTGCAAGTAAATCTTGTAACTTAACTAAGTGTTAAGAATTTCGATCCTACAAGTGGTACCAGAGCTCAGGCTCTCACTTTGAAGACTTCAAGTGCTTCAAAGTTGATATTCACATGTCTACTTTACTGCTTTCAAGCTTTTCTTTCTCAAAAAACTTTCAAAATGAATGATCTCAGTATAGTGCCTTCAAAGGGTAGCACAAATAAACCACCCATGTTCACTCCTGATGATTTTGACACATGGAAGCTCTGTATGGAGGGGTTTTTTTTCAAAGTTTAGATAACTATATTTGGAAGTCACTGAATGTAGGACCAACCGTATTGACCATAGCATCTGCTGATGATGAAAGTATAAAACTTCCAAAACCACTTGACAAATACACTGAAGCTGCATAAGTCACTTGAGCCAGACTTCAAGGCCTATTGGACCTTGCAAGCAGCGCTACCCAACTCCATTTTCGTTGGTTTTAAGGAGTACAAAACTGCTTTTGACTTGTGGAATTCCCTCAATGAGATGTATTAAGGAACAGTGAGGTTAAAGAGAACAAAAAGGACATTTTAAAACAGAAATATGAAAACATTAGTTACAAAACTGGTGAAACCATGACCAACCAGTATCTTCGCTTTGTTTCTCTACTTGATGAGCTTCAAAGAGCTGATGTAACTCTGGAATAGGCTGATGTTAACAGAAAATTTCTAAGGTCACTACCTTCAATGTGGACTGTTTATACAGTAAGCATAAGAGAGTGCAAGAACCTTAAGAAAATGAAACTGAGTGAACTCCACGGTATCTTATGTGCCTATGAGATGGATATAAGCCTTAAACAAAACTAAGTATCCGAAACAACTCAGCCACAATCAACTACACTTGTGACAACTGATTTTCAAAGCCAAAGAAACATGAACTCAAACTTTTCTGAAATTGTGTCTCATAACTTTGAGAACAACCATCATGCTTTTGTAGTCACTGACTCACACTCTAACTTCACACGTGAAGATTTAGAATTTATTGGTGCGGATGACTTAGAGGAGATGGACATTCTTACACAACTTGCTATGGTCTCAGTAAGATCCCAACGTTTCTATAAACGTACTAGGAGAACTTATAAAGGAGCCAAAAATGCACCTATTAGTCTTGACCAAATCAAGGTCAAGTGTTACAACTGTCACCAATTGGGTCATTTTGCAAGAGAGTGTTCAAATCCAAGAAAACAAGGTCAGTTTCAGAACCAAACTCAAGCTAAGAGTCAAGGAAGCCATCATCAAAACAATAACGTACAACAACAAGAACAACAACACTCATGGTTCCTCAAGCTCACAGCCAACACCACAAAACCAAGCGGAAGTGGAAGTAACAGCAACTCCACAGCAAATGTGGCTAACCAAACAGAGTTTATTGACTAGGAAGAAGTTATTACAGAGTTTGAGCCAATCAACCATGCTCTTATGGCCAAGGAAGAGTCTTCTGCTCAGGTAAACTCTGTCCCTGAGAAAGTGTTAACACACTTATGCTCCCCTGCATGTGTTGAACAAGTTGAAAGATATAGAAATCACATCTCTGAGTTAATTGATGAAGTTTCAAACCTAAAAAGTTAAAGGAATGTTTTAAGAAAACTGAAAGCTCATGCATTTCAAAAGTCACCGTTTTAAATCAAGAAATTGAGCAACTAAAAAACAAACTCAAATTTAGAAACTCAAATTGATGACTTGATTTCCAAACTGAACACCTCAAGGAAAGAAACCTAAGATGCTAAAACAGATGTGTGTGCTCTTGAGGTGAAGGTAACTGAAGCTCATATCACTTGTGATAAATTTCAAAAGGCTAATGAAAAGGCTAAAAAACTTTAGAAAGGTGCTATGTATGGAAAATCTGGCATTGGTTACAATTCTGTCAAACCACCTAGTAATTATTTGTAAGGAATATATCGCTTTGAAGATTTCCGGCTGAAAGCCACTTTTGATAAGTTCTGACTAAAGTTGAAGCGGAATTCTCAATTCCAAGCGGAACTGGCAGTTCAAGCGGAAGAAGCATTTTGTCAGCTAGCGAATATTTCTGGTGAACTCGTTTATCCACCAGGTAATGAGTTCAACCGGACTTTTCCTGAGATGTCTTTTCAGCAAGTCTAATCCTGCAAAAGCTTCTCGTTTGCTTCTAAATCTGTCAAAGCTGCTCTCCTAATATAGTATGGTGCTGTCCACACGCAAGATATTCCAATTGTCGAAGTTTATGCTTTTGGTAGTTCATATTTGACTTTGTATTAAACGATTTAGATTAGATCATTTGAGATCAATGACTGTCATTGATCTCATCTGCATTATATATAACAGTAGTTTGCTCATTGTTTCACACGGTTCTTGATCACCTTGTAATAGTGTAACTTTGAGTTAATGCAAATAGTGCCGAGTATTTCTTATTTCGTTGTTACTATACTTATGCAAATCAAACACTACCTAATACAAGAGAACTAAATCTGCTAGAGTAAAGTGAAGTATAACTTTAATTCCGCAGGGTTATATTTACAAGTAGAGGGTTCTTGTTTTAGTTTAATCATAACTAATACCGATCCTACAAGTGGTATCAGAGCTTGGCTCCCACTTTGAAGACTTTTAGTGCTTCAAAGTTGATACTCTAGTTGCATACTTTACAAGCTTTGTTGTTTTTCTCTTTCAAAAGTTTTCAAAATGAGTGATCTAAGTTTAGGATCTTCAAACGGCAGTGCTAACAAACCACCAATGTTCACTCCTGATGACTTTGGTACCTAGAAACTCAGGATGGGACGGTTTTGTTAGGATCTTAGACCGTCGTATTTGGAAATCCTATACTGAAGGCCCTTACTCACCCATGGTTTCATCTGCTGATGATGCAGATGTCAAAATACCTAAACTTTTATAAAAATATGTTGATTCTGACTATGCTGTTCTCGAATTTGACTATAAGGCATATTGGACTCTACAGGCCGCACTTCCTAATTCCATTTTAAGTGGGTTTAAAGGATACAAAACTGCATTTGACCTGTGGAAAGCCTTAAGTGAAATGTATGAAGGAACCAGTGAAGTAAGAGAAAACAAGAAAGATGTCTTAAAACAGAAATATGAGAACTTTACTTTCAAAACTGGTGAATCAATGACAAATCAGTACTTAAGATTTGTTTCCCTACTTGATGAACTGCAAAAGGTAGATGTAAAACTAGACCAAGTAGATGTAAACAGAAAATTTCTACGTTCCTTACCCTCTGTGTGGACAGTTTACACGGTCAGCATCAAGGAATGTAAAAATTTGAAAAAGATGAGACTTAGTGAACTTCATGGCATACTCAGTGCTTATGAAATGGAACTGAATGTTAAGCAAAACTCATATTCTGAGTCAACTCAGCTGTTTTCAACTGCACTAGTAACTACCGATTTTCACAATCAAAGATCTTCAAACTCATCATCATACCAGTCACCTATAATCAGTTTCCCTGAGACACCAAGGTGTTAAGAGAGTTTTTCAAACACGTTTGACAACTCTCACAATGGATATTCTGACCCAACTTGACTCATACCAAGGCTTCATTCGTGAAGATCTTGAGTGTATAGGTGCTGATGATTTGGAAGAAATGGATATTCTGACCCAACTTGCTATGGTGTCTGTCAGAGCTCAAAGGTTTTACAAAGGAACTGGTAGAACCTATAAGGGAGAAAAGAGTGCTCACATAGGCCTAGACAAAAGCAAGGTGAAATGCTACAACTGTCACCAGCTTGGTAATTTTGCAAGAGAAAGCTCACAGCCAAGAAGGGAAGGGCAGAACCAGGGTCATGTCCAAATGAAGAATCATGGTGGAAACAATTCTAACAACAACAATTCTTGTCACAACTCAGGTCATCAACCCACCCCACCAAAACCAACCGGAAGTCAAAACCACCAGAATGTGGTTGCTGCTGTTGCCAATCAAACCTTATGTGTTGAATGGGAAGATTTTGTTGCTGAGTTTGAGCCAATAAATCATGCTTTGATGGCCAAACAAGACTCCACTTCAGATCTGGTAAACTCTATTCCTGAAAAGGTTTTAGAAAACTTATGCAGCCCTGCTTGCATTGAACAAGTGGCAAAGTATAGAAATCACAACACTGATTTGATTGATGAAGTTTCAAACCTAAATGAGTTAAAGAAATCTTTTAAGAAAACTGAATCATCTTACATTTCAAAGATTGAAAATCTAACCAAAGAATATGAACAGTTAAAACAAACCAACTCAGTTCTTGAAACACAGCTTGATGATTTGTTGTCCAAGCTTGAGAAATCAAGAAATGAAACCAAAGATGCTAAGGCTGAGGTTGATGTTCTTGAAATCGAGCTAAAAAATGCTTTGTTTACTTGTGACAAATTTCAAACTGCAAATAGAAAGGCTAAGAAATTATGGATGGGAGGGATGTATGGTAAGGCTGGTGTCGGTTACAACAGTGTTGAACCACCAATTGAATACTCACCAGCAATCAAGCCAATTGAAGCTTAAAAAACAGACTGTGAAGTTAGTCTTACTGTTGATGACACCTCATCACAGTCAAGTTTTGAAAACACCGATGAGTCAAAGAAAACTGAAGTCACTGATGCAAGCACTTCTGCATCAGCTGACCAATCAAACATTTTGAAACCTTCAATTGCTGTGCCACCACCAACTATTTATGAACCCAAAGATTCAAAAGTTGGAGGAAAGCAACCTGAGCAACCAAAGGGAAGTCAAACTCAAAGGTTTGGTTAACTCACTTTCAATCAAGTGACCAAACATGAGTCTCCTAGGAAAGTTGAATTTTGTGAAACCAAAATTGTTGAATGCATGTATTGTGGTGAAGAAGGACACCTAGCTGCTGTATGTCAGTTCAACCCACTGAGTAAAGTCAAACCATTTTTGAAACCAAAACATGTTCTAAAACCAAAGGCTGATATTCAAAAGAAACTCACAGGAAGAATTTCACCTGTGAAAAGCCACACAATGAAGCATTTTGGATCTGAATCCAACAGGGTTTTAATTGGTAACGAAAGAAATGGAAGTTTTTCTGTTCTAAGGCAAAATCGTTTTCCGGCTGAAGTTCAAGCGGAATACTCTTCCACTCGAACTCAAGCTCAACCGGAAAACAACATTCAACCTAGATCAGCCACTGCTACAAAGCAGAGACCACATGTACACTTTGCTGACGGGTTTGAGTATTTTGAAGCTCAAGGGAGAAGAAATCCCTCTAGAGGAAAGACCACCTCTAGAGAAAACTTTTCAAGAAGCAAAAACTTTAACCAACCTGAAATTGAATTTGTTACTAGTTCAAGTGGAAGTCACACTGTTCCACTTCAGAAGGAGAGTTCAAACCAAAACAAATACTTTCTTCAAAGATTTTCCAAATCTCCTGAAAGAACTAAGTTGGTCAATCAAGGTAATGAAAAATCCAAGAAAATAACCAACAAACAAAGAAAATTTAAGGAATATAGGGAAAGAAAAATTGCTGAAAGGAAAAACACCAAAGGTGAAAGATTTAGTCAAACAAGTACTCAGTATGAGAACTTAAGTTTTGACAATGATGATATGCTCACTGAAGCTCCAGTTGTAAATACTTTAGTACTCAAGGAGTACAAGTATAATGATGCTTATGGCAGACCCAAGACCACTCAGGCTTGGGTCCCATATAGAAACTGATCAATTCTGATATGTGCAGGTGCAGAATAAAGGCCACAATAGCCTATGGGTAGTCGACAGTGGATGCACTTGCCATATGATAGGGAATAAGCACATACTGGAAAACACAAAAAGAATAAATGGAGGACCAGTTTCCTTTGGAAGCACAAAAGGCCATATCTCAGCACAAGGAGATGTGAGCAATGGACTGGTAAAATTTGATAAAGTCAATTTTGTTGATACATTAAATTTCAATCTTCTCAGTGTCTCACAAATGTGTGACAAGAATTTGAATTTAATGTTTAATGAGAAAGAGGCTATAGTTCTCAAACCTGGTGTCAAAATTCCTGATGAATTAATTATGCTTAAGGCACCTAGGAGAGATGGACTATACATCTTGGATATGTCAGTTGCTGCACCCTCATGTGGCACTGCCTGTTTTATATCCAAAGCCTCTGTTGATGAGTCTGATTTGTGGCATAGGAGGTTAGGTCATGTGAATTACAAGAACATGAACATAATTCTAAATCTTGGCCTGGTTAAGGGTCTTCCTAACAAGCATTTTGCATGTTCTGAAAACTGTGTACCTTGTCTCAAGGGCAAGCAACATAGAACCTCCTTCAAGCCAAAAGTTGAATCTTCTATTTCAAAACCTCTAGAGCTGTTGCACATGGATCTCTTTGGTCCAACTAGAGTAATGAGTTTGGGGAAAAAGTCATACTGTTTTGTAATAATTGATGATTTTTCTAGATACACTTGGGTTTTATTTCTTAAAACAAAAGATAAAACTACTGAATTGTTGAAAACACTTGTTATCAATTTAGAAAATCAATCCAACCTCAAAGTCAAAATAATCAGATGTGACAATAGCACAGAATTCAAAAATCATGTTTTTAATTCATTTTGTGAGGAAAAGGGAATTGTGAGACAATTTAGTGCTCCTAGAACTCCATAGCAGAACGGTGTTGCTGAAAGGAGGAATAGGACATTGATTGAAGCTGCTAGGTCTATGTTAGCAGACTCCAAGCTCCCTGTGATATTTTGGGCAGAAGTAGTGAACACTGCCTGTTATGTCCAAAACAGGATTTTTATTGTCAAAGGTAAGAATAAGACACCTTATGAGCTTTGGAGAAAAAGAAAGCCAAATATTTATTTCTTTAAGCCATTTGGTTGTCCTGTTACAATTTTAATAATTAATGAGCTATTGCCTAAATTTGCAGAAAAGGCAGATGAGGGTTATTTTGTTGGATATTCTGGTGTGTCAAAAGCATACAGAGTATACAACAAGAGAACCAAAATTGTTGAGGAAACTATAAATGTGTCTTTCAATGAAAATCTCCTAACAATTTTGAATCTCAGCCCAGTTGGTTATTTGATATTGATGCACTAACCACTGCTTTCAACATAACTGTTGATAAGCCTGTGAGCTGTTTAGTGCAGGAACAAAATTTTTATAGGTCTGTTGATGAGCATTGGAAGAGCAATCAAACTGTAACCAAGAAGCCAATCTTCTTCTCTTCAATGAGCACTCAACCTATCTTGCCAGGAAATGAAAAGAAACTGACTAAAATAATTCAAATTGAAGAAGAAATAGTTTCGGTTGAAGTCCAAGCGGAACCAGTTTCTCCGGTTCAAGTTCAACCGGAAAACAGCATTTCAGAAACTGAAGAAAATACTGAGTCAGGGTCAAATGAAGCTGAAAATTCAAATGATAGCACATCAAATGAGCTTAATTTAGAGCATCTGACCAATAATTCAGACACAAATTCTCATGAATCAGTTGGAGTTTCAAATCCTGTGTCACACCTTGGAAATGTTGAGCTTGATCACATACTCCCTCGGCTCAACATACCCTCAAATGGAAGAAGCCATGAGTTCCCCATGAACATAGATAGAAGAGTCAACAAGAATCACTCTTTGGAAAATGTTATTGGAGATGTGTCAGCACATGTGTTGACAAGAAGTAAATCTGCTGATGCAAACATCTGTTTGCATGCTGCATTTTTGTCTCAAGAAGTACCCACCAAGGTAGCTGAAGCTTTGGAAGATAACAGCTGGGTAGAGGCAATGCAAGAAGAATTATTTCAAATCAACAAACAGAAAGTTTGGGAATTGGTAGATCTGCCTGAAGGGGTAGAACCAATTGGTACAAAGTGGGTATTCAGAAACAAGAAAGATGACAGGGGTATTGTTGTCAAAAACAAAGCAAGACTGGTTGTGCAAGGCTATGCACAGGAAGAGGGCATAGATTATGATGAAGTGTTTGCACCTGTAGCTAGATTGGAAGCAATCAGAATCTTTCTAGCTTATGCTGCCTTTAAAGACTTCCAAGTATTTCAGATGGATGTCAAAAGTGCATTCCTGTATGGCCTACTGGAACAAGAAGTTTATGTCAAACAACCTCCTGGTTTTGAGGACCCTCATCATCCAAACAGGGTATGTAAGATAATCAAAGCCTTGTATGGCCTCAAACAAGCTCCTAGAACCTGGTATGAAACTCTTTCTAACTATCTTCTAGAGAATGGCTATAGGAGAGGTGCAATTGACAAAACTCTCTTTGTCAAATGCGTTGGTAAGGATATGATGATGGTTCAAATTTATGTAGATGATATTATTTTTGGTTCATCTAACACTGCGTTGTGCAAAGAGTTTGAAACTTTGATGCAGTCTAAATTTGAAATGAGCTCCATGGGAGAACTAACATTCTTCTTGGGCTTACAAGTGAAGCAAACTGCAGCTGGGATTTTTCTGAATCAGTCAAAGTACATTCAAGATATGTTGAAGACATTTGACATGCTAACATGCTCAAGTGCTAAGACTCCTATCTCCACTTCTCACAAGTTAACAAGTGACTTAAGTGGCAAGCCAGTGGATGTACACATGTATAGAGCCATGATAGGATCACTGATGTATCTCACAGCAAGTAGACCTGACATCATGTTCAGTGTTTGCTTATGTGCAAGATATCAGTCCTCACCAAAGGAATCACACATGCCAGCAATCAAAATAATTTTCAAGTATTTGAAGGGTCAACCCAAGTTAGGCTTGTGGTACCCTAAGAATTCTGATTTCTCCTTCAGAGCATTCACTGATAGTGACTATGGAGGATGTGACATTGACAAGAAATCAACATCAGGAGGATGTCAATTCTTGGGTGAAAGACTTGTTTCATGGCAGTGCAAGAAACAAACTTGTGTTTCTACATCAACAGCTGAAGCTGAGTATATTGCTGCCTCAAGTTGCTGTAGTCAAGTTCTTTGGATTCAAAATCAGATGCTCGACTATGGAATCACCTTCATGGAAACTCCCATCTTTGCAGATAACAACAGTGCCATATCCATCATCAACAATCCAGTCAAGCACTCCAAAGCAAAGCACATTGATATCAGGTATCATTTTATTAGAGATTGTGCAGAAAAGAATTTAATTAAGTTGTTCAAGGTTCATACTGATCACCAATTGGCTGACCTGTTTACCAAAGGTTTTGATGAGGCAAGATTCTTCTACCTCATCACTGCCATTGGAATGATGAATTTTGACTAACAAACCTTTCACAATTTTTTAAATAAAAGAGAGGCATGTGCTCAAGAGCCCGTCTCTTGATATAAAAAGAAGAGAAAATGAAAATTTCTTGTGTAAATTAGACAACTTTTTAGTTTCATAGTCAGTAACTGATGTTCAACTATGAAACATTTACACAAATTTTCAAAAATCATGTGTTTTGGTTTTCCGGTCCAAGTTCCGGTTCAACCTGAGAGAGCAAAACTTTTGAAAATCTCAAGGTGAACTTCAACCGGAAAAATGCTTTGTAAATTGGGTAACAAAAGTTTTTGAAAACAATTCTTCCAAGCGGAAAAATCTTCCGCTTGAAGTTCAAACGGAAGAAATTTGGTTTTTTTAATATAAAGGAGAAAATGGATTCCGCTTGAACTTCTGGGTCAACAAGTCAAAGTTACTTTTCATTAAATTACCCGGAAGGCACAACTTTTTATGTGGATACACATTTAATTACCCATTGAGTTTTTAACCATTAAATGTCCGAGGTTTCATTAAATTTTCTTTTGGATAATGACATGCTTTACCAAGTTGTACCGTATAACCCATAAAGCACCAGATCACATCAGTTACTGAATCGACGGTTTAAAACCTCTCTCTTCCACATCACCATCGAAAAAGGTAAAAGCCCTAATTTACCGCCATTTTCCCCATTTCTCTCGAACCCCACTCAGAAATTACTCCCAAATTTCTCCCAAACCCTCTCCGTAACTTCCAAATAACCGACAATTTTTTCTCAAATCAACCATCAACAATGGTTCCTAAAGCGAGTTCAAGTGGAAAGAAGCACGTCAGTGACTCAAAGTTTCTGGTAGAGCACAACCTTGTGGCGTATCTTGAACCACCAAGTAAAACAAGCATCTACAATGGCATGATCTACTTTCTTAAGAAATCTCACCTTCATTACGCGCTGACAGTTGAAGCGGTGATATTTGAAGGAATTATGGAAGATTTTTGGTCTCATGCTAGGGTTGCTGAAGGCGAGCAACGGTAGTGAAAGGATTGTGTCAAATGTTCAGGGCACCGAAGTGGAAATTGATGAAGCTAAAGTACGAAAGGTGTTGAAACTAAGGGATGAAGGTGGATACATGGTAGTCGATTCCAAGAAGTATCTACCACTGTTCAGAGATATTGGATATGGTGGTTCCCTGCAAAGCAAAACCATCCAGAAAGGGCAGTTACCATACAACTGGAGGTTCTTGGCTCATACAATTCTGGTATGCCTAACTCCAAAGAAGGGTGGATTTGATGAGCTTGCTGGTGAACAAGCCTTTGCCTTCTATGCTGTGGTAAAGGGTGAAAATTTCAACTTTTTTAATTAATTTTTAAAGCCCTAAAAACAAACATCCAATCTGAATATTTCTATCTGTACCCTAGGTTTCTAACATGTATTCTCAAAGAGGAATACCCCCAAATTGTTTTGGGTGGTACAATTTTGCAACCTAAACTCCTCAATGATAAAACCTTTTCAAACTTAGCTTTAAACAAGACTGTCTTTCTTGGAAGGGATACTGACCATCCCCTGCCAATTCCAAGGCAGTTTCCTAATGAACCTGCTCAAGCTGAGGTTTAAACGAAAACTGTGGCAGCAACTGAGCAACCTGCTCAAGATGACAGGACCATCAACCTAATGGTTCCGGTTCCCACATCTGTCCCAGCTTCCTCTACTTTACAAACTTACATATCGAAAAAGAGGAAAGCATCCACTAAAACTACCACTGCCACGTCCTCATCTGAATCTCATCTTGTCATTTTCAAGAGACAGAGATGTGGTCGTTAGGTCTCCTCCACCTAGTGCCACCAGCCAACCTGAAGCTTCAAACCCCGCTCAAGGCAAAAAAGCCCAAGCGGAAATTGGTAAAATTGGGATACTCTCTTAGGGATGAACCTTCACTTGAGGGGGAGTCATTAGAAACAGATGTACAATCCCCATCTGAACAGTTTTCACCCCTATAACCCCTATCACCTAGGAGTGACAGTGCACCCATTCTTGGTCCAAATGAGGGTGTTATTAACTCACCAACCTCATTACATGAGAACATACTGATGGACCAAGACACTGCTGCACTGAACCCCGACTCCTCACCGGAGGTGAATCTTAGGAGTTCAGAAGAGATTCATGCAGAGAGGGCTGCTGCTGCCCAAGAATCCTCACTGGGTCTTGGTGCTAGCAGTAACATAGATAAGACCCAAACTGCGACAATCTTCTCTGAATCAGTACCCATGGGTCCATCATTGGAACCAAGGGTTGCTGAGACAGTTGAAGAGAATCCCATGTGCCAAGAAGCCATGGGTACCACAGTTGATCAATCTCAAATTGATAACTTGGTTTTGTCCAGCGATACTGGTAAAAAGCCAGTTGCGGACAGTTATACACTACCGGAATTGACGAATTTGTACCTTAATCTCCAAGCACAGGTTGATCATTTGAATGCAACTGTTGCTACATTGGTGAAGGCTGCTCCAACTGAAGCTGAGCCAGGTCCTTCAAGCCCAAACAAAGAAGCTGATGAAGCTGATATTGTCAAATTAGGGGAGAAGATGACTTCAACACCTGCCATAATTGAAATAGAAGAAAACTGACAGAATACCAGCTGAAGTTAGAGCCACAGTCTGCAAGAAACTTGGTGTTAAGCCCTTCACAGTGGAAGAAAGCTGGGTCAATATGAAGAGCAGTCAACTGATTGCTATTTCTCCATTTGAAGACCCCAACCTCACTGAGTTAGTTCAGTCTTCAATGCTGATTGCTGGTGCTCTTCCTGAGCACATAAATTTGATCACAAGATTACTGAAAGATGTCATCTGAAGTCACCCAACCTCAGGTGGTGAAAATTTAATTGGTGAAGAAGAAGGAACAGAGGTATTGGAGCTAACAGATAAAGAACCTGAAGTCACCTAACCTCAGGTGGTGACTGAAGGTCTAAATATTGTTCAACCAGAAGTTCAACCTGAAGTCCAAGCGGAAGCTCAACTGGTAGTTCAACCGGAACTTCAAGCGAAAACCCAGGTGGAAGTAATTCAAATTGATGAAAGCACTCCTGATCCAACATATGGCCCTGGTCAATCAATCTTTGGGTCGGATCAGCCACCTGAGGTTCAACCGGAAGAACAGTTAAGTGAAGAGGCTGAAGATATAGCTGCAACTTTAATAGCTATGGGAAGTACAGAGCCAGTCCAAGCTGAAGAGCCAGTTCAGCCTGCAAACCTCAAAACTATACAGCAGGTTGTTCAAACTCTTGAAGCTGAAGCTGTGATGAAGATGGTAGAAGATGCTAGAATGGTAGCTGAAGATGAGAGGCTAGCCAAAGAGCTTCAAGAGGAGTTTGATCTGTATTCACAAGATGGTGCTGTTGAAAGTTTATTGGAAGAGGCTAAGCAAAGATCCTTTAATTGGAGACTGAAGGATTATAATTTGGATGCGATGACTGATGTTGAAAGGCAAAGGCTGATCTCAATTGCCTCTCAGATGCCCACTAAATTGGTAAAGAATGGTGAGAACTACCTACTGTTGAAGAAGGTAAAAAGGGTCCTGGTTGTTGAAAACAGAAGAAGAGGTAGCTCAGTTGAAAGTCAGGGAGCTTTGCAACTTGATTGACTCAATCTTTCATGAGCTTAAAGGTGATATAGCTGCTGTGAATCCAAAGTTAGTGATGCCTTCACCTTCAGAATTCACTTCAGGTGCATCAACTAACTTAAATGTCAAACCTGAGTTTACTAATGATGCAGATATCCAACCTCCACCTTCCTTCATATACAACCTAAACCCCATACCTACAACAGTTCCATCAATTCCACAGTCACTTGCCATCATACCATATAAACCACCTTCAATTTCCAAAAAGGTAGCCACCAAACTTTCCAACCCAAAATACAGAATAGACAACTTCACCCCAATCATCCCTTTTAGGAAGATGCCTCCACCTACCATTGACTTCTCAGACATTTTCCCACCTACTCCACCTTCTAGCC
>JBCNJP010000017.1:27216922-27233223 GCA_039602395.1 Deinandra increscens subsp. villosa | reverse complement strand
TTACCATTAGGATCATATTTGGGGATATCCATCCTTTGGTGGATCTTTTCGTCATCTTCCAGACGGATGAATCTCAGAGTCATGCTGCGTACTTCGTTGCGATTCCTGTAAGGAGTCATGTCAAGGTCATCATAATAACGGAAAATCCTTTCGGAGCCCCATCTTGAAGGCTTCAATAGCTGCTGCCATATCCAAGTGAGGAATCTCGAGGGATTCTCTTCCGAATCTACCGATGTATTCTCTGAGCGGCTCATCCGGCTTCTTGACTACTCGATATAAGTCACCTGTGAGCTTCTCAAAGGTTCTGCTGCAAGAAAACTAATTGTTAAACATGTTAACTAGATGAGAAAATGATGTAATAGTGTTAAGAGGAATGCTCAGTAGCCATTTCATGGCTGGTCCTATCAGGGTTGAACCAAAGCCTTTGCATAGACATGCTTCCTTGATTTCAATTGGAATAGGGTTGATGTCCATGCGCTCCCTGTAATGTGCCACGTGTTCTTCACGGTACGTGGTTCTATCATAAAGCTTCATGCTTGGAGTCTAGAAACGTTTCGGAATCTCAACTTGAGAAATTTACAAGTTAACCTAGAGATCTTGTGGCTTTCTAGAGGGACCTCAGGAATAGGTTTCAGGATTCCTGGAACACTTGATATCATCTCTTTCAACTTCTGGAGCTCCCTAGCGATACTTGGGTGAATACATGCATCATAAGAAGCACCCTGGTTAGAAGCTAAAGGCATCGAGTTGGACACATTACTTGGGTCAGGATTCTAGACTGGGATCCTAGGACCATATCCATAGTTCATTGGGATGCTCGGCTCTGTAGTTGCCGCCGTCTACATGGGAATGAAATCTCCATCGTGAACTTCTATTGAGGTAGTCCTAAATATTCCTGCAGAAACATAAAGGTTAGGGTGCTGGTATCTCTGGGAATTCTGGCCCGAATTTTTTAGCATGGGACGGATATCCCCGGGATGGTACAGCTAAGTAACCCAATGACAATGGGGTCCAGGGATCTTTAGATCGCATATGTGAGGATTCTGGTGGAGCGGCTCATGAGCAGTGAACCTTGTATACCTAGCAGCCTGGGAAGTCATTGTAGGGGCTGTAGCGAAGCTTGTTGCCGATTTGTAGTTGTAGCGGCCCGGATCTGAGGATCCTGAGGCATTGAAATCCAGATGACTGGGGAATAAGGGACTCTACTCATCCACAGGTTTCTTGGATTTCTTAAGCTCCTCAATTTCCTTCATCACCGTATGGTTAGTCTTTTCTTGTTGAGCCATCTGATTTTTCACCCGCTTAATCAAACTAAACAAATCATTGTTAGTGATAATAGGATCAACATATTGAACCTGGGATCCCGTGAACACGGGATAATCCATTTTCCTTGGCTACTCATCCACTTTTTTTCTGGAAATCATTAGTCTTCCTCTGGCTCCCTAGAGCAGGAGGGAGACGAGGAATGGAGGATGAGACAAAGGCCGAAGCAGATTTTTGTTGAGTCGACATTTTTGGATTGGACATCAAATGGAATGAAAGAGATATAGAAAATTTTATAGAATGAAGCACCACTTGCCCCACGGTGGGCACCAAACAGTTTTGGTCAAAAATAAACAAAGTGATTTCGTATTCCAAACTTTGTATGTGAGGTAGTGTGCTTTAAGGTTAGAATGACAATATGCTAAAATATCAAAATCGACACAAGGACATAACGAGAGAAAATCCAAAATACTTCGAGTTGCCTCTAGGAATCCTGGAAAAAAACATCGGGAGCCGGCTTGAAGAGCCTGCTGCCTAGCACTTTATTGATAAGAAATTGAATAAACTGATCGAGTCCTCGATTATATAACCGTTTACAATGATAACAAACTTTCTGGGATTCCCGGGATCCTATTCTCCAACTAACTTGATCGTTAGACCTATACTCGTCCATTTAGTCCACGTTCTTCAATAGCTGGAGCAAGTCTTTCGGAGGTTGTTGATCACTCAACGGTACTTGCAATCAAATAAACACGTGGCAATAATAGGGGTTAGTTGAATAGAAATAAGTCAGGATACCTGAATCGGTGGGATTCTGAGACTACAATAGGATTCCTGAATCATCCGAGCTTCCTGCGAGCATCCTGAAAATACACCCCTAACATCAGTTTTTAAGCAAAATAATTTTCCAGCTGAATTTCAAACAGAACAATTTTCCGCTCGAACTCAAGTTCAACCGGAACCCAAGAAATACTTCAGGTCTGTCACTGCTTTGAAACAAAGACCTTCAGTGAAATTCAGTGAAAATTTTGAAGTGTTTAAAAGTCAAGGAAGAATAAATCCTTCAAGAGGGAAAGTCAATCCACGTAACTTTTTTCAAACGGGAAGGAATTTTGGTCAAAATGAAGTTTTAGGTAGTTAAAGCAAAAGTTCCAATTTTCCGATTCAAGGTGAAATATTTGTTAAAAATAGCTTTGCATCACGAAAGTATGCTACTTCACCGAAAGAACTAGAGTTTCAAGTCAAAACCAATTTCCAACCAGTGATTTTGCAAAAACTGAGTCAAATAAACAAAGAAAGTTCAGGGAGTTCAGAGAAAGAAAAGTATTAGAAAGAAAATCAAAAATAGGAAGTGAGAAATTTCATCAACGGAGCTCTCATCAAAACATAGATTTTTAAAATGATGACTTGCTCACTGAGCAACCCGTTTTGAATACTTTAATACTGAAAGAGTACAAGTATAACGATGCATTAGAAAGACCTAAGACCATAAAGGCTTGGGTCCCTTACAAAAACTAATATATTGGTGACATGTGTAGGTGCAAAAAAAAAAGTCAAGATCGATTGTGGATTGTTGACAGTGGATGGACCAGTCACATGTCATGGAATAAAAACATCTTAGAAAATACAAGATACACAATGGAGGATCTATTGCATTTGAAAGCAACAAGGGGTACATCTCAGCACAAGGAGATGTTACATATGGTTTGGTAAGCTTTGATAGATTCAATCTTGTTGGTACTCTAAATTTCAACTTGCTTAGTGTCTAAAAAATGTGTGACAAGAAGTTAATTGTTTTGTTTATTAAGAGAGAGGCAATCATACTAGAATCTGAAATTAAAATTCCCGAGGAACTGATTCTGCTTAGAGCACCCGGGAAAGAAGGTTGTATGTATTAGATATGTCAGTTGCTACACCTACCAATGGCACTGCTTGTTTTATATCCAAAACCTCAGTTCATGAGTCTGATCTTTGGCATAGAAGGCTAGGACATGTAAATTACAAGAACATGAACAAAATTGTCAATCTTGGTTTAGTCAAGGGTCTTCCTATTAAACAATTTACTTGTTCTGAGCACTGTGTACCTTGCCTCAAGGGTAAGTAACACAAGTCTTCCTTCACGCCAAAACCTGAAAGTTCTATCTCACAACCCTTAGAATTGCTACACATGGACCTTTTTGGTCCAACTAACGTAATGAGTTTGGGAAAGAAGTCATATTGTTTTGTAATAATTGATGATTTCACTAGATACATTTGGGTTTTCTTTCTAAAACAAAAGATGAACTGCTGAATTGTTGAAAACTCTTGTTTTTTCAAGTTGGAAATCAGTCAAAATTTAAGGTCAAAACAATTAGATGTGACAATGGCACAGAATTTAAAAATCTTGTTTTAAATTCTTTTTGTGAAGAAAAAGGGATAACAAGGCAGTTCAGTGCTCCTAGAATTCTACATAATGGAGTTGCTGAAAGGAGAAATACAACATTGATTGAAGCTGCTTGGGCAATGTTGGCTGATTGCAAACTTCCTATAATCTTTTGGGCTGAAGCAGTGAACACTGCCTGCTATGTCCAAAACAGGATTTTAATTGTTAAGGGCAAAAACAAAACACCATATGAGCTTTGGAGAGGTAGAAAACCAAACATCTATTTCTTTAAATCTTTTGGGTGTCCTGTTACCATCCTTATAACTAATGAGCTATTGCCAAAGTTTGCTGAAAAGACAGATGATGGATATTTTGTTGGTATTCTGGTGTGTCAAAAGTATATAGAGTATACAACAAGAGAACTAAAGTTGTTGAAGAAACACTAAATGTGTTCTTTAATGAGAAATCAAAGAACAACTTTACTTCTCAGGCCACTTGGTTATATGACATTGATTCACTGACCACCGCCTTCAACATAACTATTGAGAAGCCTGTTAGTAATTCTGTGCAAGGACAGGTAATCAAAACTTCTGCTGATGAACATAGGAGGAATAGCACAAAGAACTTCTTAAATGACCCTCCATTATTTTCTTCAATTAGCATGAAGCCATTAAAGCTAACTGTTATGAACAACACTCTTGATGTCATTCAAATTGAAGCGGATGTTGTTCCGGTTCAAAACCAAGCGGAAGAATTCCTGGTTCAAGTTCAAACGAAACCTGCATCAACTGAATCTCCGGTTCAAGATCAACCAGAAAATGACGTTCAGAGTCTTTGGAGAACTCCGACTCTTGGATCACTGAGCCTTGAAATTCAAATGATTTTATATCAAATGAACTCAATTTTAAACATGAATCCTATGGGTCAATGCCTAGTTCGCAAGAGTTAAATACAACACCCGATTCCATCACACCTATTGGTAATATTGAGTCTGATGTGATACTTCCAGAATTCAACTTTCCTACTAATGGAAGAAGCCATGAGTTTCTAATGTTTCAAGATAGAAATCAGCAAGTATCATCCTTTGGAGAATGTTATTGGAGATGTGTCAGCACCTGTGTTGACAAGAAGCAAGTCTATTAATGCATACATCTTCTTGCATACTGCCTTTCTGTCACAAGAAGTTCCTACAAAGGTAACCGAAGCTTTGAAAGATAACAATTGGGTAGAAGCTATGCAGGAAGAATTGTTTCAGATCAACAAACAAAAAGTATGGGTATTAGTTGATTTTACGGAAGGGGCAAAGCCAATTGGCACCAAATTGGTGTTTAGAAACAAAAAGGATGACAGAGGAATAGTGGTTAAAAACAAAGCAAGGTTAGTAGTGCAAGGGTATGCTCATGTAGCCAGACTTGAAGCCATTAGAACCTTCTAGGCTTATGATGCATTCAAGAACTTCCAAGTGTTTCAAATTGATTTCAAGAGTGCCTTTCTCTATGGGTTACTTGATCAAGAAGTGTATGTGTGTCAACCTCTAGTATTTAAGGACCCACACTATCCCAATAGAGTGTGTAAGCTTATCAAGGCTGTGTATGGTCTCAAACAAGCTCCTAGAACTTGGTATGAAACCCTTTCCAATTATCTCTTGGAGAATGGGTACAGGAGATGAGAAATTGACAAAACACTTTTCATCAAGAAAGTTGGTAAAGATATGTTGATAATTCAGATTTATGTGGATGACATCATCTTTGGTTCCTCCAATTCTGCTCATTGTAAAGAATTTGAAGTTCTTATGCAAGCAAAGTTTGAGATGAGCTCAATGGGAGAACTCAATTTCTTCTTGGGGCTTCAAGTGAAGCAAAACGACTCTGGTATTTTCTTAAACCAATCTAAATACATTTAAGATATGCTTAAACATTTTGATATGCAGTCAGCTTCTAGTACCTAGACTCCTCTTTCCATATCTCACAAGCTTACAAGTGACTATAGTGGTGAACCTGTGGATGAGCACATGTATAGAGCAATGATTGGATCTCTGATGTATCTCAAAGCAAGTAGGCCAGACATTATGTTCAGTGTTTGCCTATGTGCAAGATACGAAGAATCACCAAAGGAATCTCACATGTTAGCAGTTAAAAGGATATTCAGATATTTGAAGGGTCAACCTAAGTTAGGTTTGTGGTACCCTAAGAATTCTGATTTCACCTTCAAAGCATTCGCTGACAGTGATTATGGAGGCTGCAATTTGAATAAGAAATCAACTTCAGGCGGATGTCAGTTTCTGGGGGAGAGCCTGTTTCATGGCAATGCAAGAAACAAACCTGTGTTTCTACTTCTACTGCTGAAGCTGAGTATATTGCTGCTTCAAGCTGCTGTGGTAAAGTCCTGTGGATTCAAAATCAAATGCTAGACTATGGAATCACATTCATGGAAATGCCCATCTTTGCTGACAACAACAGTGTCATTTCTATCACCAAAAACCTAGTGAAGTACTCTAAAGCAAAGCACATTGACATCAGGTATCATTTTATTAGAGATTGTGCTTAAAAGAATTTAATCAAACTGCTTAAAGTTCACACGGATAACCAATTAGCTTATTTATTCACAACAGCTTTTGATGAGGCAAGATTTTTCTACCTAATTACAGCAAATGGTATAATGAACTTTGATTAAAATGTTTCCAGAAACCTTCTATAAAGAAGACCTTTGTGTTTAAGAGTCCGTCACTTGATACAAAAAGAAAAAGAAAATCTTTGTGTTAATCATAACGCATTTCAGTTCATAGTCAGTAAGTTCTGTCAAACTATGAAAATTAACGCAAGTTATTTTCAAAAATTCATGTGTTTTGGTTTTCCGTTTCAAGTTCAGGTTCAACCTGTGAGAAAACAAAATTTAAAAATCTCCGGGTGATCTTCAACTGGAAAAATGCTTTGTTTTAAACGTGGAAATTTTTTTGAAAACAATTCTTCCAAGCGAAAAAACTGTCTGCTTGAAGTTCAAACGGAAGAAATTTGGATTTTAAAATAAAGGAGATAATGGGTTCCGCTGAAATTCTGGGTTAAATATTCAAAGTCACTTTACATTTAGTTACCCGAAAGGCACTTTTTTTCTAAGCGGATATGCATTGAATCACCCATTAAGTTTTTAACCATTAAATATCGGAGGTTTAGTTAAAATTCTTTTGGATAAAGACACGCTTCAGGGGGTTGTACCGTATAAACCCCAAAGTATAAGTCACATCAGTTACTGAATGGTTGCTTAAGACCCTCTCTCCTCCATGTCACCCACGTCAAATGTAAAAAGCCCTAATTTACCGTCATTCCTTACATTTCTCATAACCCCCACACCCAGTTTCTCTCAAATTCTCCATAACCTCCAAGAAAACTGTCAAATTTCTCTTAAAATCCAACAAATCTCATGGCTCCCAAAGCAAGTTCGAGTGGCAACAGCCTACCGGAAATTTCAACTTCCCAATAGAACATAATCTGGTTGCTATCTCAAGAACCCGAGTAAAACCAATGAATACTATGGGATGATAGAGTTTCTGAAGAACTATCATCTTCATCACGTCCTTATATTTCAACCGGTGATTTATGAAGAAATCATGGAAGAGTTTTGGTCAAATGCTCAAACGGTCGAAGATAGTGACGATGGTGAAGTTATTGTGTCAACGGAAAAAGGCACAAAGGTGGAAATTGATGAAGCCAAGGTTCAAAAGGTTCTGAAGTTAAAGGATGAAAATGGTTACGTAATGATTAAGGCAAAGAAGTACCTGCCACTGTTCAGGTCCGTAGGCTACGACGGTTCTCCCACTAACAAAACAATTAAAAAGGGGCAACTTCCATACAAATGGAGATTCCTTTCCCACGTCATTTTGGTGTGTATAACTCCAAAGAAAGGAGGCTTTGACAAACTTGCGGCTGAACATGCATCAACATTCTATGCTATGGTAAAGGGTGAAAGTTTCATTTTTCCAAATTAATTTTTCATGCCCTAAAACTAAATGCCATATCCTCTTACTTTTACATCTATCCTAGTTTCTAACCTGCAGTTTAAAAGAGAAGTACCCTCAAATTGTTTTATGTGGTAAAGTGTTACAACAAAAAAATTTCAATGTGACGACATTTTCGAACCTAGCTATCAACAAATCAGCATTTCTCGGAAGGGACACTGACCATCCCTTGCCAATTCTAAGGCAATTTCCGGGTGAGCCCTCACAAGTTGAGGATCAAGCAGAAATTATTGCTGAAACTTAGCAACCTGCTCAAGATGACATGACTATTAACCCAATAGTCACTGAACCCACATATGTCCCCACTTCCTCTACCCTTCAACTTACACGTCCAAAAAGAGGAATTCTACCACCAAAAACACCACTCCTGCCAATTCATCATCCGAATCCCCACCTGCCATTTTCAAAGGCACAAATATGTGGATTCTAGGTCTCCTCCACCTATGCCCACTGAACCAACCCAAGCTTCAAGCCCCGCTCAAGGCAAAAAGTCTAAGCGGAAGTTAACCAAATTAGGATTATCTCTTAGGGATGAGCCTTCATTTGAGGGGGAGTCATTAAAGAAGGATGCACAATCCCCATCCAACAGGTTCTCACCCCTACTTTCCTTATCACCTAGGAGTAACAATGCATTCAATCCTAATCCAAATGATGGTGTTATTAACTCACCGACCTCATTACATGAGAACATACAGATGGATTTGGACCCTGTTACATTAAACCCCCACTCCTCTTTGGAGGTGAATCTCGGGAGTGAAGAAGAGATTCATGCAGAAAGGGCTGCTACTGCCCAGGTGTCCCCACTGGAACATGGTTTTAGCGGTAACATAATAAGTAAGACCCAATTTATAGCAATCTTCTCTGAATCAGCTCCTGCAGGTCCTTCATTGGAACCAAGGGAAGCTGAAACAGATGAAGAGAATCCCAGGTGCTAAGAAGCCATGGGTACCGAGCATGATCAATTTAGGATTGATGGCTTTGTTTTGTCTAAGGATACTGGTAAAAGCCAGTTGAGGACAGTTTGACCGTACTAGAATTGACGAGTTTGTGAACTTGGCTTTGGTTATGCCGGACGTGCCTGCGCGAGAAAGGTGCATGAAAGAAATGGACCTTAGTCCCTTAAAAGATAATTTTTATAATAAAATAATCCGGCACGCAGGGTTGTTCCCCTGTTGGTTCATGACGACATGTCGAGTACGGTAAGTCGGCCGATTTGAGGGGCCCCGTAACTAAGTGGAATTAGCTTCACTATATTTGTTTGCCAACAACACAGTTCCCCGGAGTTCATACTCCTTGTAGACGATCACCCGGGAGAGTAGTGATGCTTGATTTGAGGCTGAGAGGCGGTCTTGCTGCCTGTTGGTGAATAATCTTACAAGAAGGGTATAATTTACGGGTTACCAACATCACCACTGATAAGTCTCCCAAATGATATTATCTGCGACCGAGTTAACCAAGACACGACTATTTAGTTTAGTTTAGTTTTAGTTAAATTATTTTACTCACAGTAAATTACTATTTGCATCCCTAAGGTTTGGCCATTTTTGCCACCAGCATCCGATTTTAAAATTATTAACAAACATCACATGAGGTTTGCATTTTGTTGGCATCTGAGTCCCTCGGACTAACAGAAAAATCTAACCCCTGTTAGTCATAGGGACTCAGATGGAAACAAAATGCAAACCTCATGTGAGATTTGTTAATAATTTGAAAAGCGGATGCAGGTGACAAAAAATAGTCAAACCTCATGGACGCAAATAGTTTTTACTCTTTTACTTATTTTACTAACATTTCCACTTGAAGATTTTCTAGGTTAGACTTCAGCAACGGTGAAGTATCAAGAGCCCTCATTTTCCTTTGTGTCTTTGAACGATCCCAGTTCAACTTACCACTACTATACTGCCCACGATGGGTGCACTTGCCTGTAAATGTGGTGAAATAGTAGTAGTTTAAGTAAATCGATTTTATAAATTTAAAATCTTAACTGCTAAATAGGTGTCACAAATAACGAAACATTTTATGAGTCACCTCAGACACGTCAAGCTTTTTGGCGCCGTTGTCGGGGACACGAAACGAGGATTTTGAAAAAATCTGAGTTGACGGCCTAATCTATGTATATATAGTTTTTCTTTAAATTTATTTTCTTAAAAATTTAGATTTTTTTTAAACCACTTGGTGATTTTCTAAATTTTTAAAACTTTCATTTTCTTTTTTTTATAGAATGTACATCAGCACTAGGTAGTGTCCTGATCAACACCACTTAGACTGATTTTCCTTTTTCTGTACTATCTTACTTTGGTTACTACTGATTCTTGTTTATCCTTTTGTTTTCGAGTAGTGTATGAAAGTACAACCATAAGGCTTAATTGAACCACTCCCTGAACCAGAAAGATTTCTACACAGCTGTCTCCGAGCTCGTTCCAAAACTGTTGCCGAAGTCATCAAGAAGCCTATCCTAATGGCTCAAGAGCGGATCCTCATTGACTACTTAAGACCAAATGTAGTCAATTTGGTGCAGCTATAGCCCCTCCTGGTGTCGAATCTAACAACTTTGAGATTCAACCCCAGTTGGTGTAGATGTTCCAAAATTCTGCTACCTTTCACGGTTTGCCCGATGAAGACCCTCATTCTCACATCACAAACTTTCTAGAAGTTTGTGAAACATTCAAGTCCAATGGAGCCTTTGATGACGCCGTTAGACTTCGCATGTTTCCATTGTCACTCAAGGACCGTGCAAAAACATGGTTGAACGCTCTGCCCAATGGCTCTATCACCACATGGGAAGAGCTCGATCAGGAGTTTCTTTACAAGTACTTTCCTCCTACCAAGACAGCCAAGCTCCTGACAGAAATAAACTCATACACTCAAGAAGATGGAGATTCACTATAGGACACGTGGGAACGCTTTAAGGAAGTCTTGAGGAAGTGCCATCATCATGGTCTCGTAATCTGGCAACATATCTCAATCTTCTACAATGGTTTACACCCGCAGACCCGCCAGATTCTCGACTCCAACTCTGGTGGCATTTTGGGGAATGGAAGTCCTGAGGAAGTCTTCTAAAAATTTGAAGATATTGCTCAAACCAGCTTTCAGTGGCACACTTCTCGCAGTGCCAAAGCAAAAGCTCCAGGTATGCACTCTCTAGACGAAACCATAACCCTCAAAGCTCAAATTGAGGCGTTAACTTCCAAAGTCAAGAAGTTAGAGACCTGCAAATCTACAGAAATTGCTCCGCAGTGCGAAGGGTGTGGAGGCCCACATAAAAACTGGAGTTGTATGGTGGATGGTAAGGCTGAATTTGTCAATTTCATATAAAACCAACTCCACCAGCAAAACAGCAACAATTCTGAACAGTCAAAACTCTCGGTGGAGAAGCAACGAAAACAGTCAGCAACCAGGCAATAACCAAAACTTCTCGCAACAACCACGAAAAAACAACAACTAATAAGGCAGCAGTTCATCCGACGGGCTCGCTCGCCTTGATGAATCAATATCCCGGATGTTCACAGAAGCCGAGAGGAAGATGGAGGAGAAGTTCAGAAGCAATGATGCTGAACTTCGAAACTAGAAGGCCTCTATCAAGACGATCGAGAAGCAACTCGGTCAAATAGAAAAAAACGGTAGGTGAAAGAGCCCCAGGTTCTCTCCCTAGTAACACAGAAACCAACCCCAAAGCGACGGTGAATGCTATCACACTCCGTAGCCAAAAGGTTGGACCCGAGGAAGATGCTCCGAGCTCAACAACACTAGCCCCACCTTCTCAAAAACAAACTGAAGCACCTATCCATGTAGCAGTGGGAGAGGTCATGAAGGATCCAAAGGTTCGTTATCCCAGCAGGCTGAGAAAAGCCAAGAACGAGAAGCAATTTGGTACGTTTATGAACCTTCTGAAACAGTTAAACATTAACTTACCTTTTGTTGAAGTCCTTTTCAGATGCCAAAATACACAAAATACATGAAAGACTTCCTGACCAACAAGCGCAATATTATGGAATTCAACTCTGTCAGCCTAGAGGAAGCATGCTCTACCATCCTTTTAAGCACTATTCCCCGAAAGCAGCTAGATCCTAGAAGCTTCACACTACCTTGTCTAGTGGGAGATATTGAGGTTTCAAACGCACTTGCTGACTTGGGGGCTAGCATAAACCTTATGCCATCCTCCATGTTCAACAAGCTGAACCTCGGTAAATCCACTCCTAAAAGGATGAGCATCCAGCTAGTAGACCCGTCAGTCAAGTACCCTTCAGGTATTGCTGAGAACCTCCTAGTTCAAATAGGAGAGTTCGTTTACCCTACCGACTTTGTTGTGCTGGATATGGAAGAAGACAAGGAGGTACCAATTATCCTCGGAAGGCCACTCCTCGCAACTACACAAGCAGTAGTAGACATGAGCAGCGGCACTCTAACGATTAAGTTCGGCGACCAGGGAGGCAACTTTCGACGTAGGTAAGAGGTTGGATATCACTTTACTGGTGGTGGACAGCATCGAGTCCGGTCGAGAATTTGCATACCAACGAATGGAGGAAGCCTCTCCTCCACTATCATTCTTCTAGACTAGGACTGCGAGTCTAGCGAGCAGACCCGTACACTAAATGTGGCGCGCCATGTCGGATTACCATGGAAGTCTAATGTAAAACCAAAAGAATAGGACGGACTTCAAAGAACACATCTTCAGGACGGTCAGAATTCCGCCCATTCCTTTTCTTTTCACTTTTATTTTAGATATTTATCGTAGTAAGATTAGTTTAGTTTTTATCTTTCAGTACTAGTAGTTTAGTTACTAGCACTGGAGATCGAGGTTCGCCTAGTGTAACTCTGGACTCAGACCAGCAGGAACACTCCTGCTGAGACGTGGGTAGATTTACCGTATCTCCAGTACAAGTATTTCCATAGTTTAATCTAGTTTTTTAGGTAATGAATAAGCAAGATAACCAAGAAGGAGCGAGCAAGAGCTAGGAGTTTCGGTTAGGCGATTCAACCTCACAAGCACTACGCATGTCTGCACGATGCAGTCGGTGATAATTTTCTTACCCTTAAATTATTTAAATCACATTCTTGCTTTATTTTTGTAAACAATACGCACATTGTGAGCAATGTGCAATTTAAGTATGGGGACGGGATTGTCAATCATAGCCGGAAGTACGTAACACTGAACTTTTGCTTTGCCCGATTTTTTTTCGAAAATAAGCTAAAATTTGTCTTCCGAAAAACCAATAAAAGCTTGTTTAAGGACCACAATCATCTGAATAAAAACTATGTTTTCCAAATAGAAAAGATTCAAACCATTTGTGACGTTCGACGTATACATTGAGATATTTTTGGGTACAACAAGCCAAACCCAAAGTTTATTTTTATACAACTGGTACTTAAAATCCTTTTTCCCATATTTTGAAAGAGTGATTGAGCCTAACCTTGTAAATACCTAACATGCTCATACTTTACAAAAATAGTGAGAAACCAGGTAAGTCATTCAAGCCAGAACTTGGTAAGGGTATACATTCCAAGATGGATAAAGTCGGGAAACATGTTTTCACATGATTGAGGCCCCTAGGATAAACCCCTTTTCTCTCTTTCACCCCTAAAATTTCTTTGCCACCCAAGATATCCCCTAGTTAACCCCTTTAAGCCTAAACCTTTCATTTCTTAACCCGCAAATTTATTTGCATAAACCCTTTTCCCATAAACAGCCTTTTTCGCACCAAGCTTTGTATAACGCAAATATTTTGGCGCACTTTTACACCCCTTTTATTTTCGCAAGACAAAAGATTTTGAAGAAAGTTTTTCAAAAATAAGTGACCATTTCATCATCAGGATATGATATCATCTGCCCGGACGATTGCTGCAGAATATGTCCAATTAAAGAAGACATCTATGCCGGTATATTTGTCTAAAAAAATTTAGTTTTTGTTTCTGGAAATAAAAGAGCAAAAGCTCTTTAGAGCTACAATCCTGGTCCCAAAAACTCAAAGAAAATTTTTTCTGAAAAATATGAGTTTTGCAACTTTTTACACCAACTTCCAAACCCTTAGCCCAAGCTTATCCTCAAAACCCGTAAGCCCTCATGATGACAACATTGGTTTTGGCAAGATCTGTGGTGGATTGATCCCTTCACAAGCCTATGACCCTTTTTTATTTCACCTTGGTATGAGTGATCCCTCAAAAGTCCTTACATATACTAACCCGAGTGTCGAGTGATCCCTTGTGAGGTGTACATAGTTGTATAAATTTAAACTTTGCAGTAAGCATTTCTGTCACCCTTAATACTTCAATAAAACAAGAATAAACCAACCAAATGGATTAACGGATTGAAGTAATTGGGGGACATGTTTTTAGGCAAGTGATAGGTCCATAACAGGTCAAGGTCGAAATCAGAAAGGCGAACGGTGGCTATTTTATAAGTTTGCTTGAGGGCAAGCAAAAGTCTAAGTGTGGGGATGTTTGATGTACCTTAAAGTATACATATTTTCCAAATAAATATTCTTTGCGTATTGGGTAAAATATGAGTAAATATTGCAAAGAAATAGTGTTTTGGTCTTCTTAGTAGTTTTTCAGGTTTTACTAAGCCAAAATCACAAAAGGAACGGAAAATGCAAGAAAAACTGATTAAGTAGCAAAAAACCAGTGATTTTGAGTTTAGCACGCCCCGTGCTCCCTTCAACACGCCCCGTGCCCGACACCATCTTAGCCCCGACAGCACCATGGAAGACACGCATGTGCCTCTGAATCATCTCTGAACCAAATGGCTCGTGCCAAACAAGCACGACCCATGCCTACAGAGAAACGCCCCATGCTCTTGATGCTCGAAGATTTGAAGATCACCAGTCTAACTCAGCACACCCTGTGCCACTGAATCCACGCCTTGTGCATACTGTTTTGCACGGCCCGTGTCTAGTTTATCATCTTTTCGGTTTTGAGCCATTTGTTTTAGTGTTCTTGAGTCTACTCGTCAAAGATTGTAAGAACTTTAACTTATAATGATAATGAACTGTTATTTATCTATGAATCTTTCATTATCCATTAAAAAAATCTTAAGACTAACACTTGTTAACCTCAATATTACAAGTATTATTCAAATTCTTACACTCATTTGGGAATAAACGAATCCTTGTGGGTTGGTAAACTGTTTTTGTAAACTTTCTTTAAGGTGAACTAATGACTTTATAAAAAAAAAATTTAAAATTTTATTACTAATTTTCTGAACCAAACGTGCTCTACATATCACAGACCATTTGGGAAGTCGAAATCCCAAAGGCCGGACTTGTGACACCCAGTCGGGGGATGATGCATAATCCGAAAGGTGACTCGCGTCCCATGCTACATGATACGTTCGAGGTCCATATGTATATGTAAGCAAACTTAGCTGACCACGCAAGTGCACGCTGAAAGTATTTAGTTGGAAATGGGGGTTGGTAATATTTTATCACTTCACGGAAGCCGAGATGGTACTTGTTTGTGAACTTGTCTCTAGTTATGCCGGACGTGCATGTGTGAGAGTGGTGCATTAAAGAAACGGACCTTAGTCCCTTAAAAAGATAATTTTTATAATAAAATAATTTAGCACACAGGGTTGTTCCCCTGCTGGTTCATGACGGTGTGTCGAGTACGGTAAGTCGGCCGGTTTGAGGGAACCCGTAACTAAGTGGCATTAGCTTCACTATATATGTTTGCCAACAACACAGTTCCTCGGGGTTCGTACTCCTCGTTGACGATAGCCCGGGAGAGTAGTGATGCATGATTTAAGTCTGAGAGGAGTTCCTGCTGCCTGTTGGTGAATAATCTTACGGGCAGGGTATAATATATGGGTTACCAACATCACCACTAATAAGTCTCCCAAATGATATTATCTGCGATCGAGTTGATCAAGACACGACCTTTTAGTTTAGTTTAGTTTTAGTTAAATTTTTTACTAACATCTTTACTTGAAGATTGTTAAGGTTAGGCGTCAGCAATAGTGAAGTATCAAGAGCCCTCCTTTTTCTATGTGTCTTTGAATGATCCCGATTCAACTGACCACTACTATACTGCCCACGATGGGTGCACTTGCCCGTGAATGTGGTGAAATAGTAGTAGTTTAAGTAAATCGAGTTTATAAATTTAAAAGCTTAACTCCTAAAAAGGTGTCACAAATAACGAAACATTTTACGACTCACCTCAGACACGCTAACCCTCTTGAACCCTCATAAAAATTTCCATGAAATTGGAGACAAGGATTGTGATTTTGGGCTTGTGTTGCATCAGTTTTCTACTTACAATACAACAAAAGATTTATGCCATGCGTTGCAGAAAAGATGTAAGGGTATCGATCAATAAGAAAAGTCGTTAGAAGGTTTTGAAGAAAGAGTTTGATAATTTCAAGCATTACCAAATGAGACCCTTCTAAATCTGATTACAGGGTTTTCACATTTGATAAGTGAAATGGTTTTGGTAAATGTTAAAAAGGAAGATTCTGATTTGAAGGAAAAGTTGTTGGAGGCATTACCCGAGAAATGGGAGAATTATGTGATGATGAATACTCATGATAAAGAATATCCAGGTTTGTCATACAATGATCTGCTTGAAAGAATACAAGCTAAGGATGTGGAATTGACGGTGAACAAGTCATTGCCTATTCAAATTTAAAATCCTGTTGTGTATCATGGTGAGAATGATTCTACCACTCATGCT
>JBCNJP010000017.1:27163686-27216422 GCA_039602395.1 Deinandra increscens subsp. villosa | reverse complement strand
AAAAAAAAGTTAAAAAAAATTAAAAATATAAAAAAAATAATAATAAAAAAAGGAAACAGAAAAGGAGTGTGTTGTTATTTAAAAATCAAAAAGCAAGGGGGAGAATAGAAAAAATGAAATTGTTGACCCCTCAGAAATTGCTCAAAAATTGTGTTTTTTTAATTTTTTAACTCTTTTGTTTTTGTTTGAGAAGTAGGGAAGTGAAATAGATTTCCGTTTTGGAGACGGCTGACAAGCGTAAGGCAGATGTGAAAGACATGATCCATGGTTATATGCTTGTAGGCTCAGCTCTTTAATCTGAAAAGGTATACGTTACACACTAAAAGATAACGTATGACAGTTTGTTGGGTAATAGCACTTAGGTTAATTGCATTTCTATTTGACTGCATGTTCAAGTTCCCAATACACACATTTGTCTCCAAGAGTGTGAAATTGAGCTCAAAAAGTCGGTGTCCCCTCTGCTTTGCGTGAGCAATGACCTAGGGATGCTTCGCATGTATGTAATGCTCTCCTCTGCTTTGCGTGAGCAATGACCTGGAGTTGTCCATATATACGTGCTTCTAGATCACCTAAAATAAAATAAAAAATATATAAAAAAATGTATGTATACACCCAAAAGATGCCAAAGAGCACAAGAAAAGAGACCCTCAAGTGTCCAAAACCCTCAGCCTTTGTCACTGATGAGAGCATTATTAAAAAATATTTCAAAAATTCTGTTGAATTTGTATATTATACCCAAAACATCTATGTGATCTATTCTTTCTCTTCTCTACCAAGTCTCAAGCTCAGTTTCAAACTTCTGGTTCAGGTTGTAAAGATATGTGTTAGGGAATATATATGCTTGATAGTGTGTAATAACATGTACCTAGGATTTGTTGAAACCCACTTGCTGTTCATAATTAATACACAATTAAAAGATAATAAAGTGACAAACAGCCTGATTAAGAAAAGGTTTCGAGTTTAAAGTGGATCAGTATATTGGCAATCACCTGGACGTGCTCGAGTAACAGAAGCTGAAAAGGGTTCCTCAGTCAGTTTCATACGGTTTGATCCCATAGAAACCTTCTCGTTTAATAATTTGGTATGTTTGTTTTTATTTTTATTTTTCTTTTGTGTTATCTTAAGTTTTTATTGTTTATTTTTTAACCATGGCCAGGTTAATTTAAAAGTTTTAATAAGTTTTTTTTGGGTTTTATGCAAGAAAGTATGACCCCCCCCCCTCAGAATCTCAGGGGAAGATAATGTGAAGTGAGTCATTGGGTTCAGGGGAAGTATTTAAAGGAAACCTGTAATTAATGTTAGGGTTTGTATTAAATTATGTCGATCTCCTGCTAACCTAGTAACCAGTCATCATTTGCTGGTTAGTGTTTGTTCCATGTTGTGCATGACAGGTTAAATGCAAATGAAATGACATAGAAAAGAAAAGTCAGTGAGTGTTGCTACTGATCAACTTGAAGAACCAGCTGGAAAAGGACTTACCCTATGCTCAGGGGAAGTTTGTTGGCTGTTCAAGTGAAGTTTCCAAAGACTCAAAAGACATCATTCACGTGTCAAGGGGAAGCTAAATACCGTCAGTTCAAGATGTACAATCAAGAATGCCAAGATATAGGTTTTCAAAATTTATCCTCTGAAGTCAATGGCAAGTCAAGACAGTTACTGATGACTCAGCAAGGACTCGACAGTTTTCAAGAAGGAGCAAGTATTTGAGAATCCTCCTCTCATTACTTGGTCATCATTTAAAGTTCAAGCTGATGTTGATTGAGAGAACACTCCCTAAAGTCTTTCGTTGTTGCCCAATGAAGATTGTGAAAGAAAAGAATCTTCATCAACCCATACTCAAGCGAAGGAGAAGACTGAAAGTTTGAAGATCGAAAGTAGAAGACATTTAATATCACAAGCCAAGGGGAAGATTGTAAGGGAATAATTTGTGGCTTGTGTATTAAATAGCTCATTGGCTGACTATTTTGAAGGCCTATGTGATAGAATAGGTGAAAATTAGTTGGGTTATGGGTATATCGGGTCATTGGGCCAATTTAGACATGTTTGGGCTCATTTAGAAAGAGTTTAGATGGAGTTTAGTAGGCTTATGTGGTCCATTACTGTTAGAGCATATTCCTATGCTACGTGTGTCTCGTGTATTGTATCTAATCTAGAGCGTCTGTGTGTGTCAAGATAGTCAAATGGCCGTACCTGTTGGTCAGACGTACCAGATGGTACGTGCGTACCAAATGGTACATGGGTGGTACGCCGGTCAGTTGGTTAATGACTATAAATAGTTTGTGTTAGAGAGAGTTCGGTTAGTTCTGTCATTCTACATCTTCCTAACTGTGTGTATTGAGTGTGTTTCTCTTTCTAGCTTGTATCTCTTTGTGAATCAATTAAGCAGAGCTTTATTTACTCGTTTGTGTTTCTCCGATTATCGAATCATGAAGTAGTAAGATCGTCCAATGGTTTTACAAGTGGTATCAGAGCAATTGGTTGCTCTACTGCTGTGATTTTGGTAATTTTTCGGATTCTAGAGAAACAAAGTGTGGGTTTTCTTCATTTTTTATCAAAATTTTCATAATTCCGAGTGTTTCAGAGATAAAAAATGATTTCTGAGTGTTCCTAGTGAGTTTTCGCACTTCTCCGAAGCAAATTGCAGTCCAAATTGCCAAAATTCGCGAAAATCCATTGATTTATGTTTGGTACGTTTCTGGTATGCTCGAAGAACAATCTGGTACGCCGCTGGTCCATTTCTGGAACGCAAGGCAATCTTCAAGTTGGTCCGTGGCGGTTATTTTCTGGTTCGTTGACAATTACTCCGTACCATTTGGTTCGCCGTACTAGTTTCTGGTACGTTGAGTTTATATGGTCCGCTGCTGGTTCGTGAAGTTTCTGATACGTTGAATATTTTTGGTTCACTGCTGGTACGTGAGTTAAACTGGTACGTTGGAGGTTCATTTGGTCTGCTGATTGATTTGGTCCGGATTTGGTACGTTGAGAAACTTTTGGTACGCTGGCAGAATACATGTGTTCACTAAAACTGACGTAACTTAAGAACCGTTAAGAGTTAGGAGAGCTAATACCAGTCAAAACGTTCGTCTCGACGAGATCTAGACATTTACTGTCTAACGGCCAGTACCCTCCAGTTTGAACCCCAAAATCTGCTTGGAAGACGTCCGTTTTTCAGTTTAAAGTTTTTGCATTCGGTATTGTAATTTCAAGATGAGCAATTTTCAAGCATTTTCAGCTATACAAACCTCGATGCAAGCCATGATGAACTATGATAATGAAATCGGAACAACCCAGAAAGTTCCTAAATTACTTCGTTTGGAAGATTATCATAGCTGGAAGAAAAGATTTGAATCTTACATATACTCACAAGATGTTGATTGTTGGATTCCGATTGAAAAACAATATGAGTATCCGGTGATTGCTAATACGTTACCAAAGTCGATAAGTGATTTTGAGCCTGAAGAAAAGAAGGTTTTTGCAAGAGAAAAGAAAACTTATAGTTTTCTCACGATGGCATTACCTAAAGATTTGATGCACCAGTTTAAGAATTTTCCAACTTCGAAACAATTATGGGATGCTATTAAGGAAAGATGTGAGGGTAATGATCAGTACAAGAATACTCGAAAGAAAGTTTTGAAGAAAGAGTTTGATAATTTCGGGCTTTGTGAGAATGAGAAGATCACAAATTTGATTGCAAGGTTTTCACATTTGATCAATGAACTTGACATTGTAGGTGTTAAGAAAGAAGATGATGAATTAAAGGAGAAATTTATGGAAGCTCTACCCGAAAAGTGGGAGAATTTTGTGATGATGTTGTCTAATGATCCAAACTACTCAAGTTGGACATTCAATCAGCTGATAAGCAAATTACAAGCTCGAGAAATGGAATTACTTGTGAAAAAGTCAGCAACTCCATCTGTTCAAAATCATGAAATATATTTTGGGGAGAATTCTGCTACTGTTCATGCTAAAACAAAGTCACATTCTATTTCAAGCAGTAATCCACCAGTAACAGCTTTTCTTGCTGGAAAGTCTGAAAACACTGGTTATTCTTCGGGTTGCAGTTTTACTATTCCTGATAGATCATCAAGCAAATCTACTTCTAATCAAGCAACCGAAGGTCTAGCTGCTTTGTTATGTGCGTTCATATCATCTTCGTCTGGATCCATGTTTAGTCAAATTGGTAATTCTGGTTTGGTTCCGGAGGATCTAAAACAGATGGATGAGGATCAGCTAAATAAATTTGATTTGGATTGGCAGTTGGCTATGACTGTTGAAAAAGGAAGACGGTTTATGGGCAAACATGGCAAAATTCTGCTATGGGAGGAGCCATACTGGGTTTAGATAAGTCCAAACTGAAATGTTACAAATGTTCTAAATTAGGACATTTTGCTCGAGAATGCAAGCAATCTGCTTCTAAACCAAGTAATTCGGATAATCATGATCACAATAAAGAGGCAAAGGCTCTAGTGACTGAGGGAGGTTATGATTGGGCTGCAGATTTTCCAGATGAATCTGCATTTGTCGTCCACTCTTCAGAAAATTATGGATTAATGGCTAATATGGAGGTTGAATCGAGTGGATATGCCTCTGAGACCAATACATCTGAAACTAGTGATTCTGAAGTTAGTGGGTATGAGTCAACATGTGAATTTTGTGCTCAAAAAGACAGAAAGATTCGAGAATTGATTTCTGAAAAGGAAAGGTTGGTTGTTGGATATGAGAAGAAAGAGGAAGAGATGGAAGATTACAAAAGAAAGTGTGACACTTCTGATGAAATTTTCAAAGCTAATGTCATGTTGGTAAAAGAAAAGAAGGTGTTAATAAAAGAGGTTTTAGAGCTAAAAGCACGATTGGAAGAGATGGTTAGTGTCAATAACGAACAGATCGTGAAGTTACAACATGAAAATGTTGAGTTAGTTACAAAGGTTGAAAAGTGGGAATTCGAAGCAAAGGGTGCTGTTGGAGATTTTGATGCATTATATAAGAAATCAAAAGCACGAGTGGAATCGCTTCTGGTTACTAATTTTCAACTTCAGAAAGCTTATGATGAAATTATGATTTCGAATAATGATTATCAAGTCCTCCAGTCAAAATTACAAGACAAAGTCACCGATTTGACAAAAGAAAACAGATTGATTGACAAGAAATGTAGAGATTTATCAAGAAAAGGTGGAAAAGGTCACACAAGAAATGTTTGATGCTCATGATAAAGTGAGAAGAGAAAAGTTGTCACACACCCAAAAATCCCACGCGCGATAACGCGCCGCAGGGAGCGTGACAAACCAGGATCGAACACATTAGCCATACGAACAGTCTATATGTAATGTAAAAGTAAAACCAAAGTAAATGCGTTTTTAAATGCGGAAGCGTAAACGACAAAAGCTGTAATAAATGTTCAAGCGCCAAAACATGCGCAAACCAAAAGTTAATGTGTTTGAAAAGTATTAAAGTCTATGATGCATGCATGACAATAATAATCCTTATGTGGTGCATCCTAGCTCGTGGCAGACAATCCAGTTTAGCGACCTGAGAAATAACATGCTAAAGTGTCAACGCAATGGTTGGTGAGTTCACAGGTTTATTCAGTTCATCAGTTTAACAGTTCGGTAAAATCCAGATAATATATCAATAGTTAGCTATCCAGTTACTGAAGCATCGACAAGTTCAATTGTGCCTCGTTAAGTCTAAGAAGTTTATAACACCCGTTCGATATCCAATCGTGCCAGAGCGACTGACCTGGGTGGGGCTGTCAAACCTAGTAGATCTACTAAATAAGTTCCCGCTGATGTCACATTGACAGTAACTATAAAGTGAGGGCTTTATCATAAGTGTGCCACTATCATTCAGGTGATATATATCTAACAGTTCAAGTGTTTGCATGTTAATCTCCCCCAACAGGATTAAAATAAGTAAAATGGGGCCGTGAAACTCACCTTAGGTTGCTCAGCAAAGTTTCCAGATAAAACAGTTAATTCAAGTAGCAAGAACGAGTCTTGTGCAAGCAATCAATCACCTAACGAGCATGAATGTATAAGTGTGTGTTCTATAAACTATAAGTCTAACGTAAACGACACAAACGAAGGATCGTGGAATTCAAAGCAAGTCGAGGATGGCACTTGTGCCAAATCCGAGCGATTATCGAAATATCACGAGAAAATACAATGTATATCATTATTATATATTTTCCAAGTTCAAATATTCTAAGAATAAATATATATAATATATGTATTTACTAAACGTTCAAGAAGTGTTAATAACGAATTTGCGAGGACAATATATATTTATATATATAAAAGGTTATCATAAAATGTCCGGTTATTTCAATAGAAATCTAACGGCTTAAGTTTATATATTAATTTACTCAAGATATATATATTTATACATTTTACCTTTTATGTAAATTTTATGTCATCTATATATTTTATTTATATATATATATATATATATATATATATAGGTGTTAAGACAAATATTTAATTAAAATAACAAGTTAAACATATTTTATAACTCAAAATATGATCTACGATGTTTAAATGTCTCAATTATAATTTTTACGGGTTTAAGATAGGATATGGAACACATTTGGTACAAGACCTAGTGAACACATGCTCAAAACAACACAAAATAACCAAAAAAAAAAACATTTTGGAGGTCACCGGGTTCGAACCCGTGACCTCCCAGACCAACAGTGGGGTGTTTAACCATCCGGACAGCGGCCCTGTTGTGATTTGAACCCATTCGAAATCATTTTATTTACAGGCAGTGACCAGAACTTCAGTCCAAATAACAAACATAAAAGAAAAAGGGTCGGCCAGGGGTGTCGAACCCGTGACCTTCCGCAAATCAGAGAACAACCCAAACCACTGCACCAACTCGTCGATTGAGACCATACCCGATAGAAAAATATATATAACCAGTAACAGTCCTGGCTTCATCTTCTTCATTCAATAACTCCGGTGGCCGGAGTTTTATTCCGGTCACCGGAAAATCGCTGAAAACACAAAAAAAAAAAACACAAGAAAAAGTATGCGATTAACAATAGGGGACATTTACCTCGTGTTGGAGATGAGAAACGACAAGTTTTAGACACCGAAACGAAACCCAAACCTTGAACGCGAACACTGAGCGTCTTCACGAAACTCAATTCTGTTTGCACCTGGTTGTTCAGAGTCGAACCACGATCACAAAGGATGTTGAATGGTGGTGATTTGGTGGATGTTTTGGTTGGAATTCCGAGTTCGCCGGAAAAACAAAAACAAGGAACGAGAGAGAACAGGGAGGGATTGCAAGAGGAGAAAGGTGTTGTGAACGGACGTATGATTGCAATGATATACATATATCATTGAATTCTCAATTGATGACTTAGAAATTGAAACCGAAACCGATGATGAATTGAGTCGGTCGAAACCGATCTCCCGTTTGAATGGCTCGTAAATGCCATTTAAATTGGGTTTCGGTTATTGGCACATTTAGTCCCTCGAGAATTTACAATCTAGAGAGCAGGTTTGAGATAGTCACAGAATAGCCCCTCCAGGTTTAATTAAGTAGAATTATGTTTGGGAAATGACAAATAACCCCCCGAAGTTTTTATAAAAATCTAACGACTCTAACGGAGGTTAACGAAGGAACAAATGAACGACGAATACACGAGGAACGTCAAAATATATAAATCGTATAACGTTAATAAGAAAATATAATATAGATAACAATTCCTAATTCTCCATTTAAATTCACATAAAATCATAGGTTTTAAATCTATAACTTACATATTTAAAGTACATAAATTAATAAATAATGACTTGTAATTAAAATCCTTTAAAATCATAACTTATATCTTTAAGTCACGTAACTCTATGATTAAATAACTTGTAATTAAAATCCTTTAACTACACAAAATTATAAATATCATTAAATCCTATATATTTTAATTCCACATACATAAAATCATAGAATTTCAAACGTTTAAATTTCCGTGCATGCTCGTAGTGATTGATCACACAAAACCCTAATTTGCTAAAGTCAACAAGTCAACACATAAATGTCCACACAACATTTAATACGGTTTACGTTCAGTTAATGTCAGAAAATGACCTGAAAATACGGATTGTCAAAAAAGTCTTTGTCTAACAGAGTTTCAGAACAATTGATAGAATCAGAAAAGGCTTTGGGTGAAGCTCAGAAAAGGATATCAGATCTAAACGTTCAAGTTCTGGATTTGAATCGTCAACTAAATAATTTGAAGAATTCATATTCATTCACAAGTTATTTGTGCAATGATGAGAATTTCAAAAGAGTGTTTGGCGGTGAAGATACCACCTCCATTGGTTTAAACTGATCCTCTGGCTGATGTCAAATCTTCTAAAGTAACTGGTGATTATTCTGAGTGTGCTACTGCGAAGTCTGATTTGAAAATATCAAAGAAGTCAAAGGAGAAAGTGGAAAACGAGGAGAGTTTGGTTGATAAACTCACAACATAGTTTGTTTCTGGTGGATTGATTTCAGAAGAGGGAGTTGGTTCTGTTGGCTAACAAGTGGAAAAGGATGAAAACAGGTGCATGAAGAACAAGCTGCTGTTAAGCTGGTGGAAGCTAACAAGTTGAAGGATATTAAAACATCATTTAATCAAGTTGCTAAAGCGGGTCCTTCTAGTTCTTAGATTGATTTATCAAAGCTACCGGGTTACAAATAGTCAGGTTTAGGTAGTGAAGGTAAGAAGTTTGTGAAGACTGTCAAGAAGAATATGCCCAAGAAAGTTCCAAAGGAAAAGAAAGACACAAGCTTGGAACAAATCTATTATTTGGCTCAAGTGTTCATGTCTACAATGGAAAAAGGGATTTGGAGGGAAGATTCAGAAGAAGGTTTCGTCTGAAAGTTCTTCTCAGGATGCTAAAAAAGTTAAGGATTCTTCATCATCTGGATCTAATTCCACACCTCGAAGTCCTACATCACAATGGGTACATTCTAATCGATTTCAAATTTTTGATGATATATCTGATGGTTCTGAGGTCATTGATAAATGTCCTTCAGTTCAGGATAAATCCCAATCTCAACGATCATATCGTTTATGCTACCAATGTCGCCGAAAGGGATACATGGCACGGGATTGTCATGAAATTGTCAAATGTTCATTTTCAAACAAATCTGCCACATTGATTGATGAATCAGGCAGAATTTTTACTGAATCCACACCTTTCAAATCAAAATCTAAACCGAAACACCTTTTCAAATTTGATTCAACTGTTGGTGGTTCATCACATGATGATGACTCAGTTAAAAATGAAAAAGCTAATATGCAGTGGCGACCTAAGATGGTCAGCAAGGCTGCAAATGATTTTGTGGAAGACACTGGTCGACTAGAAGCTGTGTGCTTCAGGTCATTTGAAATCTAATCTTTAAAACTAGTGTGCAGGTTTCTTCAAGAAGACCTATTGGTGATTGTGAAGTTCAAGCTTCAAGCAGTTACTGATAGTGGAGTCTCTTGCTTAACTTAAATTGAATGCTTCATATTCCAAATTTGAAAGTTTTTTCTGAAAGCTAAAAACTGAAAGGTATCAGTATCGATTGGTCAATTTTCTTTCTTTAATGCATTCCGTTTGTCGTTTAGGGGAAGAAAATTGAAAAACCAAAAATAGTGTCTTTGTGTTTTTTGTTAAAATGAAAATCCAAAAATAGAGTTTTCATTTTAAGGGGGAGAAAATGGAAAAATACAAAAACATTGAAAAACAGAAAAATACAAAAACATTGAAAAATGAGAAATTGATCCGACATGATTGGGAAATGATGGTACATTGGCTTACGTGTCTGGCTCATACATAAATTAGATGAAAAAGCCATAAGATCATTGCTCGATGTGCTTGGTAGGCTCGGTATTAAACCAGAAAGTATTCAGATGTGATAAACACATTAAATACAAATGCTTGACCAAGTGGACAACATCTTGATGCATTTCTCATGATATATCAAGAAAAGATATGTGAAAAAGAGAAAAATGAGAAGTCACTATGTATACATGTGTTCATTTGGCAAAGATTTAAACTTTTTTGATTTTCTTTATTTTGTCAAACGATCGGACTTTCTTTGCGTATCGAAAGATCGACCTGATTGTTGTTCGTTTGACATTCTGCTTTATTTTCTTTGGTGTTTCGTATAACTCATCGGACTTTCTCTGCGTGTACGGGAGTACCGACCTGATTGTTGTTGAGTTATACAATTTCAACTTGTTTTATTTTCTTATTTTGTTAAATCTGAGGCCTTATCTGCGTATCGAAAGATCGACCTTAAGGTAGACGATTTAACGTTCTTATTTCTTTTTGCATAGAACACAGTTGACTGGATCATGAATACAATCATTATGTGATCAAATCACAAATGAAATCACAAAGTGTGATAAGCAAAAACATATCTGAGTATGTCTAATAGTGTGGGGTACACTGGTCAAAGCAATCTAATCAATACAATAACATATCCAGATGTTATGAGTATGATTGTGCCTGAGTTTAAGTTGGACAAATTATACCAGTAATCGACATGACTTATGAGCTGAAGTAATTGAAATTGAAGTGTAGTTCAGCATGTCATGACCAATATGATCCCAAGTTATGATCTGTCTCGCAAAAGACAAAAATAGTGTGTGATTCAGTATTTCATTTCTGTATTGCATTTATGTTTCATATCTGAAAATTCAAAAAGATTTTAGGTGTGTTTTAGTATAAACTTAGAAAAATAAAAAATATTTTCGGTGTGTTTTTTTATAAAGTTTCAAAAAGTCAAAAAGATTTTGTTTCTTATTTGTTTTCGACCGATCGATACTTGATATGAAATCAAAATTTCAAAACTATATCTTGGATTCTCAAAGAGAAGTTTTGCGCCAAGATTAAATTAATTTTTCATAAAGAAAAAGAAAAGCCGCGTTTCTATCTTCTAAAATTGCAGGTTTCTGTGTAATAAGACTCAAGCATGGTGAAAGGGGGAGTTTGTTATATCTTTCACAAGTGGATCTTGAAGTTCAAAGATTGTTCAAGATTGATCCAGCAATGCAAGCTCTATTTCTGACAAGATTTCAAGTTGAAGATCAGACGCCGTGATGCTGAAGATTGAAGACTGAAGTTTTGTTAGATAGATAGATAGCTAGATACACTACACGTTAAGGGGGAGTTTGTTAGAGCATATTCCTATGCTACGTGTGTCTCGTGTATTGTATCTAATCTAGAGCGTCTGTGTGTGTCAAGATAGTTAACTGGCCGTACTAGTTGGTCAGACGTACCAGATGGTATGTGCGTACCAAATGGTACGTGGGTGGTACGCCAGCCAGTTGGTTAGTGACTATAAATAGTTTGTGTTAGAGAGAGTTTAGTTAGTTCTGTCATTCTACATCTTCCTAAATGTGTGTATTGAGTGTGTTTCTCTTTCTAGCTTGTATCTCTTTGTGAATCAATAAAGCAGAGCTTTATTTACTCGTTTGTGTTTCTACTGATTATCGAATCAAGCAGTTGTAAGATCGTCCAGTGGTTTTACAATTACGGGAATTTTAGGTAAATTAGGGTTAGGAGAATGACTTGTTCACTAAGTCTGTCATCTCCTATATATAGAACCTTTTAGTTACTAGAAAGGGGTTGCTGATTTGGAAAAGGGGCTAGAGGGTGTTCACGAAATTCTCATTTGAGAATTTCGACTTTCGTGTATTGCAACCAAGGTGATCAATCAAGTGTTCTTCTAATTCGGTTTGTGTGTTTCATTGATTTCAATTGTTCTTTTTAATACTTTTCAATTATACTTGAATCACTCAATTGTTTGGATTTCGCACTCTCAATCGAGGTTAGATATCGTGTTAGGACCGTTTTCGGGACTTACATTAACATTATAAAGACTTCCTATGTTTATTTATCTCTTATATTATCTTAATAATATCTAATTATTAAGGTTTACTTCTTTTAAGGTCAAAATGACCAAAATGCCCTTATAGGCATAATATCCATTTTTACCGATAATATGAAGACGTGCATTCCTATAAGTAAACGCTCACTCCGAGATCGCCAAGCAAGGTATGCCAGGTCCCAGTTGGGATTTATGCGACACCCCTGCTTTGCCAGAATCCCCTGTGTATAGACGCTTACCCTTCCGGTCCGCACGAACTTCTAAATATCCAATTAACACGGTATTTTAAATACTTTATTTTTTACCAACTTTTACTTCATATATACTTATTACATATATAAACATAGTTCCATACCAAAAATCAAGTCCCCATACCCTCCGGATTATTTTATATTAAATAATCATAATTCAAAACCCTAATTTCACGTATTTCTCGTTTCTTTATCAAAACTCATTTTCTTTTCACAATAACTTAGGGTATTATCCATTATAACATTTTATAAAATACTTTAAAATATCAAACCTTAATTCAATACCATTTACTCAATTTGGGCAGAACAACGTTACGAAAATCCTAATTTTGACCCGTTAACAAAACCTTAACCAAACCTTTTCCAATTATGAAATAAACTTACGGCTTTTTTAAAACACATTATTTTATAATTACCTACAAAAATTCAGACCCTAGTTCCCACCCGATTATCCAATTTTGACAAAACAAGCTCAAGAACCCTAATTTTTACATAATTTTAGAAATCATACTTAGACATAATATTATCAAAAACTGAAATATTTTATTGTTAAGCATACCAAATAAGGCTTGACTGCCGAATTTCAGCTCCGGAGTCCTCACCGTTTGCGCGTATTACTCCGACGAAGTTTCTGCTTCGTAAAGTGGGTTTTTGGGTTGTAATTCACGAAATTGGCTAGTTTAGAAGAGGAATCAGAGGTCCTATTTATACTATGAGGTGCGACTTAGGTTGATAACACGTCCTAGGGTGACTCACGATCGAAATCTGCCACGAATTCGGAGTATCTTGGCCCGCAAGTGTGAATAACGTGGCAAAAATCAAACCTGGAACAATTCTGGTGCAGCATCACCCAACGCGTATCACACTGAGTTTCTGGGTGTGCTAGGCGATACACGACAGACACCATTTCCGGCCAGCTTTGTGATTTTTACATAATTAGCCCTTGTACTTAGGTTTAATGCATTTCTAGCCCCTAAACTTCTACCGTTTTATCATTTTATATACCAAAACATTATGGGACATATTTCTAACAATTTATAAGGTTTCTAAGGCTCGGGATTCGTATGATAATTAATATATATATATATACACATTTATATATATTTTCTTTATTACTTGCTAATTTACATTTTAGTCCCTCAAACTTTACAATACTTATCATTTCATGCTATGAATCATATTAGGATATATTTTTACTAATTTCTATGCCTCGAAATACTTATAATAAATAAAATATAAAAACGTATAATATCCGTATATGTTTATATCTTTACATAAATTACACTTTTAGCCCTTTTACTTTTCCGTTAACTATTAATACACATATTTACACGTATATATCTATCAATTGATTCATATATCATCATGCTATTCATATAAACACGTATTCATTCCATATCTTTACTTTCTTGACGTTTTAGGCATTCAGTTATGCACATTTCATCACATTGGCCAATAAACACATATTTCTAACACATGCAACTTATATAATGTATAGTCTTACCATGTTCATTAATCAAGCTCACATATTTATAATATAAACATGTATTTACTACAGATATTATGTATCTATGAAATTTGGGATGTTACAGTAACACTTGACCTTAAATTTATCCAAACCTATCTTACCATCTTGATTCAACCTCTTCTTACTGGTTCTGTTAAAAAATTTCTATGTTCGTCTAACTAGCTTAGCATACTGCCAATTCAAATCCCTCTCTTCAAGATGATCATAATCAATCGGATCATAATCTTCTTCAGTCAATTCAACATTGCTCACGAACCAGTAATCACTGCAAAATATGATGAGACCAATGCAGACACATCAATGCCATGTAATCTTTAGTTGTTTTAACTGATAGGGCATTGTTTGAAGATGAACTTGGAATCGACACAGTATAACCAGAAGAATAACCAGAATTATCAGCTTTTCTGGCAACAAATGCTGTAGGAGGTGTGGAATTTAAAACATTAGACTTCGCAGCATGAGTGGTAGAATCATTCTCACCATGATACACAACAGGATTTTAAATTTGAACAGGCAATGACTTGTTCACCGTCAATTCCACATCCTTAGCTTGTATTCTTTCAAGCAGATCATTGTATGACAAACCTGGATATTCTTTATCATGAGTATTCATCATCACATAATTCTCCCATTTCTCAGGTAATGCCTCCAACAACTTTTCCTTCAAATCAGAATCTTCCTTTTTAACATTTGCGAAAACCATTTCACTTATCAAATGTGAAAACCATGTAATCAGATTTAGAATGGTCTCATTTTGGTAATGCTTGAAATTATCAAACTCTTTCTTCAAAACCTTCTGACAACTTTTCTTATATTGATCGATACCCTTACATCTTTTCTGTAACGCATCCCATAAATCTTTTGTTTTATTGTACGTAGAAAACTGATGTAATAACTCCTTGGGTAATGCCATCGTCAAAGTTCCAAAAGCTTTTTGTTCAGCTTGATATGCTTTCTTTTGTTCAGAAGATAAACTTTTCTGTAACACTGGGCTTCCATTTCCATTTGTTGGATACACATATTGATCCATATATGACAACCAAATATCTACATCGTTCGTTCCAATATATGCCTCAAACCGTTTAACCCAACTATGATAATCTTCAATCAAAGTAATTTGGGAACTTTCTAACTTGTTCCGATTTCATTATCATAATTCAGTAAACTTTGCATCGTTATTTGCATTGACGTTTGTAATGCTGCGAAAGCTTGAAAATCCGACATCTTGATTACTGATTACCCGAACTCAAATGAACACAAAATTAATGAACCGAACTGAGCCAAATTGGATCCGAACTGAGATGAACTGAAGTGATCCGAACTGAAATGATTCAACCAAATTGGGACTTCGGGTACACGAACTCAACCGAACTGAAATCAACCAAACTGAATCCGAACTGGACCTTCGCTAAACTGAACTCACACGAACTCACTGAAAAAAAAAACAAACAAAGCCCCTAGCTAAACTCGAACTTCGCTTGACTAAAGATACCCGAACTCAACCGAACTTGCACTTCGGAGCGGTTATTCTGCAACCGAACTCAACCGAACTGGAACATACTCGACTCAATTTTCATGATTATGAATGTTTTTAATGAGATTTGTAGCAGTCAATCAGATATTACTCAAGAGGAATGATTTAGAGTGGATTTTTCACTGAAAATGCACTAGAAATGATCAAATGGAAGCAAAAATGCACAAAATTTTTCAAAAACCCCACTTTTTGACTAAAAAACTCAAAAAACTGTAACGATCTGATCAGCAGATAGAACTGAATTCTTTGATACCACTTGTAAGTTCATGAGCTATGTATCGTCTACTCAATCAATAGTAAAATGTAGTAATTCGAGTAAGAAATCAACACGATGAAGTAAATATAAATGAGATTTGTATTATCACCAAAGAGAAAACACACATAGATTACACATAGAGAATTAACCAAGAAGTTCTATTCCTATACAAGACGATCTATTTATAGTTGCAAAATTATGTGTCTGAACCAGCTGTCAACCGAACTGCCACTTCAGGTCAGTTTGTGTGCACCTGAACTGGCAGTTCGAATCACTTCGGACAGAGACTCTTTTGTAGCTCTTGTCTTGTACTTGATAATTCACACACATGTTCGGATACTTCACACGACAAACATATAATGCGCAATCAATATGTAACATAGCATAGATGTTACCTCATGATCTTTAGCTTATGTTCTTTAGGTAGCTTAACTTTCACTTCGTTTACCTCAAATCATCTTAGCATTCATAACATCTTTCATGCCTCTTTATCCATTTGACCCATTTGCATCCAAGCATGCAACCTAGCTTGTCAAGGATCATTATTAAACGTAGGATTAGTCCATATAATGACTAATTTAGCCATATATCACTATCCTCGTTTCAACACACTTTGCCCAATGCATAACTCATGCTAAATTCGTGGTTTTTTACTTTGACTTTTAAAAAGTCAAACCGGCTTCATACGCATGCATACAATATTCAATTATGTACCTTTATCATGAATCAATCATTAATTTTTTTTATGACAAATGCATTCTAACATCTTAGTAAGCCTTAATACGATTTTAGCTTCTAAGACATATTACCTGATTTTATGTTGCTCTATATTTAGTTCTTTGGCACTTGATTCGTTTAATACATCAAGGCCTCATGTTTAGCATTAATAAGCATCCCTTTACTAAACCATAGCTCATCTAGGCATTTCATCGAACACAACGCGTGCTTAAAACATAATCAACATAATTTACCCAATTGGTTATATGTCCTTTTTCCAACTATGGCATACTATGCATTAACATAATGTGACACTTCACATGGATCAATTTAGCTATCAATGAAATCACAATACCTAACAATTCAATAATTGGCATTAAAAGCCCGAATCTAAACCCCCAAGCACCTAATTTTCGTCACTTGGGGTTCACCATACAAAAACTTGGTGTTTTGGTCAATATTTCAAGTATTCATGTAACTCGATAAACACTATATTGCCGCCCAATTCATCAATTAAGGCTAGAATTTGGAATAGATACATACAATAATCTCATGGATTACTTACATGACAAGTGCCAATAGCTAGATGATGTTCAATTTGCATGTACTCTTGATTACAAGCCCAAAATCACAATCCTTGTCTCCAATTTCATGGAATTTTTGATGAGGGTTCAAGAGGGTTGGCGTGTCTGAGGTGAGTCGTAAAATGTTTCGTTATTTGTGACACCTTTTTAGGAGTTAAGCTTTTAAATTTATAAACTCAATTTACTTAAACTACTACTATTTCACCACATTCACGGGCAAGTGCACCCATCGTGGGCAGTATAGTAGTGGTAAGTTGAATGGGGATCGTTCAAAGACACATAGAAAAAGGAGGGCTCTTGACACCAGAAATGTCAAATAAAACAGTAGCAAAGAAACTGGTTTGAACTTTCGTTCGGGTGTTTCGCTCGGCAGGTTCGCTCGAGCTGGTCTGGTCAGGTTTCCCGGCGACACTATAGTTTCGCTGGTCAGTGTCGCTGGAAGGATACATAATTTCGCTACTTAGTTTCGCCCAGAGAACAACAGTTTCGCTAGTCGTGAAAAACATACGGATTTGCCTAAAAATCAACCTAACAGCTTCTGATCATACATGCAATTCATTATCTAGCATCCATAGGCATTTACCAACATAAATCAAGCAACTTTAACGAGTTTAACATGCATTTTGATCATCAAATCTCTAAAATAGGTTCAAAACCCTAAAATGAGCTATCATGCACAAATCTCTAACATGGATGGATTTCATTCGTAAAGTTAACAACTTTAGTACAGATCTAGCATTCCTAAACAACATACTAGCAGATCAAGCAGTTACATAAGGATTTGAGCATGCTTTGAGAAGAAAACATATATAAAACACATAAAGCATAGATTTTGGGACTCACGGTTGATCCTAGAATCGATAGAGGAGAAGAGATGATGGTCTAGAGGCTGAGATCTTGGTCTCTTGATGGTATTCTCGGCTGGTCCAGAAATCTCAGAGAGTGTGTGTGTGTTTGTTGTGTGTTTGAGCAAATGAGGCTACTAGGGTTCATTATGTTTATTTATATCAGGGGCTAGTTTCGCTGGCAGTTTCGCTGACCGGCGAAACTGGCTCTGATCTCGGTCACACTGATCAGTCTAGCCTGCTACCGGGCGAATCTGTAATTTCGCTCGGTAGTTTCGCTGACTACCAAATTTAGGCAATTTTCACATAATCAAGTATTTACAATTAATCATGCTATTCACAATAATAAGTCATGTATTTAAATCATATTGCACATAAAGACAATCAATGATGAACACATAACACATATGGGCGGTTCGGTGATCAACCAAAGGTCGTGGACGTATTCGGCCTAGTTATGCATTAGCTACTTATAACGTAACTAACGGGTTTGTCTAACGGAAGTTAACCTTGAAATTCTCGGGTGTCACAAACTGTGTTGTTGGCAAACAAATATAGTGAAGCTAATGCCACTTAGTTCCGGGGTCCCTCAAACCGGCCGACTTACCGTACTCGACACGCCGTCATGAGCCAGCAGGGGAACAACCCTGTGTGCCGGATTATTTTATTATAAAAATTATCTTTTTAAGGGACTAAGGTCCGTTTCTTTAATGCACCGCTCTCGCGCATGCACGTCCAACATAACTAGAGCCAAGTTCACAAACAAGTACCATCTCGGCTTCCGTGAAGTGATAAAATATTACCAACCCCCATTTCCAACTAAATACTTTCAGCCCGCACTTGCGTGGTCAGCTGAGTTTGCTTACATATACATATGGACCTCGAACGTATCATGTAGCATGGGACGCGAGTCACCTTTCGGATTATGCATCATCCCCGACCGGGTGTCACAAGTCCGGCCTTTGGGATTTCGACTTCCCAAATGGTCTGTGATACGTAGAGCACGTTTGCTTCAGAAAATTAATAATAAAATTTAAAAAAAAAAACTTATAAAGTCATTAGTTCACCTTAAAGAAATTTTACAAAAACAGTTTACCAACCCACCAAAGGTTCGTTTATTCCCAAATGAGTGTAAGAATTTGAATAATACTTGTAATATTGAGGCTAACAAGTGTTAGTCTTAGGATTTGTTTAATGGATAATTAAAGATTCATAGATAAATAACAGTTCATTATCATTATAAGTTAAAGTTCTTACAATCTTTGACGAGTAGACTCAAGAACACTAAAACAAATGGTTCAATACCGAAAACATGATAAACTAGACACGGGCCGTGCAAAACAGTATGCACAAGGCATGGCTTCAGTGGCACAGGGTGTGCTGAGTTAGACCGGTGATCTTCAAATCTTCGAACATCAGGAGCATGGGGCGTGTCTCTGTAGGCATGGGTCGTGCTTGTTTGGCACGAGCCATTTGGTTTAGAGATGATTCAGAGGCACGGGCGTGTCTTCCATGGTGCTGTCGGGTCTAAGATGTTGTCGGGAACGGGGCGTGTCGAAGGGAGCACGGGGCTGCTAACCTCAAAATCACTGGTTTTTTGCTACTTAATCAGTTTTTCTTGCATTTTCCGTTCCTTTTGTGATTTTGGCTTAGTAAAACCTGAAAAACTACTAAGAAGACCAAAACACTATTTCTTTGCAATAGTTACTCATATTTTACCCAATACGCAAAGAATATTTATTTGGAAAATATGTATACTTTAAGGTACATCAAACATCCCCACACTTAGACTTTTGCTTGCCCTCAAGCAAACTTATAAAATAGCCGTCGTTCGCCTATCTGATTTCGACCTTGACCTGTTATGGACCTATCACTTGCCTAAAAACACGTCCCCCAATTACTTCAATCCGTTAATCCATTTGGTTGGTTTATTCTTGTTTTATTGAAGTATTAAGGGTGACAGAAATGCCTATCGCAAAGTTTAAATTTATACAACTATGTACACCTCACAAGGGATCACTCGACGCTCGGGTTAGTATATGTAAGGACTTTTGAGGGATCACTCATACCAAGGTGAAATAAAAAAGGGTCATAGGCTTGTGAAGGGGGATCAATCCGCCACAGATCTTGCCAAAACCCATGTTGTCATCATGAGGGCTTACGGGTTTTGAGGATAAGCTTGGGCTAAGGGTTTGGAAGTTGGTGTAAAAAGTCGCAAAACTCAGATTTTTCAGAAAAAATTTTCTTTGAGTTTTTGGGACCAGGATAGTAGCTCTAAAGAGCTTTTGCTCTTTTATTTCCAGAAACAAAAACTAAATTTTTTATACAAATATACCAGCATAGATGTCTTCTTTAATCGGACATATTCTGCAGCAATCGTCCGGGCAGATGATATCATATCCTGATGATGAAATGGTCACTTATTTTTGAAAAACTTTCTTCACAATCTTTTGTCTTGCGAAAATAAAAGGGTGTAAAAGTGCGCCAAAATATTTGCGTTATGCAAAGCTTGGTGCGAAAAAGGCTGTTTATGGGAAAAGGGTTTATGCAAATAAATTTGCGGGTTAAGAAATGAAAGATTTAGGCTTAAAGGGGTTAACTAGGGGATATCTTGAGTGGCAAAGAAATTTTAGGGGTGAAAGAGAGAAAAGGGGTTTATCCTAGGGCTTCAATCATGTGAAAACATGTTTCCCGACTTTATCCATCTTGGAATGTATACCCTTACCAAGTTCTGGCTTGAATGACTTACCTGGTTTCTCATTATTTTTGTAAAGGATGAGCATGTTAGGTATTTACAGGGTTAGGCTCAATCACTCTTTGAAAATGTGGGAAAAAGGATTTTAAGTACCAGTTGTATAAAAATAAACTTTGGGTTCGGCTAGTTGTACCAAAAAATATCTCAATGTATACGTCGAACGTCACAAATGGTTTGAATCTTTTCTATTTGGAAAACATATTTTCTATTCAGATGATTGTGGTCCTTAAACAAGCTTTTATTGGTTTTTCAGAAGACAAATTTTAGCTTATTTTCGAAAAAAATCGGGCAAAGCAAAAATTCAGTGTTACATACTTCCGGCTATGATTGACAATCCCGTCCCCATACTTAAATTGCACATTGCTCACAATGTGCGTATTGTTTACAAAAATAAAGCAAGAATGTGATTTAAATAATTTAAGGGTAAGAAAATTTTCACCGACTGCATCGTTCAGACACACGTAGTGCTTGTGAGGTTGAATCGCCTAACCGAAACTCCTAGCTCTTGCTCGCTCCTTCTTGGTTATCTTGCTTATTCATTACCTAAAAAACTAGATTAAACTATGGAAATACTTGTACCGGAGATACGGTAAATCTACCCGCGTCTCAGCGTAGTGTTTCATGATGGTCTGAGTCCAGAGTGACACTAGGCGAACCTCGATCTCCAGTGCTAGTAACTAAACTACTAGTACCGAAAGATAAAAACTAAACTAATCTAACTACGATAGATATCTAAAATAAAAGTGAAAAGAAAAGGAAGGGGCGGAATTCTGACCGTCCTGAAGATGTGTTCTTTGAAGTCCGTCTTATTCTTTTGGTTTTACATTAGACTTCCATGGTAAGCCGACATGGCCACAAGATCTCTAGGTTAACTTGTAAATTTCTCAAGTTGAGATTCTGAAACGTTTCTAGACTCCAAGCATGAAGCTTTATGATGGAACCACGTACCGTGAAGAACACGTGGCACATTACAGGGAGCGCATGGACATCAACCCTATTCCAATTGAAATCAAGGAAGCATGTCTATGCAAAGGCTTTGGTTCAACCCTGACAGGACCAGCCATGAAATGGCTACTGAGCATTTCTCTTAACACTATTACATCATTTTCTCATCTAGTTAACATGTTTAACAATTAGTTTTCTTGCAGCAGAACCTTTGAGAGGCTCACAGGTGACTTATATCGAGTAGTCAAGAAGCCGGATGAGCCGCTCAGATAATACATCGCTAGAGTCGGAAGAGAATCCCTCAAGATTCCTCACTTGGATTTGGCGGCAGCCGTTAAAGCCTTCAAGATGGGGCTCCGAAAGGATTTTCCGTTTTTATGATGACCTTGACATGACTCCTTGCAGGAATCTCAACGAAGTACGCAGCATAACTCTGAGATTCATCCGTCTGGAAGATGACAAAAAAATCCACCAAAGGATGGATATCCCTAAATACGATCCTAATGGTAAGAAATCGGAATCCCCCGGGAAGCATTATAAATCCCAACCATATTCCAAACTAGACAACCAAATAGTCAATGCTGTGGACCAAGACGATGACGAGGAAGACTACCCTAAGGTATCTGAGTATTGTTTTTCTATTAATAATGGTGGCTTGATGTGTGTAATGCAAGATCTTGGCGAAAAGGCAAAATGGCCTACAAAGAATGATAAGCAAGGATCCTGGAAAGACAAAACCAAGTGGTGTGCCTACCATAAGGATTTCGGCCACCAAACCGATGAATGCGTATCACTTCGAAAGGAAATCAGCTATTTGCTCAGCAAGGGGCACCTCAAAGAGTTGCTAGGCAGGAAGAAGATCAAGACTCAAGAAGCCGACAAGATTCCTCAAAGAGCAGCTTCTCCACCTCAGGATGCTCAGATAATCAACTTCATATCAGAAGGGTAAGATATCTGTGGCACCTCCTATTCCTCAGCCAAAAAACATGCTAAGGAATCAAAATCCGAACAAGGCAACAGACCTGTCTGGACATCCACCCTAACTCAAGACAAAGAAATATCCTTTGATAAAAGCCACCATTCCAATGTTCAGGATCCCCATCATGATAGTCTTGTAGTAACTTTATATGTTGCTAACCATTTTGTTCGCATGATCCTGATATGTAACACCTGTGTCCGACCGAATTACAAAACCCGACCCGAATTCCAACTTCTCACGCAAATCGAATTTTGATTTAACAATTACCGGAAGAATTCATCTAAACTATACATTTAAAATAAGTTCGGGATATTCCATAATCATTTTTGAAAGCAAAATAATAAATATACAAAGTTTTAGGTTAAACGATTTACTTAAATTAAAAATAAAGTGATTTTTAGTTTTTATGCGATTTCGGTATTCGATTTATCGTTTACCGGAAATCTCGAGGTTTTTATCTCAAAATTTATACTTTGGAATATTCTACAATCATTTATAACATTAAAAACCAATTGGTTAAATTATAGATCAATTTTGTTAATTAAAAAGCAAATAAATGAATTTACCGTTTTTCGTGTAAATCCGTTAATAACCGGGAATCTTGTAAATTTCCAAAATCATATATTTATGTTTCATAATGTTTTATAAAGTTATTATAAGCCACTCGTAAAATTTTAGAGGTTAACGAGTTAAAACGAGGACGAACGAATAAAAAGAAAATAAATATATATTAAATACGTGTTATATACCTTGTTACGCGTGTCCCGAGACTTAGAAAATCGTGATAAATTATTTTAAATTATTTTTGGACATAAAATGATAAGGTTATTGGTGTGTTGTGGTGTATATATAAAATATGATGTTATTTTGTGACACCTTTTTAGCATTTGAAACTTTTAAATTTATAAAACCTGATTTACCGACAACTACTATTTCACCACATCACGGGAAGTGCACCCATCGTGGAGCAGTATAGTAGTGGTAAGTTGAATCGAGGTCGATCAAGGACACAATGAAAAGTCGGGATTTTAATACGTTATCTATTTTAACGTCTAACCAAATCTATTTAGTATGAAAAAGGTTAGTTAAACTAATCTAAAACTAAGAAAAGAAAATAAAGATAAAATAAGATGGTGTTTTTATTTTTGTAAATCGATGTTAATATTACTTGGGAGAACTTACCAGTGGTTGAGGAAGGTTGAACAGACACTTATAATCTTGCTTAAGATTATTCACTAGCAGAAAGTCAACCATCTTTTGGCACATTTTAGTTGACCACCATCCAACTGCTAACCGTCTGCGAGAAGTACGAATGCCGAGGGACGATGCTGTCAGTGATGAAACAAAGTGGTGTAATGCCACCTAGTTGTAGGGCTCCTTGGTCGGGCCACCGTTACACTCGACACGCCGTCGTGAACCAGCAGGGGAACAATCCTACGTCCCGAATTATTTTATTATGAACTTTTAAGAGACTAAGGTCTGTTTCTTCCACGCACCGGTCTCGCACATGCACGTCCGGCGTAACCAGAGCTAAGTTCACAAACACGTACCTTTCAGCTTCCGTGAAATGATAAAGTATTACCAACACTCGTTCCCAACCAAATACTTTCAGCCCGCACTTGCGTGGTCAGCCTAGTTTGCTTACATAGACATAAGGACCGCGAACGTATCATGTAGCATGGGGCGCAAGTCACCTTTCGGATCATGCATCGTCCCCCGACCGGGTGTCACATGTCCGACCTTTGGGATTTCGACTCCCCAAATGGTCTGTGATACGTGAAGCACGCTTGGTTCAGAAAATCAGTAATACACTTTTAATAAAAAGGGTTTTTATAAAGTCATTAAACACACCTTAAGCGAAGCTATAAGGCTGTTAACCTACCCGCCAAAGGTTTGTTACTTCCCAAGTAAGTATAAGAGTTTAGCCAAATATGGCTTTAAATATCTTCTTAAGAAAAGAAGAAAGATTCATAGACAAATACTTTGCAAAAACTACTTAAGTTATATTTCTTATAAACTTGACTTACAAAAACATAAAAACGCCAAATGGCTCAAGAAAAACAAGGACTACACTAGAGAAAGGGGGACAAAATGAGCAAGTTGGAAGTGAAGAGGGATCCTCTATTTATAGACTAGCCGAGGTAGGCACGACCCGTTCCTGGTTGGTCACGGGGCGTGTGTGTTAGAGGGTCGCACGGGGCATGTTCCTTGGAGCACGCGCCGTGTCATGTCAGATCCGTCAGTCATCTGGCAAACTTGTCAGGGGCACGGCCGTGCTTCTCCAAGCACGGGGCATGTCATGTCAGAGTCTTCTACCGACGGTGTTAGTGGCACGGGACGTGCTTGAAGGAGCACAGGCCGTGCTATGTCGGAGACTTCTGCCAAGGTGGTTAGGGGCATGGGGTGTGCTGAGTGGGGCATCGGGTGTGCCCAAAAAGTCAATTTTTAGGTTTAACATGGGGCGTGTTGTAGTATAGAGAGGAGCGTGTTGACCTAAAAATCATCTTCCTCTCCCCTAGTTACTAAGAATTCACTACTTATGGGTCCCGTAACTCATTTTCTAGCCCGAGCTATGCTTCTGCGAAGTTCAGGGCATTTCCTGACCACACCGGTGTCTTTCAGCAGTTGCGCCTCGAGATGTGGTTGATTCTTGGGGTTACCACTATGTCTTGACTCGAGAAAAGGTTGTATGAGGGTATCAAGTCCATCTTGCAAGGTTAGAGCTCGGTTCTTGGCACAAAATCACGATGTCTTCATATATTCTTCATTTTTGAGTGTTTCTGTCTGCTTTTGTGATTTTCACCTTGATCATACTGAAAAACTAAAAAAGAAACAATATCATACTGTTTTGTTAATATTTAGTCAGATATAACCCAAAATGTGAGGAACATTTGAAATAAAAATATGTATAATTTAGCGCATATCAAACATCCCCACACTTGAACCTTTGCTTATCCTCAAGCAAAACTCTATAAATGAGACCTGACACAACTCAAAAGTTTATCAATTCGTGGAATCATGATTTCGGGTACTATAAATATCATTCCTTCATTTATTTTCCAACTTGTCTTTCATTGAATTTTTATTTTCTCATTTGTTGAAATATAAACAATTATGACAAGCCTCTTTACAAGTTTTATTTTTACACAAACTTATATACCTCACAAGTGATCAATCAACTCTCGGGATATTCTTTTGTATATATTTTGTGTGAACACTCATACCTAGGTGAAAACAAGTAGAGAGCATAGGCTTGACACACAATCAAACCTCCACAGATCTCACCATAAATCACATAGTTATCATGAGGTCTTAAAAAGGGGTAGGCTTGGGGTTAGGGTATGGATATTTTATTTGAAAGGGGGTAAAAAGCGTAAATAACGGTCTTTTTGGGATTTCCCATTTTTTGTGAGTTCCTTCCAAAGAATCTTTTAAGAGCTTTCCGGGATTGCTCTTAAGGGGTATACCCCTTTATTCCATCATTTTTTTATATTTTTTTTTGCAAAAAGGTGTGCAAAATCCAGGGCCCGTCTTGTACGTTTCACATTTTATTGAGTATGAGAAGAATAGTCATAGTTGGGTTTTTGAAAAAGAACCGCCCTTTTACTAAAATAAGGGGTGTAAAATAAAAAAGGCTATGGGGGGTTTTCAGGGTATTTTGCAAATGGGGTTTATTTTGCAAAGGGGTTTATTTTGCAAATTGATTGGGATGAAGAAACGAAAAGGTTTAGCCTCAAAAGGGTTTACCAGGGGAATATTTTGGAGGTAAGAAAGGAGATGAGGAGCAGAAAGGTGGAAATCCTAGGTGCCTCAATCCTTTAATTATGTGGCCTCTGATTTTTTTTTCCATCTCGGGACGTATTATCGTATCAAGTTCTACCTCTACTGAATTACCTGGGTTTCTCTCAAAATCAAAGAAGAAACGAGCATGTTTATAGGTGATCATGCTATATAGACTCAGCTCCTCACTGAAAATGGGCGAAGGGGAAAATATAAATTGTATAAAAATAAACTTATTTTCTACTTGCCATAAAAGAAATATTTCAATTTTTTAATTTTTTTTATTCAATGGGATTTAAGTATTTGATAAATGGAGAAGTGACTTTTACGTACACGGTTTCTTGAAGAAAAAACAAATTTTTAAAAATTTGAGCAGTACAGGGGCCCTTTTTTTTCCAAACGAGTTTTGTGTAAGGCTTGAATATGGACAAACAAAAACTCAAGACCTTCAGTATCCCGTCCCCACACTTAAATTGCACATTACCCTCAATGTGCCCGCTCGTAAGCAAAAAGAGAAACAATGAAAAATAAAGAGTGAAAGGGAAGGAGAAATTGGACATGGCGTCCCCACACTTAGACTTTTTCAGGCCGCCATGCTTTACCTGACATTCTCGTACAAAAGATTATAACTACCTTTACTTCCTTCAACTTGCTCAATAGACAACCTTACAAAAGAAATAAAAACATAATATCCTAATGTTGGAGGTTTTGGTTGTTTGTTGGCGCTTTTGTAGTAACAGAAGTGCTAATACAAACTTGCGCCGGGCGAACCAAGACTTCCAACTTATTTATTTAAAAAGAAAAACATAACAGCTTGGTTTATTTATAGGTCCCAAGTTCAACCCGGTTTTTATTTTACGGTTATCAGGTGGCTTTTCTTTGATCCGTTTCCCACTCGTTCCGGTTAATTTTTTTCTTTTATTATCAGATGGGAAAAATCTGATAACAATTTTAAAATAAGTTTTATAAAATTGGAACGAGTCGGACCACCAAAATGTATACTTACCTAGACCACATCTGGCTGTTGATTTGTCTTTTTCTTCCTTTGACGGGTGCGCAAAAATGATCACAGGCATCTGTGACTGTGGATACTCAAGGTGCTCGGGGAGTTCCTTGAGCTCGAGAGAAGGTGGTTCTTCAGTGGATGATCTATTGAGGGGCTCCTTCTCTCAATCGATGTCTTCAGCTGGATGGATGGGCTCCAAAGGGGTTTCTTCAGGAGGCCGAGCCTCTTCCTTCAAGTTCTCCAGGGGGAATACTTCATCTTCTTCTGAGTGCCAAGGAGCATCGTCTTTAGAGGGATGTTAGAGTGCTAGCTTTACCTCCATGGATAACTCGTTCCCTCCGAGTTGCTGGTTGTTTGCTGGCTCTTTTTGGATGGAGTCCCATCGCTTGAAGGGAGCCGAAGTTGTTGCGTCTACCTCCTTCATCTCTGAACAACTAGATGTCCTGGAGCATTTTGAGGTTTCTCTTTTGGGATGACTTCTTGGTTTACATGATTTTGTGTTTCATCTTCTTCCGCCCATATTCTTTTGAAGTACTCTTCTATGACCTTTATGTGTTCTAACATTTTTTGTGTTGTTTCTTTAAGGTCACTTTTAGGAGGGGAAGAAGGTGTTTCTATTGTATATGGTGGGTAGTTATTTTTAATTTTTATCGGGATGTTCATCCCTATAATGATTTTCACTACACCATAAACAAAAGAAAGCAAAACCATGTATACACTTAGAAATTGAAGGTGGAAAATCATCCTCCACAACCGGCATTTTTATATTTTCTTGTTCATAGATGCAACCACTACTACAAAAAATGCCTTTCTTGACGCGCAATGCGTGTCAAGAAAGGGTGCAGATGACGCGCATTTGCGCGTCAAGGAAGGCCATGTCAAGAAGCTTCTTGACGCGCAAAATGCGTGTCATCCCGTTCTTGACACGCGAACGATGACGCGTAATGCGCGTCATAAAATACATGTCAAGGAAGCCCACGTCATAAAAGGAGACGACACGCATTTTTGCGCGTCATGGATTTTTAAATCTTTTTTAATTGAATCACTTTCTATATTAAATGAAAATTAATATGATAATACAAAATAAAAATAGGCTTATAACAATACAATGTATTTCATATATATAACACCAGTATAGAGTTACAATGAGTTTACAAATGGATTCATATGCTACCAATTACATTTATCAACTAACTAAATGGATGATGGAAGAAGAACAGGTCCTTTCTGATCCTTGTCCCTATAATTCAATAACTCCCTCATACACCACCTGCACATGTTATATAACTTAATACTTATTCAAATTGAAAATTTGTGTATCACTTCAGCTAATTAAAAAATACATAGAAAATAAAAAAAATTATGAAATATGTATTGGGGTCGTTACCTTTCTAGTATGGCAAGAGAAGCAGAATTTGCAGAGTCTATCATCTTCTCCAGCAATGAAATTGATATGTAGATTTAATTAACAAACCAAGGATTTCAAATTAGACATTGGCAAAGATTATAATAACAACCCAAGTAAAACAAGAAATAAATGATACCAACCTTCACCATCCCAGTTCCATTGTCACAAACAAGCGGTTGAATATCCTCAGCATCAGCCATTTTATCAACTGTAAACATTGATACAAAACTTCAGTACACCATATGCATCGTGCAGGATTCATACAACTACTAGACTTAACGAATAATCTTCAACTTCACAAAGAACAGATTTATACAAGTGAATTTGGCTAATAGTACGAATCAAAGTGCTAAAACAGTGGAGGATATGAGTTCCAAGTCTCCGAAGGTATTTGCAAGTTTTCTTTCTGTTTCAAAAGGACGTAACCCATAACATAAGAACTCACAGTAATATCACATATCAGTTACCGATTTCACAACAGTCGGATCACCACACAATTTTATGTTAACGATTCATACCACAGATCATGCAATAGCACAAATCGATGTAATCGGATTGGTAAATCGATAGATCAGGTAAAGTCACATAATAACATATCTATATAAATAAGAACCAGATCAAGGAATCCTAAAATCCATCCATATGAAGCTACAAGTACAAAATGAAAACGAATTACAGATCATGAGGAAGTGTGTGAAGTTTCAGTTATAATCTTAGAAAAGAAAGACATACACAGCTACCAAAACAGCCAACCATCTTTTCTCAAATTAGTCGGGGTGAGCTAAAACTAAGGCCTGTCTAAGAAAAATATAATAGTGCCAAATTCGTATTGTAAGAAATCTTCAGCTCTATTTATTGAGTTGAGTCTGACCTTCTATAAAATGGATCAGTTTGACATGTTCGGCTGCTGCTGCTACTATTGCTGGTCTCCTTGTGCCGTTGATGTTGAACAATCAATAACTAATCTGAGCAAGTGGGAAAAAGGCTGATCATAAAATCGTTAGTTTTTCTATCAGTTATTATAGTTGTAGCATCCACAACCAAAGCATACCTTAAAATTCCTTCAGGTTCAAAAGGTGCCCAACACCAAGATGGAGCATCCTTCTTGAAAGGGCCCTCGTAAGCAATTTGCCGATTTCATACAAATCATTAGAGAAAACACTGAACTTCCAACAAAAGTTAACCTATAAAACTTAATTTTTGTATAATTTACTAGGAGTGGAGGCAATCTAGGGTTAGAGGAATGGAGAGGCCAGCTGATTGAAGCCATTTATTGTTGAAATTAGTTTCAATGAATTTGTCGGGGGAGGAGTATTGACGCTGATTGTGATGACCACCGTCAGATCTGGATCTGGATCTTGCTCTTCCAAACGTATTCATGTAGAGAAGATCTGGGCTGTTGTCCGATTCTCAGAAAAATCGAAGGCGGGGATGGAGATTAGGGCACCGGTGAGATGGGAATCGTATGAGGGAATGAAGAATCGAAGGCGGGGTTGGGGATTAAGGGAACGATGAGATGGGAATCGTAGCCGGGAATGGAGATTAGGGTGGAATAAATGAGAATGGTAGGCGGGCAATGGAATTTTGGGTAAAAAATGAGCGGGAGACCAAAAAAACATAAGACGACGGATTAGGCATGACACGCGCTTTTTATTAGTGTACTCCGTGTTTTTTATTTTTCTTTATGACAGAAACTTATGACGCTCATAACTGCGCGTCAACGATCGTGCGTCATTAAAGGCTCTTTTCCTAGTAGTGAACAGTCGCCATGGAAAAAGTCACATTAAGGACAATATGAGTTGTGTTCGGTCGGTTGTGGTGGTGGAGAAGAATGAGAAAAATGACTTTGACCTTCCTCTGGTGGCGTATCATCTAATCGCAATAACGCATGCGTTCTCACTAATATGTAACAGTCCCGAGAGTAATAGGAACCGGCGTAGATTTTGCATCACACAGATTGGGGCCAACCATCATTATAACCGAAATATCCCTCCGGATATTGATCCATCTTTGAAATATTTCTCAGAGAAATAAAGAGGGTTTGAAGAAGAAAAATAAAAATAAAAAGTTAGTGAAAACTAAAAATAAAAAGGTTAAAAGAAAGTAAAAAAAGTTTTAAGAAAATAAAAAGTTAGGCCGTTAACTCAGATTTTTCTCAAAATCCTCGTTTGTGTCCCCGGCAATGGCGCCAAAAAGCTTGGTATGCTGTGGTGTACATATAAAATATGATGATATTTTGTGACACCTTTTTAGCATTTGAAACTTTTAAATTTATAAAACCTGATTTATTGACAAATACTCTTTCACCACATCACGGGCAAAGTGCACCTATCGTGGAGTAGTATAGTAGTGGTAAGTTGAATCAGGGTCGATCAAGGACACAATGGAAAGTGGGGATTTTAATACTTTATCTTTGTTAACGTCTAACCAAAACTATTTAGTATAAAAAATGTTAGTTAAACTAAACTAAAAATAAGAAATGAAAATAAAGATAAAATAAGATGGTGTTTTTAGTTTTGTAAATCGAAGTTAATATTACTTGGGAGAACTTACCAGTGGTTGAGGAAGGTTGAACAGACACTTATAATCTTGCTTAAGATTGTTCACTGGCAGAAAGTCAACCACCTTTCGGTACATTTTAGTTGACCACCATCCAACTGCTAATCGTCTGCGAGGAGTACGAATGCCGAGGGACAATGCTGCCAGTGACCAAACAAAGTGGTGTATTGCCACTTAGTTGTAGGGCTCCTTGGTCGGGCCAGCGTTACACTCGACACACTGTCATGAACCAGCAGGGGAACAACCATGCGTCCCAGATTATCTTATTATGAAAATGATCTTTTTAAGGGACTAAGGTCCGTTTCTTCCGTGCACCGCTCTCGCGTATGCACGTCCGGCGTAACCAGAGCCAAGTTCACAAACACGTACCTTTCGACTTCCGTGAAGTGACAAAATATTACCAACCCTCGTTCCCAGCCAAATACTTCCAGCCCGCACTTGCATGGTCAACCGAGTTTGAATACAAAGACATAAGGACCTCGAACGTATCATGTAGCATGGGACGCGAGTCACCTTTCGGATCATGCATCATCCCCCGACTGGGTGTCACAGGTCCGGCCTTAAGGGATTTTGACTCCCCAAATGGTCTGTGATACGTGAAGCACACTTGTTTCAGAAAATTAGTAATACACTTTCAATAAAAAGGGTTTTCATAAAGTCATTAAACACACCTTAAGCGAGGCTATCAGGCTGTTAACCAACTCGCCAAAGGTTTGTTACTTCCCAAGTAAGTATAAGAGTTTAGCCGAACATGTCTTTAAAGATTTGCTTAAGAGAAGAAGAAAGATTCATGGACAAATACTTTGCAAAAATTACTTAAGTTATATTTCTTATAAACTTGACTTACAAAAACATAAAAACGCCAAATGGCTCAAGAAAAACAAAGACTTCACTAGAGAAAGGGAGGAGAATATGAGCAAGTTGGAAGTTAAGAGGGATCCTCTATTTATAGACCAGCCGAGGTGGGCACGACCCGTGCCTGGTTGGGAACGGGGCATGTGTGTCAGAGGGGTGCACTGGGCTTGTTCCTTGGAGCACGGGGCGTGTCATGTCAGATCCGTCACTCATCTGGCAAACTTATCAGGGGCACGGGGCATGTCATGTCAGAGTCTTCTGCAAACGGTGTCAGTGGCATGGGGTGTGCTTGAAGGAGCACGAGCCGTGCTATGTTAGAGACTTCTGCCAAGGTGGTCAGGGGAACGGGGTGTGCTGAGTGGGAAATAGAGTGTGCCCAAAAAAGTCAAAAATTATCTTCTTCTCGCCGAGATACTCAGAATTCACTACTCATGGATCCCGTAACTAATTTTCTAGCCCAAGATATGCTTCTGCGAAGTTTAGGGCATTTCCTGACTACAAGGGTGTCTTTCAGCAGTTGCGCTTTGAGATGTGGTTAAGTTTGGGGGTTACCACTATGTCTTGACTCGAGAGAAGGTTGTATGAGGGCATCAAGTCCATCTTGCAAGGTTAGAGCTCGATTCTTTGCCCAAAATCATGAAGTCTTCATATATTCTTTATTTTTGAGCGTTTCTATCTTCTTTTGTGATTTTCACCTGGATCATACTGAAAAACTAAAAAAGAAACATTATCATACTATTTTGATAATAGTTAGTCAGATATAACGCGAAATGCGAGGAACATATGATATAAAAATATGTATAATTTACCGCATATCAGTTATAAAAGCCTAAGGGTTAAAATCGCTCATAAATCAAAGTTCAGGGGTCAAATTGTAAATAAAAACTGCAGGGACTAAAACTGTCATTTGGCCAAAGATTGCTCGTGGTACGCGGCGACTCCCTCATGGTACGCGAGCCCGTTTAGCGGGCAGATTTGTTTTTTGGTCCATTTTCCTCCACGTATTCGAACTTACAGATCAAGTTTGGCCCTTATACGCATCATTTTTTTCGACTTATCACCATAGACACATGGAGGTTTCAAAGACGAACCCAAGGACAAGAAATACAAGCACTATCATCGACCAATCCTCACCAATTCCTCAAATTATCACATCAAAAACCCTAAAACTCGTCCGGAACTTCTTTTGTCAAATTCGAGCAATCCCAAAGGTCTTAGGAGCTGAAATTCTATAGTCCCTCATTATTAGGTATGTTAAACAGTAACCTATCTCAGTTTTGATAATATTGTGTGTAAGTATGATTTCTAAATTTATGTAAAAATTAGGGTTCTTGAGCTTGTTTTGCTAAAATTGGGTGGTCGAGTTGGAATTAGGGTCTGAATTTTTGTAGGTATTCCTAAAATAATGTGTTTTAAGAAAGCCCTAAGTTAATTTCAAGTTTTGGAAAGGTTTGGTATTTTATCTAAAAATCGGTCAAAAATGTAAGGTTTTTGTAAAGTTGTTCTACCCAAATGGAGTAAACAGTGTTGAATTAATGTTTGATATTTTGAGGAATATTATACTATATCATAATGAATAAAACCCTAAGTTTTTACAATTTTATAAAATATTTTGATATTTATTTAATAAATACGTTAAAACTAGGGTTTTCTAGACGTTGCTTTGCCAAAACTAAACAAACATGTTAAAAATAGGGCTAATCTTTTAACGTATATTATAAAATAATATTTTACGTAAAAACCCTAAATTTATTCCATTTAATAAAATATTTTGCTAATTATTTGGTAAATATTCCAAAATTAGGGTTTTAAATATGATTATTTAATATAAAACAAACCAGAAGGTATTAGGACTTGGTTTTTGGTCTTAGATCATGTTTATATATATAATAAGATTATATGAGTCCAAAAGTGATAAATAATAAAGTATTATAAATACCAAGTTAATCGGGTACTTAGAAGTTCGTGCGGACCGGAAGGGTAGGCGCCTGTACTCTGGGGTTTCTGGCAAAGCGAGGGTGTCGCATAAATCCCAACTAGGACCTGGCATACCACACCGTGCGATCTCAGGGTGAGCGTTTACTTATAGGAATGCGTGTCTTCATATTATCACTAAACCCTAATTTCCCGATAAAAGGTAAAATGGTCTTTTAATCATATACGACCTAACTCTCCGTAAGTTCCTTGTGTCCTTAGAACTATAAACATTATGATTCCCTATATTCATTTAGCATGTTCATTTTACTAGGATAATATCCATATTATTATCTCTCGTGATTGGTTCTATCTCTCGTTTCCGATCTACTTTTGTAGTTGACACTTTATTTTATACATGTTGCAGGAACCTATACATGAGCTATGTTGTGATCACGCTAGGATTTGCTGGACCTAGATTAAAGACTATAAATCAGTTTGATATGTATTGTGCATGTTTAACTTTATTGTACAATATCTTTAATTGATTAATGAAAAAGGGCATGTTTAAGTATTACAACTTAATTTAATTGTCATGTTCATCTGGACAATCATTGGGCCCCGACATATTCCGCCGTCGGTTGGGGTGTGACATGATAGATAATGGAAGCTTAGTGAATATAATCCATCTTGATGTGCTTAAAAAGATGGGCATCCTAGAAAGCGAACTAGTTGCCAGATCCTCGGTTCTGGTTGGCTTCAGTGGTGAGACTAAACGCACCATTGGGGATATCAGGTTACCGGTGTACATAGAGGGGGTAAACTCTATGCAAAGATTTTGTGTTATAGATTCTCTCTCTTGTTGCAATATAATTCTTGGCAGGCCATGGATACACGAGATGAAAGCAGTCCCCTCCACTTATCATCAATGCATCAAGCTTCCTACACCATGGGGAGTTGTAAGGATAGAAAGCAAACAACAGGAAGCCAAGAACTGCTACTCAACCTCAGTGAAGAATACAACCAAACTGACAAAGGGATAGTAATTACAGAAAAGAGCACTTGAAGAGCAGGAGGACGGGGAGCTTGATGTTAAAGAAGTTCATCTAGACCCTGAGAATCCTGAAATCAAGGTGCTCATCGGGACCAGCATCCCAACGAAAACCAAACAGGAATTGATTCAGCTTCTGAAAGCCATAACTTCAACCTTCGCTTGGAAGCATGAGGATATGACAGGTATCCCTAAACATAATATTACTCACAAAATTGGTTTAGATCACTCTTTCAGGCCCTTCTTTCAGAAGAAAAGGAAGTTCGCTCTAGAAATAAATGCAATAATCCAGGAGGAAGTTGACAAGCTCCTCAAAACAAAGATGATCAGGGAAGTCAAATATCCCAAGTGGCTAGCGAATGTGGTGGTGGTCCAGAAGAAGAATGGAAAGTGGAAGTTTGTGTTGACTACACAGATCTAAATAAGGCATGTCCTAAGGATCCTTTCCCACTTCCCCATATCGATGCAATGGTGGATGCCACAGCCGGCCACGAGATGCTCACTTTCATGGATGCTTCATCGGGATTCCAACAGATCCAAATGGAACCCTGTGACCAGGAGCATACAACATTTATAACCCCAACAGGTATCTACTGTTATACTGCCATGCCTTTTGTTTAAGAAATACAGGTGCCACCTATCAGAGGCTCGTCAATATGATGTTTAAAGATCAACTGAGGGACACAATGGAGATCTACATAGACGACATGGTGCTGAAATCCAAGAAGGCTAAAGACCATGTCAGGGATCTCCAAACTTCCTTTGACATCCTTGACCAATATAACATGAAGCTCAATCCCTCCAAGTGCCACTTTGGGGTGCGAGCTGGAAAATTTCTGGGGTACATGGTTACTAAAAGAGGAATCGAAGTGAGTCCAGAGCAAATTCGAGCAATACTCAACCTTAAGTCGCTAACAAACATAAAAGAGGTACAAAGATTGACAGGAAGGATTGCAGCGCTTAACAAGTTTATTTCAAGATCCTTAGGAAAAAGTAGGGATTTCTACGAGATCCTGACGAAAAATAAGAAATTTGAGTGGACTGAAAAGCACGAAGAAGCCTTGAGATGCTTAAAAGACTACCTTTCAGTAGCCCCGTTTTTAATGAAACCAGAAGATGTGGGAGTCCCTGTATTTGTATCTTGCTGTTTCCGGATGCTCAGTCAGCGCAGTCCTAGTAAAGGACCACCAAGGTCAGCAGCATCCAGTATATTACGTAAGTAAAACTCTGCTAGACGCAGAATCCAGGTACTCTTATCTTGAAAATTTTATTTTAGCTCTCATAATGGCTTCCACTAAACTTAGACACTATTTTGAAACTCATGTTATAATTGTGAAATCTAACTATCCTATTAAGGCAGTTCTCAGGACGCCGAAAATGTCAGGTAGGATGGCTAAGTGGACGGTCAAGTTAAGTGCCTATGACATCAAATATGAGCCGAGGACAACAATCAAATCCTAAGCCGTGGCTGACTTTGTGGCGGATTTCAGTAGTGACATAGAACCAGAAGTTGATAAGGAAGTCCAGCAGCTTGAGAAGCTTAAAGAAAAATGGATCCTTTACATTGGCGGCTCCTCAAATGTTAGAGGAACAGGGCTGGGCATCCTGCTTTAATCGTCACAAGAAGCTGAGTATGAAGCTTTGATTGTTGGGTTGCAACTGGCTAGAGATATGGGAACCCGGTGTATTCAAGTATTTGTTGATTCCCTTCTATTGACTAACCAATTTAATGGCTCTTATGCAGTGAGAGAAGAGAATCTAATCAAATATCTTGATATTGTTAAAAATTATATTTTCTTTTTAAAAGTTTTAACATTATACGGGTTCCCAGAGAAGACAATTCAGAAGCCGATGCTTTTGCAAGTTTGGCTTTATCACTCAGGATCCCTAAGGATATCAGGATTCCTATAACACACATCCTGATACCGGAAATAGCTCAACAGAAAGCTCACGCGATTGATAACAATGAAGATATGGATGTTGGGGATCCCAGAGATATTCAGGAATCCTGGACTTATCTGATCATAAAATATCTTAAAGATTGGGAGATTCCCAAGGGTGAAAACCCTAGGGCTTTTCGCGCCAAGGTAGTACCCTATCTCTTTATAAATAACATATTATATAAAATATCTCTTACAGGTGTCTACTTAAGGTGCCTAGAAAAATCAGAAGCTCTTGAGGTGCTTGAAGAGATTCATAGTGGAGATTGTGGAAATCACACTAGGGGCAGAGCACTCTTCTCCAAGATTCTCAAATTTGGTTACTATTGGCCTACAATGAAGAAGGATGCCCTGAGCTTCTCATAAATGTGCGATGCTTGCCAAAGGCATGACAATATTCTGCATCAACCAGCTAAGCATCTACATTCTATAGTATCCCCGTGGCCATTCATGAAGTGGGGCATGGATATTGTGGGTAAGCTGCCCAAGGCTCCTGGAGGAAAAGTAGATATGCTTGCAATGACAGACTATTTTCCCAAGTGGATTGAAGAAGAAGCCTACGTGCAAGTGAGAGAGAAAGAGGTGATATCCTTCATCAAGAGAAACTTCCTCACCAGATTTGGGATTCCGGCAGAAATCACATGTGACAACGGCTCCAAGTTTATCGGCAAGAGAACAACAGATTTTTGTGCAAGATGGGGCATCAAGATGATTACTTTCAACACATGTCCACCCTCAAGAAAATGGGCAGGTGGAATCCAGCAATAAGATCATCATCAACAACCTTAAGAAGAAGTTGGGCTCCATGAAAGGCAAGTGGGCTGAAGAGCTGCCGTTCATTCTTTGGGCAGACAGGACAACACCAAAAAATGAAACTGGCCAAAATCCATTCTCATTAGTCTTTGGAGCTGAGGCCGTAATCCCTACAGAAATGGTGTTACCTACAGCTAGTATCAACTGCCAGGATCCTAAAGTCAACAGCTAGAATCTGCTTCAGGATCTTAAAACAGTTGAGGAGCTCAGAGATATGGCAAGAATCCGAATGGCATCTTATCAACAAAGGGTGGCAAAGTCCTACAACAAGAATATTAAGCTGAGAAAATTTCAAGTGGGTGATATGGTGCTTAGAAAGGCATTTCAAAACATAACTAATCCTGCTGATGGGAAATTGGCACCCAAGTGGGAAGGTCCATACTTGATAGATTCTGAAGAGGGAAAAGGGGCATATCGCTTGGTGAACATGGAAGGAGAACCCCTGCCAAGAGCCTGAAATGCCATCCACCTCAAGGCTTATTTTATGTGAGAATCTCGATGGGAATCTCATGGATCCTCACTGCCTAAATACTACAAGGTATGTATACTAATCTGATTTCAATATTATTCTTATTATTTCCATCACATCATACTGACTTAAGCATCGGAGTGGTGTTAGCTAAGCTAACACCTACCCCTCACCAAGTGTTGAGTGTTTTGCAGATTCTGAGAATTCTAACTAAAAGTACTTTGGGTATATCCCCAATTAGAGGCTGGCCACCTCTCCTACGCTTAAGGTATCCTGCATACCTTCTAAGGTTTGAGAGGGTGACTCATCTCCTAAGTTTGGGTAATCTCCAGTAGCGCACGACCCTCGCCAGGAGCGCACGTTGTCTACCAGTATGCTCAAGGTGGCCAGACCAGTCCATCTTATGGGTGGCTGACAATCTTTTCATCGTAGGTTGTTGGGCGGATTCCTAAGTTTTTTAACACTGACGTGTTAACAAATGTTTTGACATTTACATGTCACACACGTTGGCTTTGTCCCAAGAATCCGGGCTTGTCCCCAGAATTGACTTTGTCCCAAGGATCCGGGCTTGTCCCCAGAATTGACTTTGTCCCAAGGATCCGGGCTTGTCCCCAGAATTGACTTTGTCCCAAGGATCCGGGCTTGTCCCCAGAATTGGCATTGTCCCAAGAATCTCGGGTTTATCCCCAGCATATTTATAAACTCCTATCTTGCTACAAGTGAAGTTCCTAGGCTTTTGGCCAGGATTCTTAATCAAATTCTTTTCAGGATCCCTAAGCAGGTTGCCAGGAAGAAATTACTTGATTTTCCTAACAAGATTCCTGTCAGGATATTGAAGAGGATTCTTGTCAGGATACCTAGGAAGTTAATAAATTGAGTAAACTTCTTTTTTAGTCCTTGACGTTTGCTCATTTGATCAATTTTAGTCCAATGTTTTTAAAATTCTCAATTTAGTGCCTCACATTTCATTCTAGAATCAATTTTGGTCCAAAACCAACTTCCATTTAAATTAATCCGTCAGTTGACTCACGTTGACCCTGTATTAAGGGTATTTTAGTCAGTTACTAGATCTTTTAACATCACATCTCTTTAAAAAGACCCTATCCAACAATGGTTCATTAGTTTACAGCTCATCTTCTTCAAAAGGCTCTTAAATAAACCCTAGAACACTACGAGCTGCAGTTCCAACAAGATTCGATGGTTGTTTGTTATTGCGGACATCAAACGACGATTCACACCTCTTAGACTGATGCAAACCCAGACAGAAAATTCTATTCATGTGTTTAAAAGGCAAGATTTGTTCTTCATCCAACAACGATTTATATCCAAAAACGTTTTTTTCCAAAAAAAGTAACTTTTTTTTTCAAAACATTTACAGGGATCATCGTGTAATTTCTTTCTTTGGGCGGATCCTCCTATGTGTCAAAGAGCAGTTGAGATCATACCGGGTCTTTTGAGATCCATTATGAGCATCAATCAGTGGCTAAAAGGAGTGAAATTTCAAATCAAAGGATGAAGATGACAGTGAATTAGCAATGAATTAGCAATGAAATGGTTGTTCATGTCAATGGCAGTGAATTAGCAATGAATTAGCAACTTCAAATCAATGGTTTTATGATGTGTAATTCTGGTTGTTTATGTACCAGTGAATTAGCAATGAAATGGTAGTGTACTAATTTTGGTTGTTCTATATATTATTGATGTTGGTTTTTGTTCATATACATAATTAATGTGTTTGAATTTGATGTACATGTAAGAGTGAAATGGTCTAAATGGCCAAAATGGTCTAAAATATTCGGTGCATTTAAGTCCCAACATTATAATATATATTGGTTCATGTAAATGGTATAAATGGTCTGAAATGGTCTTAAATGGCCTAAATGCTTAAATGGTATTAAATGCTTAAATGGTATAAATGGTACAGTACACAAAATATAGCAGATTCCTTGTAAACTTTTGACCCATTTAAACTTTTGACAATTAATGCAGTTTATAATGAAATGTTACCACCCAATTAATCCAGATTCCTACTGCAGTTTTGACCGTAACCCAAGCTACTGCAGGTTTAAAATGAACCTGCACAATAAAAAAAATCTAACTTCCATAACCCAAGCTACTGTACTTTTGACCATTACAAGTTATGACCATTACAAGTAGCATATCATTCCAGTAGCATACATGAACAGATTTGGTATAACAGTTAATAGCAAAACATGGGTTCCATCCATATATCCATTAAACATTCAAAAGTTGGGTTCCATGATACACCCAAAATCCAGACATAATAGTAGCATACAAAATATGAAGTCTTGACTTACACAAGTCAAACCCAAGTAACTTGACTGACCAAAAAGAGGCATTACCACCAGTTTGTTTTTTTTAAAAGTAAAGAACTTAAACAGTAGCAGATTCCTTAAACAGCAGCTTCCTTATACAGCAGGGGGCTGTTGTGATGCACTTCCTTGACCCTTGCATGACCGTTTGTTGTGTCCTCTGTTGTTGCAGTTGGTGCATCTCACACTGTTGCCTCTCCTACACATCTTGCCATTCTTCTCGACAGCTTGCTCATCCATACTTTTCTTTCTAGCCTTCTTGGGCCTTCCTACTTGTTTGTGATGCTTGGGAGGTATAAGTGTAGTTGGGCATGCAGATTGTGGCCACATATCTCTACCATTGATTGGGTCAATGGTATGTGAATAGACCTTCTTCCATGTGTCCAGCCAGTAGACCTCACTCACCCAAGTTTCTGGTATTCCAACTTCAAGCCTAAGACGAGCCATTCTCCCAATTCACTGCTACAACATGCCTGCAAGGAATGCTCGTGAGCTCCCACTTCCTACAACTGCAATTTTTCAAATCCACATCCACTACACATTGGTTCCCTCTTGGGCCACTCACTTGATACTTGTTCCCCCCATTCCAGGATACTAGATAATTTGATGCTTCTGTTTTGATGCCTTCAAGTATCTTAGTAGCATTAGGAGTCAATGGTCCTTCACATTTGGCAATCAACTTATGCACACCAACCATTCTCTTCATTAGATATTCCCTTACGTATTCCAAACATGTAATAATTGGCTTGTCCCTTCCACCAGTTAGTTGCCTATTGAATACCTCACAAAGGTTGTTCAAAAGAATATCACTAGTTGACCTTCCTGTAACATAGAAGAAATTAGCACTATTTATTACAACAATTATAACATATTTATTACCAAAACAGATTTATTAGTAAAACATATTACCACTGAAACTAGCTCTTGACCAATGCTTTGATGGAATCGCCCTCAACCATTCATAAAGACTTTGATCTTCATCTTGGACTTCTTTCATTGCTTTCTCAAACCAAACCATGGAGGTTGAAGTTGCACACTTCCATAACATGTTTTTATACAAATTTCCCCTCCACTTAGACTTCATATTTTCATGAATATGCCTTACACAATACCTGTGTTCGGCACTTGGAAATACTTTGCTTATAGCAGGTATAATTCCCTACTAAAGTACAATAAATCTTTTTTAGTAAAACAGAAAACAGTAAAACTAATTGCTAAAACAGATTTAGTTAAACATAACTAGTACCTTTTGCCTATCACTAATAAAAGTGAAGTTGGAGTTGGAAGTCAGATCTAAGTCCTCACCTAAACACTCCAAGAACCATGTCCAAGAATTTGTAGTTTCAGCTTCTACCATGGCATATGCAACTGGATAGATTCCATTGTTTGAATCTATGCCAACAGCAGTTAAAATCTGCCCTGGAAAAGGGCCTTTCATAAAACATCCATCCAATCCTAGTATTTGTCTACCACATTCTATAAATCCAGCCTTCAAGGCCCCCAAACAAATGTAAATTCTTCTAAACTGTCTGGTGGTACTGGTTGGGTTAGGATCTCTCTCAACATCAATCTTCACAGTTGTTCCAGGGTTAGACCTAATAAGTTCTTCTGAATAGTCCCTTAACAGTTCATATTGCTTCCTATAGTCACCTTCAAGTTTGTTGCCTGCCATTGTCTTTGCTCTGGAAACCTTTTGCATTGAAACTTCAATCTGCATCTTTTGTTGGATCATGTTCTTGAAGGGCTTTTATTGGGATGCTAGGATTGAATGCAATTGTTTGTTCTATTTCTTTGGCAATATAGCTAACTGTGAATAGACTCACATTTCTTGTGTTTAGACAAATGTGATCATTGACATAAGTCTTCACCACCCAAGATCCTTGATAATAGTTATCAGCAATATATAAAGTCCAAGGACAAGTAGTAGATGAGGGCATAAATTCTTTTCCTTTTCCATTTGACCCACCACAATCTTTTATCAGCAATACATTTTTGCCCTTCTCAGAAACTGGAATGATTCCCTTACACTCTACCCGGAATCTGCTTTTGTCATTTCTCTCAATTGAAAGTTGTCTTCTAGTGTTAACTGCATGCTTCACAACTAAATCCCTTATTTCTTTTCTGTTAGAAAACTCTTGACCAACATAGAATGGTTCAGCTATTAGGTCTCTATTTCTTTTCTTCTCTTTCCTTAACTTCTTGGATGCTCTATCCAATGGATAGTCATCTTCATCACTTACAGAATCAAAATCATCCAACTCTAGTGCATCATCAACCTCAGCAACATCAGATTCATCACCATCACTGTCTGTATCTACTGCAGCCCTAAACTCAGCCATATCCACTTCCACATCCTCAATCATATTGTCCTCATCCACTAAGAAATCAGAGTCCTCAGATTCATTATCATACAAGTCATCTTGGAATGTTTCTACTTCGTCTTCATGATCCATGTAATCATCACTAATCATTTCTCCCTCATCATTATCCATGTGATCATCATTAAACATGTTATCATCAATTGTGTCAAACACAATGTTATCAACATTTATCAATTCTTCATCACCATTTTCCCTATACTCATCACCATTTATCAATTCAACATCATTCAATTCCTCAAGGACAACAGTGCTGAAATTACTACTACCACAAGGTTGAAAATGATTGCTTAGTTGTGTATTACCATGCTCAGTATAAACTTCAATTAACTTAGTAGTTTCGACATACCGCAATAAGTTTACCACATCTAAATCATGACCTAATGCCCTCAAACCAACATCTACGGTTTTGTCCAGGAATCAAGAAATGGTAATACATCATATACGTACTTGAATAACCGATTTCTTTTACCATATCATTGACATCATGAAGTGAAAACTCATTAGAATCAATTAGATCTACATATGATACATGTCCCTTCTTGTATTTTCTACCAGGTAGTGAAGAGAAGAACCCTCCATGGTTGAACTTGAGTGAAAATATTGTAGGGCTACCACCTGAAAAAAAAACATTTATTAAGTATTGAACTGCTTGTACACACTTTATTTATGTTCTTTGTTGAGCCACTTTGATAGGGGGTGAAACAAAAAAAAATCCCTCTTTTAAAGCAAACACCACTTTAAAATTCGCTCTTTTGTGTGCTTCTGTTGTTTTGTGTTAGCCAAGAAAACAAATCGAGTCATAAATTTGATATCAAAGAAAACCCATCTACTCATTCAGTGGTTTTGATTACACAATTAACTAAAGATATACTAACATTCGTTTTGTGACGATCATTTTTTTAGTACTTTGATGAAGACTAAAAATCGTTTTTTTCTTTGCAAAAGAAAAAATCGTTTTCTTCTTCCTAGAAATCGTTTTTTTCACTGTTAAAACAAATCGTTGTTTTCTTTCTAGAAATCACAGAAGAAGGTAAAATCAAGAAATAATCGAACTAGGGTTGAGGAAACCACTTACCGTACACTTTGACGGGATCAAACTCTTATCCTTTTTTGTGAACTTGCCATAATCGCAACTCCATGGCAGAGGAGTCTTGAAAGCGTGGAGAAATATTCGATTAGGGTTTTTTTTGAAGTATGGAATGGATATCCAGAGAATATAGAAGAATATAGAAGATAGGGATTTGTGAAGGTATTTTTTAAAAAGGTTTTTTTTTGTCTTTTGATATAGTAATGGACTAAAATACCCTTAATACAGGGTCAACGTGAGTCAACTAACGGATTAATTTAAATGAAAGTTGGTTTTGGACCAAAATTGATTCAAAAATGAAATGTGAGGCACCAAATTGAGAATTTTAAAAACTTTGGACTAAAATTGATCAAATGACCAAACGTCAAGGACTAAAAAAGAAGTTTACTCTAATAAGTTCAAAGATCGCCTACGGTAAAACTAAGTGATCAGATAATTTGAGTTTTTATTACTTGGTTAGAACTTGTGACTTATTCTTTTCAACTATTAAATTTGGCCGTGTTAAGTTATCGATTATGGTAACGAAAACGTTTTTGAGAATCTCAACAAGATAAACTCATACAATACTTTTTATATGGAATTTGAAATAATTCATGCTTAACCAAAAGATAGACATGTTATTTAACATACTTAACAGGATTTGAGCTCCACAAGGTTCGTCCTGAAAACCTCAGGATCCCTCTGCTTCGGAAGCTCAGAGGTCAAAAGTTATTTCAGGAATTCGGGCTTTGTCTTGTAAACTACAAGAGCCCTCCAACCAAATCCCCACCATTGTTTGTTGCTTGTTTGTTTCTCTAACAGAAACCACAAAAAGTAAATTATTTTACAACCACTACCCCCACTCAAACATGAAAACATAAAAAAAATTGGGCTCAGACCATTGCATCATCCTCATCGCCCGTCACTTTCCCTTCTCCAAGCTTCTATCCCTCGCCAAGCTTCACCTTGAACACCCCTGTCATCGCTTCCGGAGATTCTGGAACCGTCTTTGAGGAGCAGCCTTCATTCCCATCTTTCCCAGCTCCAGCCACTTCATCGTCGCCTGTTCCTAACAATTCCAGAATTGCCTTCCAAGCCGCAACATCCGAGCCAGGTACCTTGAAGCTAGCCTCTTCAGCTTCGCCTGCCATTTGGATTCTGCATTCCATGACGCTCCGGGCAGCTGAGAGCTTGCCGATTTCGGCATCCGTGACATTCTCAGCTTCAAAAGCCAGGCGCTGTTCAGTAAGCTTGTGCTCATAGTACCAGGTCTTGCCCTTGGCAATCTCAGCTTGGGTTTGGATCTTCTCCTAGGCCTCCGCCAGCTTCTGCTCCATCTCCATGGACAAGGTGCTGAGCTACTCGATGCCCTAGACAGGAAAACGGGAATCCTGATCAATAGCTCCAACAGGTATGAAACTAATATATATATATATATATATATATATATATATATATATATATATATATATTTGTTGAGCTTCTTACCAGGTTGATCATAGTCTACATCGAGAGAGCCTTGTTGCTCACCTCAGCGGGAACCAAGCCTTCAAAATTCTCCAGGTACACGGTGAAGTCGGTGCCCTTCCTCTTCTTAGAGGCAGAGGACGTGGGTTGGCTGATGGGAGGATTGGAAGTAGCAGGATGCTCCGATTATTCTTTCTTGATCTTGAGCATGGAATCGAGATCCTTCAGGGAGAATGAAGAGCTGGACTTGGGAGCTATGATAAAGAATAGGTTGTCAACATTTGGGATTCTCAAATAAAAATATAGCTCAAAATCCTATGAAAACTTACCAAACATCTCGGGAGTGTGGTCGGATGAATAGCTTTGTTCGTTGGCTACTGCTTCAAGAATCATGGCTCTCTCGGTACAATGGGATATAGTAAACTGCTTTAAGCTTCTGGGAATACGGGCCCACCTTGATGAGATTCTCGAACTTGGGTGCTGCAAGACAAAAAATATGAAAGAAAATTAGATACAAATTCAAGATCTTACAATGTAAAGGAAATTGATCTCCTAACCTTATCAACCCACTTCAACGGCAACTCTTTACCCCATGGAATTGAATAACACTTCACAAAAAAGAAACGCTTCTTCCAGTCATGATCATTGTGGGAAGCTCGGGGAATCAGTTGGGAAGTAGAGGAGCGAGCCTTTAAAACAAAGCGGCTACAACCGTGGGTTCTGAGTTGGTAAGCTTCACAAATTTCAAGAATCCCGATTTCCAGGTTCCGGGTTTTGTTCAGTTGGTCAAGAGAATATAAAATTCTCCAAACCATGGGCATGGTTTGGGCATAACTGAGATGGGTGATCTTAAAGAACTGGTTTACGAGCTCAGGAAAGGGGAAGGTCATGCCTAGAAAGAAAGGATAATACATGAAGCATACCCAGATGGTGGAAGCGAAATCAGACTTGATTTGAGGATCGAAAGGACGGAAAATGGTACCCGGAGGGAAGATACCGGAGTTTCTCAGATCTTCAATATCGCCATTGTTAAAGGAACAGGTTTCTTCTTCGCTGGGGATGATATACCCCTGATCGTGAAAATCGTCGACCGCCGGAGCGTTCAACGAAGACGAAGAGCGGGTATTTTTCTTGGCCATGGCCGAAAAATCGAAGAAGAAAGATGAAGGAGAAAAAGAGAGGAAACTGACTTGGTTAATTACAGAAGCTCGAGAGGTTTCTCGGAGGAAGATGGAGATAAATGAATTCGGAATCTGATATTTAAAGAAGAAGTAATGATGCTTGTCACATCTCTTGGACGCCGTAAAAAACGTCTAATTCTCAACAGATTTTACCTTCATCACGCCGTGAAAAGAGCATCTTTTTGAATTTTGACAGCTGTTGAGCTTATCTACAACTGTCGAAATTCAAGAGGCAATTGTTAGGGGTGTATTTTTAGGATGCTCGCAGGAAGCTCAGATGATTCAGGAATCCTATTGTAGTATGGGAATCCCACCGATTCAGGTATCCTGACTTATTTCTATTCGACTAACCCCTATTATTTCCACGTGTTTATTTGATTGCAGGTACCGTTGAGGGATCAAAAACCTCCGAAAGACTTGCTCCAGCTATTAAAGAACGTGGACTAAATGGACGAGTATAGGTCTAACGGTCAAGTTAGTTGGAGAATAGGATCCCGGGAATCCTGGAAAGTTTGTTATCTTTGTAAACGGTTATATAATCGAGGACTCGATCGGTTTAGAGACACACAACTCACTGGCACTTTAGCTCTGATAGCAAATAATCATTATAACACTTAGTCTGATCGATCAATCCTCCAAAACAATTGTATTATTCAATTTCTTATCAATAAAAGTACTAGGCAGCAGGCTCTTCAGGCCGGCACCCAAGGTATTTTGCCAGGATTCCTAGAGGCAATTCTAAGGATTCTAGATTTTCCCTCGTTACATCCTTGTGTTGATTTTGAAACGACCTGGACGGATCTTACTACTGATTGAATCAATCAATCTAGTAAACGAGAATGTAAATAAGCTTTGTTCTTATTAATCATGTGAAGATTACAAGAAGTAAGCTCTGGTTTCTCTCTCTAAAACACACACACGAAAAGGTGTAGAATGACAGAAGTATTAGAAGTGATTCTAACACAATCCTATTTATAGTATCCACATACGAACTGGCGTACCATATAGCGGACCAATTGGTATGCACGGACCAGTATGGTACGGCCCTTGGTATGTTAACACTTTGACTCACAAATATGCTCACTTAGATACAATACACGAAACACTATATAGCATAGGAATATTCTCTAACAGACTCCCCCTTAACATGTAGTGTATCTATCCTAACTAAACTTCAGTCTTCAATCTTCAGCATTGCTGCATCTGATCTTCAACTTCAACTTTCTTGTCAGCAATAGAGCTTGCTTGGCTGGATCACTCTTGAATAATCTTTGAACTTCAAGAAACGTGGTTTCCTTTTTCTTTTTGAAAAATTCAATTAATCTTGGTGCAAAATTTCTCTTCAAGAATCCAAGACATAGTTTTGAAATTTTATTTCGTATCACACGCCGATCGATCGAAAACAAATAAGAAACAAAATCTGTTTTGGCTTTTTGAAACTTTTCAATAAAACACACCAAAAATATTTTTGATTTTTACAGATACGAAACATAAATGCAATACGGAATCAGACACTATTTTTGTCTTTTGCAAGAAAGATCACAACTTGGGATCATATTAAACATAACATGCTGAACTACACTTCAATTATCAATTATTTCAGCACATAAGTCAAGTCGATTACTGGTATAATTTTTCCATCTTAAACTCTGGCAAAATCATACTCATAACATTTGGATATGTTATTGTATTGATTAGATTGCTTTGACCAGTGTACCCCCACACTGTTAGACATACACAGATATGTATTTTCTTATCACACTTTGTGACTTCACTTGTGATTTAACACATAGTGATTGTATTCATGACTTCACTTGTGATTTTATAACAAAATAAGAAAATAAAACAAGTTCAAATTGTATAATTCAACAACAATCAGGTCGGTCTTGTGGACACGCACAAAAAGTCCAATGAATTATACGAAACACCAAAGAAAATAAAGCAGAACGTAAATGAACAACAATCCACATCGATCTTTCAATACGCTGAGAGTCCAATCGTTTGACAAAATAAAGAAAATCAACAAGTCTTGCAAATAACACATTATACATAGTGACTTCTCGTTTTTCTTTTCCACATCTATTCTATCTTAAATATGCATCAACATGTTGAACATTGATTTTATCACATCTGAATACTTTCTGATTAAACCGTAAGCCGAACTGTATCCATCTATTTCCTGCAATGCTTATGTCGGATACAATTTCTCATTTTTCAATGTTTTTGTATTTTTCTGATTTTCTCCCCCTTAAAATGAAAACTCTATATTTGGATTTTTCATTTTAACAAAAACACAAAGACACTATTTTTGGTAAGTTCAATATTCTCCCCCTAAACTACAACAAAATGCATTAAAGAAAGAAAATTGACCTTTCGACGTGGATACCTTGCAGTTTTAGCTTTCAGAAAACTTTCAGCTTTTAAAATTTGATATCACTTGTAATTTAACTTAAATCAGCAGAATACTCCTCCACCGGCAACTTTTCAATCACCAATAGGTCTTCTAGAAGTACCTGCACACTGGTCAAACACGTCAGTTTATAAATGACCCAAAGCGGATCGCTTCTGGTCGACCAGTGTCCTGATTACCCTTCGAAACTACTTTAGGTTTCTAGATTTGTTGTGTTGGTAAATTAGTATTTAATGAACCAGTCATAGTTGACTGTGATGAACAACATTTATATGGAATATTTTGAAAACAAGGAATAAATCTTCCTTGATTTTTGGAAAATGTAGGTTGACAGTCATCAAATACTCTGCCATATTCATCAATGAATTTGTATTTGACAGATTTACAAACATATGGAACCTTTCCTCTTTGTGTAGAATCAGCAGAAACCGAATAATCTTGTGCCATATGCCCTTTTTGGCGGCAATTATAACACAAGTGATTGTTTACATTTCGTTTCTTTGGAACCTGCAAAGCTTCACATAAATTATGAGCTAATTTATCAAACATATGGTGGTGAAACTGTTTTGTTAAACATTTTCTCAAAGATTTTCATCCTTGGCCAAGAAACTTGTAAAAGATTGTGAGTTAGTAACATTGTTCAAAAGACGCTTTGAATCAAGTACTTCAATCTTCAACTCAGAAATCTTTTGAAGAGCTTCAGCCAACTCTTTTTCTGTAGCTATCAACCTCTTAGCCACCTTGTGAGTTTCATATTTTTGCAACCTCATATTATCAAGTTTTGCAAACAACTCTTTCTTCAGCTTATCTTCATTCCGTTTCTGAATATCTAAATTTGCATTTTATAATTTGTTCACTCTTACCAACTCCCTCTTCTCATCTAGCAGTTTTTCCATATCAACCTGATATGACTCGATTTTAGCAGCTTGTTCACCAGAAGTTTTGGTAAGTGTATCAAGTTTTGGTAAATTAGTATTTGCAGTATCCTCAGCTTCATCCTTCCATTTAATTGCTTCTTTGAGTAATTTAGCATTTTCTTCAGATAATTTTGTAAATTTCTGTTCAAACTCCTTTTCGATACATTGAAATTTCAACTATTTCTCAACAGCTTCTACCTGAAATTCTAAAAACTTCTCCTTTTGAGATAACAACTCTTGAATTATACCTTCCATCCTTTTCTTTTCATCATCCAATTCTTCAATCTTCCTCTCATAAACCCCAACTCTCTCTCACTACAAACTTGAAAATTGACCAAAATACAGTAGTAGAGCAACCTGGATTGCTCTGATACTACTTGAAAGGACCTGGACGGATCTTACTACTGCGTGAATCAATCAATCTAGTAAACGAGAATGTAAATAAGCTTTGTTCTTATTAATCACGTGAAGATTACAAGAAGTAAGCTCTGGTTTCTCTCTCTAGAACACAAACACAAAAAGGTGTAGAATGACAGAAGTGTTAGAAGTGATTCTAAGACAATCCTATTTATAGTATCCACATACTAACTAGCGTACCATATAGCGGACCAATTAGTATGGCAGACCAGTATGGTACGGCCCTTGGTATGTTGACAATTTGACTCACACAAATGTTCACTTAGATACAATACACGAGACACTCTGTAGCATAGGAATATGCTCTAACAGACTTTGATTTTAGCATATTGTCATTCTAACCTTAAAGCACACTACCTCACATACAATGTTTGGAATATGAAATCACTTTGTTGATTTTTGACCAAAACAATTGAGAAACTTTCATTTCTTTCATTACCAATTAAAACCTTGTTTGAATTAGATTCAAAATGCTTAACTGTATGACTCTTAACAGGTGAGACTTTTCCTGTTAGTTTCTTAGCTAAATTTTGACTTTTCACGGTTTTAGGTTTTGAAGCTTGGTTCTTGTTCAGAGGATTGTAGTAGCAATCAGCTGCTAAATGACCAGTATTACCACAAACTATACACTCAGGAACTCTAGAAGAGTCATAAGAATGAGTGTATCTAGGGGATTTCTCACTTGTTTCTTGACTGAAAATTGTTTTACCAAAAATTTGACCTTTGCCAGTTTAGACATTTTCAACATGTTTACCTCCAACTTTTTAATCCTTTGGTTCATAAAAAGTAGGTGGAGAGACAACAAATGTTGGTTTCAAAATTTTTGATTGATCAACTGCTGTAGAAGTGCTTGCAGCAGTGATTTCAGTTTCAACAGCTTCATATTTCTTTTCAATAACTTTTACTGGAGCAATATCAACAACAACTAAACTAATTGTGCTTTCAGTTTGTAAGGTAGAAATTGGTTCAATTACTAGTAAATAATGTAGGATCGGTATTAGTTACGATTAAACTAAAACAAGAACCCTCTACTTGTAAATATAACCCTGCGAAATTAAAGTTATACATCACTTTACTCTAGCACATTTAATTCTCTTGTATTAAGAAGTGTTTGATTTGCATAAGTATAGTAACAACGAAATAAGAAATACTCGGCACTATTTGCATTAACTCAAAGTTACACTATTACAAGGTGATCAAGAACCGTGTGAAACAATGAGCAAACTACTGTTATATATAATGCAGATGAGATCAATGACAGCCATTGATCTCAAATGATCTAATCTAAACCATTTAATACAAAGTCAAATATGAACTACCAACAGCATAAACTTCGACAATTGGAATATCTTGCGTGTGGACAGCACCATACTATATTAGGAGAGCGGCTTTGACAGATTTAGAAGCAAACGAGAAACTTTTGCAGAATTGGACTTGCTGAAAAGACATCTCAGGAAAAGTCCGGTTGAACTCATTATCTGGTGGATAATCGAGTTCACCCGGAATATTCGCTAGCTGACAAAATGATTCTTCCGCTTGAACTGCCAGTTCCGCTTGGAGTTAAGAATTTCGCTTCAACTTCAGCCGGAACTTATCAAAAGTGGCTTTCAGCCGGAAATCTTCAAAGCGATATATTCCTTACAATCTCCCCCTATGCCGATGCTGTCAAATTATTCTTTAACTCCAAAGTTTATCTTCAAAAATTGACTTGTACCACAAAAAATTTCCTTCTCCTTGACCTACTGGTCTGAGGTTCTGATGTTGGCATCTAGGCTTTGAGAGAGCTCCTTTGAATTGGTTTTGGTCACCTTCACATATTCAAATGATTTCCAATCTCTTTCACTCCATTTAGTCTGAACTGAAATGGATTCATGAGCAGTAAGGTGCCATCGGCTCTGTGCACATAAAACAGCTTCTCCTCCTTTTCGCTAATGATGAATTTGATATCACTAGCAGGCTCTTCTTCTTCTTCTTCTTCAGCTGAGTCATCATCTAAATTGCTCCTGTAGAGCATTCCCCAATTTAGCACCATTGGTTCAATGTGAAGCCTTAACAAGTGCTTAGCTCGTGATGGACTTAGAATTTCTCTGAGTTTTAGAATGATGTCAGTCATCTGTAGTACAGAAAGAAATGTAGTGGCCTTGTGAGCATTCACCACTTGAGTTGTGCCATTTGCCAATTTGAAAGAGAAGTCAAAGTTGTCTTCATTTACTGTCCACCCAATAATTTTATTCTTTCTGGGTGGCCCCTTTCTCCTTTGTCTCTGATCTTTCTTCTTTTTGGCATGCATCAATTTCCTCTTTTTTATTTTCCTCTCTTCATCAGAATCACTTCCTGATTCTTGCACAGCAGGTGCTTTACCCTTTGCTGAGGATGAAGAAGGGCCATGTTGAACTTCAGTAGGTTTGGCAGGTGAAATAGGAGCATTGGTGATTGATGGTTCTCTGATGGTGAGTGGAGGTAAGGAGGTTTGAGTTGGTGGTCTACTGGCTTCTGGTGTG
>JBCNJP010000017.1:27131853-27163186 GCA_039602395.1 Deinandra increscens subsp. villosa | reverse complement strand
AAAAGCAAACAATTTAAACAGTACCTTGCTGATTTTTTTCAGTTTGACCTCTTCACAAGGAAACATACCCTCCATTGAAATCTTCATGTCATGTAGTAGAGAGACGCCTCCTATCCTGTGCCTGAAACAATCACTATCACAAACAAACAAGGTTAATGAAAGTCCTCCTTGACTGTTCCTGCACAAAGTGAGAGATCAGTTAGCCATAGGTACCCAGGCCATTGTTGTTCTGGGTATACCTGAAGAGTCAGTGAAAGTTACTTCTTTTAAACACATGCCCTTTGTAAAATCAGGGATTGGAGTTGTGGCTGCCATTGATTTAGGTTTCCAAATTTGAGATGATTTGAAAGTTGTTTTAGTCACCTTTGAAGTAGTGACTTTAGGTATTTCAACCTTTTTCATTTCATTTTTCCTTTTCAAAACAATTTTAGTTACCTTTGGAGGGGTAACTTTAGGTTTTTCAACATTGTGTTATTTTGAAATCGGTTTCTTCACCTTTTTATGAAAATTTTCATAATTTGGAAAAACATATTTTTGATTTGAAAATTTTCTCTACTCTTTGGCAGCGCCCCAATGTTGATCAGAGGGTTTCATCTTAGGAGAAACCGTCTTCATTGCCTTAGGTGGTTGCACCTTCATTGGCTTAGACTTAACTGATTCCAGAGATGAAACACTTTGACTTTGTGGAAAATATGGCTCATAGGGGGGATGTAAGCAGTTTCTAGCAATGTGACCAGGAACTCCACAGTTAAAGCAAGTTTACTTCTTCAGGTAGAAGTCAGAAGTTTGGCCATTTGAGGTGTATGGATTTGATGGAGAAATATGATGGTTTGTCTGCATCTTTGGGTAGAATCTGGATCTCCAATTGGTAGAAGATTGAGCAAAAGTGCACATTTCAGCTGTTGGGCCCACTTGTTTCTTTAAGAAAGTTGTGTCTCCACTGCATGAGCCCACTGATGAGTCTGGAGACTTTATTGTAGTTTTGGGCCTTTCAATCTTGATGGGAACTGAAGTTGGAGGCTTGATGGTGATCTTGGGCCTTATACTCTTAATGTCATATGATAAACCATCATCATGACCCAGGCCTTTGAACTTAGTGGTGAATGAGGGTCGCTCTTTTCCTTCAATCGGAATGAACATAGACCCTGTTGTCATAAATATCTTACCATTAGGCCTTGTAGTCATCACCACTCGTTCCCGCTTTACCTCATCCACAACTTTGGAATAAGGAGTCTCGATCTTTAGATAAGGAACCAACTTTTCTTCATCAGCTCTCTTCACTTCACTAGGGACTCTTCAATCAATTCCTCGGCGGTTTTGGGCAAATTGATGTACTCGTGTTGTCGTGGAGGAGGAACATTTCCTTGTCCAAGGCCAGATTTGTCTTTGACATGCTTCAGCCGATCAACTGAGTTAAACAGAGCATGATGAGATTCCATCATTTTCTGTTGAATGTTCTGATGCTTCTCCAAAGTAGTTTAAGCAACATTAAACTTTCCCCTTTAATTCAGTGAATTCTTGAGTCAATTCCTCCACCTTGCGTTCAGCTACTCTTAAATAGGTGCTTTGATCACTCACCTGAGATTGAAGATTTTTAATGTCTAACTTAGCAGCTTCCAGTTTCTCTCTAAATATTCTAGCCTTATTTTTATACTCCCCAAGATCTCTAGCAGTTGATTCATGATTTACTGTTTCATTTGTAAATTTACGTTCCCATTCTTTAGCCTCACACTTGGGATTACAACATATCTCATTGTTGTTGATAGATGCAGTGGTACCTGGTAGAATGGGTGCCATGATCTTCTTTGGATGAATTTCTAGCGCAAATTCGGACCGGAAAGACTTGACAGGATCGAAAAGTGAAAGCCGGAGGTTTGGATAGAAAAGTGTGATGTTTGCATAGAAAAGTCAAGTTTTAGATCGAAAAGTGGACTTTTTGATCGAAAAGTGAACTTTTTTAATAGAAAAGTGGACTTTTTGATCGAAAAGTGGACTTTTTGATCGAAAAGTGGACTTTTTGATCGAAAAGTGGACTTTTTGATCGAAAAGTGGACTTTTTAATCGAAAAGTGTATGCTGATCGAAAAGTCATAGAAGGGACTTTCCGATCGAAAAATGGGTGTTGATCAAAAAGTCATAGAAAGGACTTTCCGATCGAAAAGTGAAGCTGATCGAAAAGTCACGAAGGGACTTTCCGATCGAAAGGCGGAGCTGATCGAAAAGTCACGAAGGGACGTTCCGATCAAAACAGAGCTGATCGAAAAGTCACGAAGGGACTTTCCGATTGAAACGGGGCTGATCGAAAAGTCACGAAGGGACTTTCCGATCGAAAAGCAGGGAACCGAGAAGTACTTTTCGATCAAGATGTCGATCGAAAAGCATAAAAACGGGTCGAAAAGCTTGTGAAAACCTAGCAGCCTGCTTCTGTCCTGTGCAAAACCTGTAAAAACACTTTCCTTTCCTGCTATAAGCTGAAAATCACCAAGAAACTCAAATCATTAGTCGCCTAAAACTTGAATCTGATATCACGAGAGCCTCCAAACTTGCATTTCTTGGCTCTGATACCAATTGTAAATCCCGAAAACGGTCCTAACACGATATCTAACCTCGATTGAGAGTGCGGAATCCAAACAATCGAGTGATTCAAGTATAATTGAAAAGTATTAAAAAGAATAATTGAAATCAATGAAACACACAAACCGAATTAGAAGAACACTTGATTGATAACCTTGGTTGCAATACACGAAAGTCGAAATTCTCAAATAAGAATTTCGTGAACACCCTCTAGCCTCTTTTCCAAATCAGCAACCCCTTTCTAGTAACTAAAGGGTTCTATATATAGGAGATGACAGACTTGGTGAACAAGTCATTCTCCTAACCCTAATTTACCTAAAATTCCCGTAATGGACCACATAAGCCCACTAAACTCCATCTAAACTCTTTCTAAATGAACCCAAACAAGTCTAAATTGGCCCAATGACCCAATATACCCATAACCGAACTAATTTTCACCTATTCTATCACATAGGCCTTCAAAATAGTCCGCCAATGAGCTATTTAATACACAAGCCAAAAATTATTCCCTTACAGTTAAACCTTGCGTTAATGCCATACGATACGCAAATTATGTTAACCAAGGATTCTGTCGGAGGTTCTGTCCGAGTTTAACGAGTAAAAAGATAAGGTGAGTTCTGCGAGCCCACTTTTAAATGTTTTAATGTTTTCATGTTGATATACATATTGTATTATGAAAATACATTCAAATGCTTTTATCTGAAAGTTTGCTTATCTTAACTGATAAATTGATGAACTAATTGAAGTAATACGTATTATGTTATGAGGATGCTTATGAATGGTTATACGTGTTAGTAATGTATATGAAATGATTTTGATATAATAATGCATATGAAATGATTATTAGGATTATGTGCTATATTTGCTTTGAAACTAGGTGTCCAAATGATAAGGGTTTGTTAATAAACACACAAGTGAGAATGTATGATTATATGAGAACAGGTAATGCATTTGCTATATTATTTTGTGGTGGATACGCCGCTGGTACATCTTGTATACAAGCATGGTAATATAGTCACCCGGTATATCGAAAGTGTGAAGGATACACCGCTGGTACATCTTGTATACATACACCTAGGTAATTTGGGGGATGTTCATTTGTTGCAGTATATGAGTATATTATCATGTTTATTAGTACACCTAAGTCATCTGGATATCTAACTAAGGGCGGGTAGTAGTACTGTGGTGGTTGAGAAGATGTTCGATATAGAATGATTAGAACGTCTTAAGAAGTAAGGTTATAGGACGGTTACCAGAACTGGGCGCATGGCTCCGGGTCAGATACCCGACGGAGTAAAGGGGTAGTGTAGGGATCCGCTGCAATGGATGCGTTAGGCGGAGCACTATCCGACCTGAAGCAGTAGCTGAAACAGGGAAGGTATAAAAGGAATAGAACTGTTCTCGGTACTGAGGTTGGGGGCTTCTAAATGAAGTCACCTGAGCAGTATTCGATATAGTATATGAAATCCAGGTCATAGGAGCTAAAGGTTATCGAGGTAGATGTTTTCCAAAAAAAACGTGTTTGATTATGATGTTATTTTATGTATGACTTTGTTATATGTTATACTTGATAAATGTTTGTAAAAAGAGATTTTGCAGGTCCAAAGGTTTTAACCTCACGAACGAGGTAAAGTTATTAAAATATAGAACTCACCAGCGTAAGCTGACCTTTTCCCAAAAACGTATGTATGTTAGGTCTAGGTGAGACGTCTAGGAGCAAGGGCGGAGCCCTCGTGATAAGAGACCGATCGGGCAACCTATTAGAGGAGCGGTTGGACGTGCTGGCTTAGTGTATTTAAATAAAGATGATTATAGTTAGTCACTATATAGATAGATTTTAAATTATCTCAATTACTTTACGTACTTGGCTTTATAATAAATAAAAGTTTTAAATTTTCCGCTGCTTATCTCTGTTGTGCCACGTGTTCATGAGTAAATCCGATGCATGACCCCTCCTGATGCTAAATCTGGGAGTGGGCGTCACAATTACAAGTGTTCACTTTATGGCCATTTTGCTCCTGAATATCCAACATCTACTGATAATAAGTTGAAATCTGGTCAACATGCTCATTTGATTAAGGGTTCAACAAGTAGAGATCAGAGAGCGTTTGTGTCTATGGATGAAAGATTGGCAGAAATATTCTGGCATCCAAATGAATTTGCATGGAATGCTGATTCTGAGTTTAAAAGACATACATATCAGAATATTGATATCAATGCAATACATGATACTGATAATGAAGCTATTGCTTTGAGGGCTCGTCATTTAAGTGATAGTATTTTTAACTGATTCTGAAATGAGTTCAAAAGCAACAACATTTGAAGAAAATCAAGCAAATGTGGCGGAACAATCCAAAGAAGAAGATTTCAAGTGTTATAAGTGTGCTGGTTTGAATAACAAGAATTCTATTTTGGAAAAAGATGTCAAGTTGTTGACTGAGTAGTTTGTTGTGCTGAAGCAAGAATTGGAAAGTTTCAAAGAAAAATATTATGCTTTGAATACCATTCATGAAAGATTGATGAAAGAAAAAGCTATATTATTTGAAGAATGTCACAAAGTCAAAGCTGAAGCTACAGAAGCTGCTGAAGACTTTGAGGTTTTCTTTGAGAAAACTTATCCACTTCAACAGAAATCTGAAAGGGTTAATGATGTTGCAGTTGAAGCGGCTGATAAAGTCATTATTCTTCAAAATGAAATTGAAAAGTTAAGAGTTGACAATGTTGATATTCGTGACAAGAATGAAGTTCTGACGAAAGACATTGATAATTTCAAAAAGAAATGGGAAAATGTTCGAGAAGAGCTATTTGCAGAATGTGAAGTCAGAAAAAAGGCAAAGGTATGAGTATAACGATTTAAATGATGAACTCATTCAATCTAAAAAAGATTTGTTTGTTGCTCAACAAAAAATTGCTGAATTGAAATTGGAGATTCTATATCTACAGAGACGGGTTAAAAATTGCAATATATCACCAACTTTGTTGAATTATTAGTATAAAAAGGATAGAAATGCTGATAGTGCAAAAGTAGATGATATTCACAAGGTTTTCACGCACCAGTGGATTTATCTCAATTTTCTTCAGTAGATGATATTCAAAGGCTGAATTGCAAGATTATTCTAAGTTTGCTACTCTTACAAATCCAAGTTAGAAAAGAAGAAAGAAAAGATTGGTAAAGCTCCAAAGTTTACTTCTGATTCATCTTTGCTGGAAAATGAAGTGGTGTTTGATAAGAGTGTGACTGGTAGTTCTATTACTACTTCGTATGAAGTTGAAACTACAAAGACTCTGGTCAAAGAGAACAAAATACCAGAGATCAAGGTCACTTTCACTCAACGAGCACATCAAACAAGTGCTGCTAGTACTTCTCAAGCTAATTCGTCCAAATCTTTTGGTTCCAAGCATAAAGGACTAGGATTTGTTTTTCAAGAGAACCTTGTTCCAGCTCAAGATTAAATGAAGAAAGAAAATGTTCTGAAAGTCAAGAATCAAAAGACATCACAACCTCCGAAGAAGCAACCTCCTGCCTTCTATTCCAAGAATTCTTATTATTCTGGAGGTTCATCATCGGATTATAAAGTTTTGTCACGGAGTCAATCTCCGAGGTATTATTCTTCTGATGATTTATTTGATACTTTTTGTTCTGATAACTCATTGTTTTCTAAAAATTCAATGAATTTTTCAAATGATTCTAAACTACATGAAAGAGTTTGTTATGCATGTCGTTGACCTGGACATATGGCTGCAAATTGTCTGAGCACTGCATATATCCACAACAATGCTAAATATGTGGATAATCATGGTAAAATTTTTTTATGAACCTTGGTCCCCAAAGGTTAAATGAACCAGTAAGCCGTTTTGGTCCCGACCAAAGACGCCGGTTGATTCTCTTTCAGGTTCTGATTCAAAATTTTCATCTAGCATGATATGGAAACCAAAAGTAGTTTCAACGGCCAACAAAGAGTACGTGGAAGACACCGACTCGACACTGTTGAATCGAGTCGATCCCAGAGCAACTAATGTTTTATTTGGTGTCAACAGGTATTTTCGAAAGACCTATTGGTAATTGAAGAATTACTAACGGTAGAATATCTGTGTTTTAAATTAAAATGAATTCTCAAATCATTTTGAAAATCCTGTGTTTTTCAAAAGTGTTTTTCAAAATGCTAAAATGCAAGTATTCGTGTTGGTGATCACTTTTCTTGTTTTTTACTTCGTCTTAGTTTGAGGGGGAGTTTATTTCTTTGAAAAATACAAAAATAGTGTGTTGTTTTTCAAATAGTAAAAATGAAAATCTAAAAAAAAGAGTTTGACATTTTTAGGGGGAGAAATTTTGAAAACAAAAACATTGAAAAATGAGAAATTATATCCGACATGATTGGGATATAATGATACATTGGCTAATGATGTCTAGCTCATGGATAAACTAGATGATAAAGTCACAAGACCATTGATCGATGTGCTAGGTAGGCTTGGCGAATCAGAAAGTATACAAATGTGATATACACTAAATCTGATGCTTGATCTAGTGGACAACATCTTGATGCATATCTCATGATATATCAAGATAAGGATATGTGAAAAGAAAATGAGAAGTTAATATGTATACATCTATTCATTTTGCAAACACTTAAACTTGTTTGATTTTCTTTATTGTCTCAAATGATCGGACTTTCTTTGCGTATCGAAAGATCGACCAGATTGTTGTTCGTTTGAGGTTTTGCTTTATTTTCTTTGGTGTTTCGTATAATTCATCGGACTTTCTCTGCGTGTCCACAAGACCGACCTGATTTTTGTTGAATTATACAATTTCAACTTATTTTTATTTTCTTATTTTGTCAAATCTGAGGCCTTATCTGCGTAACGAAAGATCAAACGTAAGGTAGACGATTTAACGTTCTTATTTTTTTTTTTTGCATGGAACATAATTGACTATATCATGAATTCAATCACTATGTTTTAAATCACAAGTGAAATTACAGAGTGTGATAAGCAAAGCATATTTGAGTATGTCTGATAGTGTGGGGTACACTAGTCAATGCAAATCTAATCAATATCTTAACATATCCATATGTTATGAGTATGGTTATGCCTGAGTTTAAAGATGGACAAATTATATCTGCAATCAACATGGCTTATCTGCTACAATAATCAAAATTAAAGTGTAGTTCAACATGTTATGATCATTATGATCCCAAGTTGTGATCTTTCTTACAAAAGACAAAAAAATGTATGATTCTGTATTGCATTTACATTTCATATCAAAAAATACCAAAAAGATTTTAGGTATGTTTTGATACAAAGTTTTGAAAAATCAAAAAGATTTTGTTTCTAATTTCTTTTCGATTGATCAACACGGGATACAAATCAAATTTCAAAATTGAATATCTTGGAGTCTCAAAAAGACATTTTACGCCAAGATTATTTATATTGGCAAGTACTTAGTGGAAAGAGAACATCACAACTTGAAGTCTTCTGAAGTTGTTGATAAAGAGATTACACACGCTACAATGTCAAGTATTCAAGATCAGACTAACCGTCAAGATTGAGGGAGCGTTTGATTGAAGATACGAGTTTATGTGAAAGAACACTTATGGGATAGATACTGCACAGATACTGCACACGTCGAGGGGGAGTTTGTTAAAGCATTATATGTTCGTCGTGTGAAGTATCGGAACATGTGTGTGAAGTATCAAGTACAATACAAGAGCTACAAAAGAGTCTCTGTCCGAAGTGATGCGAAATGCCAATTCGGGTGCACTTTGGGTGCACACGAACTGACCCAAAGTGGTAGTTCGGGTGATAGCTGGTTCGGACAGAATTGTGCAACTATAAAAAGATCGTCTTGTATAGGAATAGAACTTATTGGTTAATTCTCTGTGTGTAATCAGTGTGTTTTCTTTTTGGTTATAATAGAAATCTCATTTGTATTTACTTCATCGTGTTGATTTCTTACTCGAATTACTATGTTTTACTATTGATTGAGTAGACGATCCATAGCTCATGAACTTACAAATACCTTTCTTATTGAATCATAGATGCTAATAAAGATGTGATTGCATATTGTTAATGAATGAAAGCGACGTTACATTATACATGAATGCTAAATTGTGTATAGAAGCCATAATTATGTGTTGATTTGTTATGTTAATGATAACGGGTTACAATGTTAACCGGGTGATGAATGGTTCTTAGAAACATGAAGCCAAGAATGGAAAAAATAGTTATTAGAAAACCATGACGGTGTTAAACCGAAAATAGTAAAATAAATGCTCCGTAGGGATCATGATAATGGGTTACAATGTTAACTGGGTGATGAATGGTTCTTGGAACCATGAAGCCAAGAATGCATAAATGGTTATTAGATAACCATACGTTGTTAAACCAAAAATGGTAAGATAAATGGTCCGTAGGGATCATGATAATGTGTTAAAATGTTAATCATGTGATGAATGACCCGAATGGGTTAAGAAGCCTATAATATAGAGGTAATTGAATAACAAAAGAATCAAAGAATTCAGGAAAACTCATTTGGAATGTAATTGTGAATACTAAACCTCTAGAATGGGAGAAGCGGGTTAGAAATTGAATTTTAACCATAAGCCATAAAGTTTAGATCCATTAATGTTTTGGGGTCTAAACGGGCCAAATGGGTTGAAATAGATAAATGGTCCATAGGAACCATATCCGAATTGAAAAGTGTTGCTTAAGGGTTATATGCCTTGTTGGAACCCATGTTAATGGGTCAAATAGGTTAAATGGCTCTACGTAGCCACAATTGTGAAATTGCTACAATGTAAGATGACATGGTGATTCAAAACAATTATCGTTTATTGGTAATTAAAAGAAATAGCATAGTATTGTATAAATAGAGCTCACTACTTGATAGTGAGGCTTAACGGATCAAACGGGTTGGAATTTGCCAAATATAATAATTAGACTTAGTTATCAACTAAACCCGAAATGGGGTGGTTAAAAAGTATGTAATAACATGTTCTGATGTGTTTTTAGGGTCTTTGGTAAGGGAGGAAAAGACCTAAGTGGAATGATGGACAAATTGGGAAAACTGGAGTAAATAACCAAAATGTGGCTAAGTAGAAAATTTTGGCCGAACAGGCCATCAACCCTAGAAATTTGGCTCCAAGCGTATCTCTTGGAGAAAAACTCAAAGTAGGCGATACGCTTGACCTCTAAGTGTATCGCTTGGAGAATGGTTCATTCTAGGCAATACGATGGAACCCAATTTCTGTAATTAATGCTTTTCTTTTATGATTAATTGATTTTACGCACATTATGACAATAAACACTAATATAGTTAGTGTAAATTGGAGGTTAGATAAAGTTGGAGCCCGGATCACCATCGGGCTTGCCGAAGAGCCGAACACTGTCAAGATGACGATTTACAAGCATTGCCTTGAGGCAATGCATTGTATTACCACTTCTCTAGTCGGGTGGGACTATAAATGTTTAGGAGTTAAACTCCACGGATACCATAGTCTTTCGACTATGAGTCAATTGTTTTACTTGGTTAAATTGAATTGATTGTATTTCTGGGATTGTTTACAATAGGTGATGTTCGTAAGGATTTTAATACTTACGAACGGGTCATGCCCAAATTTTAAAAAATAGAAGTTCATCTTTTATGAACCAAACCATTCTTCTAAGGACCGTTCAAAGCAATGAAATAGAGTAGTATGTATTTTGCTATAATAAAACAAAAAAAATCTGGGACCAAAATTTGGACGTTAGTAAACGTCATAAAATGTTAAACTCTGATATGGGTGTTACAACATCCTCAAGAAATAAAGCAAATAATTCAGCAAGTTGTTCTTTGGTCAACGTATGACTGAATTCACCCTCTTCTATTCCACCAACCTCAGACATACCAAACACAGCAGTCGATCAGATTTGAGTAATCGGCATCACATCATATTTATCTGCAGCCAATTCTCCAACAGATGAATCATCAGCAGCAGCAGTACCAGCAGCTGAGCTAGACGCACCAGCACCAGAACCACCACTACCGGCAACACCTTCAGGGTCTTCTTCCTCATCATTCAAAAATTCCATCCTATCTTTGCATGTATCATCCTTGTTCAGATCTATCTCCCGCTGAGCAGATAATTTATCCATGAGAAATTGAATCTGATCACCAAACTTATTTGTCAGATGCTTGAGTTGAATAATCTTGTGCGATTTTGTGCGATCATTTTTTCTTAGAGCTTGCATTTCCTGATCTCTTCTTTTATCAGTATCTCTCAAAGCTCTTATTTCTTCAGACCTTGCACGATCTGCAGCTTGTAATGCAATAACTTGTTCAGTTAATTCAGCTACATGAACAACAAGCTCATTGTTTACAGCATCGGGAATGGGACTTGTAGTTGTTGTAGTTGTGGAAATAGAAGGAATTCGTAATTGAAAAGTTTGACCATGAACCCTTGTTTGAAAAAAAGCAGTAGGTGCATATTTGAAACTGGAACTTGAATTGAAGCAGAATCACTCAATGGCAGTTTGTTCAATGGTGGAGGAGACTTGATAACTTTTTGTTTCTTAGATGAACTTCCAAGATATGCCCCTTTCCTCTCAACATTTATAGACTTTGCACCAACCTTTTGCGACTGTCGAGAGACTGTTTCCATAGCTTTGCATTTTGAAGAATATTCAAAAACTTTAGTTTTGCCTTTCTTGTAAGCTTCGGCTTGCTTGCTTGATTCACCTTGCGGTGGAATATACTCTTCATCGGATTCTGTATCATCAAGGTGAACTGTGTTTTGTTGATATATTGGACATCCTGGCCAGTAGCAATTAAATATGTGAGATGTTCCGCAGAACCCCTTTTCACAGTACGTTGTTGACCTTTGAGAGGTATAAGAACCAAATTGTCTTTTGGATTAGGGCCTGAGTCAGTATAGCTAGAATCACTGTCATTATCATCCGATTTATCATCATCAGCATAATATTTAGCATTAACATCACCAGCATCCATTTCATCATCCTGAATATTCTCATCAACTTGAATATTTTCAGGAACATTAACATTTTTAGCTTCTTGTTATACCACAGGTTCTTGAACATGTTGTTTATGTAGGTTCTCGTTCACATTTACATTCACTTTTTCATCATCATCGACTCTTTCATCAGGTGGGTTAATAAAATCATTGTAATCCAAATCATCATCCGAACTACCTTCTTCGTGTCTTGCGGCGCCATTTTCAGGTGCAACGTATTCCAAATTTGCCAGATGGTCAATTAATCTTTTTGTTGGAGGATCTCCGTCTCTTTTTTGATAAACTAGAAGCCGCCTAACTGCAAATTCATTCATGTGTGTAGGTTGCATAGTAAATGTAGGATTCTTCACAAAGTTCGGATGTAAATTATCAATAATCATTTGTAGAAATCTTGGGTGCATCAGAACTTTCTTCTTCACATAAATGTTTTCTTTCATTTAATAAAATATAAGCTCGGAGAAATTATATGGTATGTAAAATATAATCCAGTCAAAGTAGACAACATCTTCAAATTCATTTGATCATGACCGGACAATTTGTTTCCTAAGAAGTGTAATAACACATGCATCAGATACTTATAGGGAACATGCAGATTTGATTTTAACAACCATTCAGCATATGGATTTCCATCATATTTAATTATTTTGAATAGATCAATCACATCTTCCTTCCCAAGTTCAGTAGGATCATTTTCCGTGTTTCCAAACCTCAAAACCCTTCAAATATCTTCCTCGGTAATTACAACATTGGTGTCTTGAATTCGAGCACAAATGCAGTTAGGAACAGCAACACAATCAACCTGTGTAGTAACCCAAAATGTATTGATAATTCTTGGGAGGGTACACTCTATGAGTAACAGCAAAATGAATTCTCGATCCTTGAAAATAATTGAAGATGTCACCAAAGTGACTTGCTTGCTTAGCAGATGCTCCAAGATGCTCACAGATATTATGTTTTTGACTTGTAGGCAACATTGCAGCCGTCACTGAAATTGAAAAACGTGATTAGTAGACTCTAATTCGTTCTCAGTTACGTAAACGAACAACTTTTGGTATAAAGCAAATAGTCCCACGACCCATCACAAGTGACGAACTAAAATATGAGGCGAACCAAAATATTTCAAATGAACCAAAAATAGTCACACGAACCATAGTTTTGTTGACTTTTTCAAAATTTTGACCAAACGAACCAACTTTGTCGTGAACCAAAGGTTCTCTGCGACTTACCGATGGTTCAGCGGGCGAACCGACGGTTCGGAGGACGAACAGTTACTGAAAGGTCGTTCGATCAAAAATTAAAATCCATCCAATTTTAACGCAATCAAAGCCTGAATCTAGATTCTAGACACTAAACCGAGACTACTGATACTAGATTTGTGACTTGAAACTAGCTAAATTTATGAAAATCAACGGTCCGTTCGAGGTTTTAAAAATCCATTCATTATCTACTCAAATGTGATTAGAAACTAAAATTGTAACCAGAATACGAATCCTTGCAATCACATGAACCTGTAGATACAAAAATCACTGAGAATGAGTGAGTAAAACAAGAGAAATCGATGGAAAAGTACGACAGGCCAAATGGTTCGGCTAGGGTTTTTGAGAGGTTTTGGGAAAAATGATGACCCAGCGGACCATTCCTATATATATACCTCTTTTGGTTCGTGGCTGCAAACCAGAAATGGTTCGGCGGCCCATAATTTTCCAAAAATAACTCCAAACTTGAAATGTTTCAATTTTGGTCCAAAATGTTCAAAATTTTGTATTTTAGCCTCAAACTTTGAAATATTTTCAGTTTTGCAAAATTAGCTGATAATTGATGATGAATAGCTACGGTGAGGCTCTCATGATTCATAAACTGTACCAGTTCTTCAGAATCAGATGATCAGAAAATAATACAGAGATAAAAAAATTTGAATTTTCTGAAATTTATATCAAAACACACTAAAATCTTTTTTATTTTTCAAAAATTTATGCTAAAACACTCACATAATCTTTTTGGTCTTTTCTATATTAGAAAAAACGAAAGTAAATGCAACAAGAACAAAAATGAATTCACAGAAAGTAAATGCATTAAATTAATTATTTTTGTGAGAAAGATCACAGCGTGAGTTTATATTAGCGGTACCTATCGTACACACTTCAATTTCGAAATCAATCAGCATGTAAGACAAGTTAACTGAGAATTTTTCAGTTAATTTCAGCTTAAGCAGATCAATATTTATAGTTTTCTGATATGAATTTAAGGTATATTTATCAAGCACAGATAACAAGCCATCCACACAATCTAGCATATTGGTAACTCGATTTATTAGTTTTATATATTCTTTTATTCAAGCCAAGCTACATTTAGCAGATTTCTCAAGCTAATATTGTAGACTTGCTTATCACATACAACAGAGATATATTGTCCATAGTGTTTCATTCAAAAAATAATGCAGAACCCCAAATACTTAGAAATCAAGTCGGTCTTGTGGACACGCAGAGAAAGCCCTAGCATTTGAGAACTTATGTGTGATGTTTGTGAGGTGTTTTAAAGCTACTAGACTCCTCTAATACCTTAATTGACATACTACGTCTATCTATATGATTCCCGGTTTACCGGTTTTATCTATTTTATCCGTTTTTAAGATTCGGGCCCCACTCGACGAGCCAGAATGTCACAAAAGACCTGGGAAACTTAACAAACACTATTAATAATAACTTATACATTTTTGAAACTAAGAATGTATATACATATAGTTTAATATTGTTTAGGCGGATGAGACATTAAATGCAGTGCAAGAACTGAATTAAGTTCAACCTCCCAACTGACCATAACTAATAACACAATGAATTCAAACCTTACTCATAAACCCTATAACAATACTCACTCGATTAAACATCACAATTCACGCTACAAAAATGTAGTCCTTGAGAGCTCTAAAAACCCTTCATAGTTGTTAAAATTTGAAATAACGTGAGCGAGGGATCGTCTACTCGATCAAGCTATTTCGAATACAAAGAAGTAATTAAAAGATTGTATATTGATCACCAAAGAACAAGTTTACAATCTGGAAATACTCAGAGAAAACACACTTTAGAAACACACACTTAGCTCTCAAAGTTCTACTGAAGATTACACACAAAGTTCTATTTATACTCGAAACACTATACACAAACTGAAGTTCACACGAAGTGACACTTCGTGTCACGTTGTGTCACTTTGTGAGATCATGAAGTGTGACTTCGTGTGTCACTTCGTAAGCAGCATCTTTGTATCATCGTCTTGTTCATATACTCCACATGACGAACCGATTATGCTCTAACAAATTGTCCCTCAACGTGTTCAGTATCTGGTCATCGATAAACTTGTATCTTCAATCAAACTCCCCCTCAACATGATGGTTACTCTGATCTTGAATACATGACGATGCACAGTGTGTATCATCTCTATCAATAGCTTAAGAAGACTTGAAGTTGTGACATTCTTTTTCACTTTAGTACATGTTCATAAATGATCTTGGTGCAAAACGTCTCTTTGAGACTCCAAGATATGAATTTTGAAATTTGATGTGTATCCCGTGTCGATCAGATAGAAAACAAAGCAGAAACAAAATCTTTTTGGCTTTTAGAAAGTCATATCAAAACAAACCTTTTTTTTCAAATTTATGCTAAAACACACCGAAAATCTTTTTGTATTTTCTGAAATGAGATAAAATTGCAATACAGAATCAAACTCTATTTGTTTTTTAGAAAGATCACTATCTGAGATCATATTGAACATAACGCACTGAACTAACTAACTGAAACACACAAGCCATGTTGATTGCATGTATAATTTATCCATCTTAAACTCAGGCAGAATCATACTCATAACCTTTGGATATGTTAAGGTATTATTTATTTGCTTTGACCAGTGTACCCCACATTATCAGACATATTCAGACATTTTTTCTTTTGCTCGTGTGATTACACTTGTGATCATCACATAGTGCATTATATTCATGATATTGTCAACTGTGTTCCATACAAAAAGAAATAAGAGCGTTAAATCATCTACCAAAAGGCCGATCTTTCGATACGCAGATAAGGCATCGGATTTAACAAAATAACAAAAATAAAACAAGTTGAAGTTGTATAATTCAAAAACAATCAGGTCGGTAAAGTCCGTTGAATTATACAAAACACCAAAGAAAATATAGCAGAACCTCAAACGAACAATAATCAGGTCGATCTTTCAATACGCAAAGAAAGTCCGATCGTTTGAGAAAATAAAGAAAATCAAACAAGTTTAAATTTTTGTAAAATGAACACATGTATACACAGTGACTTCTCAATTTTCTTTTGCACACATTTTTTTGTTTGTCATAAAAAACTCTTCAAGATGTTATCTACATGGTCAAGCGTAGCATTTAATGTATATCACATCTGAATACTTTCTGATTTGCGGAGCCTACCAAGCACATCAAACAATGATCTTATGGCTTTTTCATCTACTCTATCCATGAGTTAGACACGAAAGCCAATGTACCATCATTTCCCAATGATCAATTTCTCAAAATTTATATTTTGCATGTTTATATTTTGCATGAATTCACATTCACCGTATGCATTTCTCCCCATAGCATGCCTTTTCTCCCGCTAAAATGAAAAACTCTATTTTTAGGAAATTTCATTTTATAAATATAAAACACTATTTTTGGCTTTTTCAATTTTCTCCTCCTGAACTATAAACGAAATGTAAAGAAAGAAAATTGATCAATAGACACGGATACCTGTCTGTTTTAGCTTTCAGAAAAATTTCAGGTTAGAAATATGAATCATGAAATTTAAATTAAGATAAGCAGAATACTCCTCCATCAGCAACTTTTCAATCACCGATAGGTCTTCTAGAAGTACCTGCACACTGGTCAAATACATCGGTTTATAAATGACTCGAAGTGAATTGCTTCTGGTTGACCAGTGTCCTGGTTTTGTTTCAAAACCACTTTAGATTTCCCTTGTTGTTGTTGTTTTGGTAAATCAGTATTTGATGTAATAGTCATAGTTGGATGTGACGAACAACCTAAAATGGAACATTTGAAAAGTTTGGAATAAATCTCTCTTGCTTTTTGTAAAATGTAGGTTTAACTTCATCAAATACTCTGCCATTTTCATCAATGAACTTTGGTTTGGTAGTTTTGCCAACAAGTGAAGCCTTTCCTCTTCTTTGATTAAAAACAATACCAACCGCACAATCTTGTGCCATATGCCCCTTTTGGCGACAATTGTAACACAAACGACTGTTCTTGTCCCATCTTATAGGAACGTGAATAGTTTCACAAAACACGTTATCTTCAAAATGATCATAAAAAGTATCATATACCCGACGCCTGTGATCATGAACCCATTTTGATGTTGTAGAGACCTAGAAAGTGAGGCTTTTGCATTAGATGTGTTTTGGGTTTATTCTTATACTTGTGGGCTATTAAATACTTGTAATTGGGCTAACTTTTGTAGGTTTAATGGGTTAATTGGGTCCGATCGGTTTGGTTGTGTATAGGGGCCGGATTTCATGATGTAGATTAGAGTTAGGAGATTGATTGTTTTACAAGTATATCATCTCCTATATAGAGAACCCTATAGTATCTGAAATAGGTTGTTGAAGCTAGGCCTAAGGTGGCAAGGTGTCATCAAAATTTTCTTGAGAAATTTAATTCTGTTGATACATGATATGTGTGTCGTGTGAAGTATCAAGCAATGTACAAGATCAAGTTCAAGTAGGCTTGGCCGAACCAGGTACGAACCTGAAGTTCAGACTGGCCGAACCTGGGGTTCAGATGAAGCTCGGCCAGCTGGGTATAAATAGTTGTTTGGTCTTTGTAATAGTTTGTTCTGAGCGTGCAAGATTACTGTTAAGTGTGTGTTTCTGAGTGTGTTTCTCTAAGTCAGTTTCTGAGTGTTTACTGATTGTAATTGTTCTTCGTTGATCAATAAATCAATCGGTTAATTACGTTTCGATGTCCGATTAGCTAGATCGAATAGACGATCTGATGCTCACGCATTTTCAAGTGGTATCAGAGCTTTCTGGTTCACTCTACTGATTTGTGGTTGCTATTTTCTGATTTTTTGAAGCGTTTTTCGTAATTCTCGAGTTTGTTTTTGTGTTGTTCATCAATTCTCTCGAATGTTTTATGTCAAATCTGTTTCTAAACCATTTTTATCGGTTTTTCTGATCCACTGTAACGAGTTTCGTCAAAATTTATCATTTTCTCGCGTTTTTGAAAAATGAAGTCGAGGTTCGGAGGTACGTGGTCAGGTTTGGAGTAACTGCTCCGAACTTCGAGTTCGGTCAACGTTCGGTCAGTGTTCGGAGTTGTCTCGGTCGAGGTTCGGTGTGTTTCAAGGTTCGGATCTAGATAGGAGGTACTACGAAGTTCGGACTATTGATCTTGTTTCGGAGCAAGTTCGGACAGAATTCGGACTTTTGTTTTAGGTTCGGACGGAGTTCAGAGATCATTTATAGATTCAGAGCAAGTTCGGCCGACAGAATTTAAAGATTTTCAAACGATGTCGGAATTTCAAGCGTTTGCTGCAATGCAAAGTGCGATGCAAACCATGCTGAATTTTGATAATGAAATCGGAACAATCAGAAAGTTCCCAAATTGTTGAAACTAGAAGATTATCAAAATTGGAAGAAACGATTTTCTGAAAACATCAGCACAAATGATATTGATTTATGGATTCCAATTCGAAAGTTGTATGAACGACCAACTGAAGAAGGAGATTATAAGGAACTTCAAGATTTTGATGCTGCTGAAAGGAAAAGTTATGAGCTTGAAAAGAAAGTTTATGGTTATCTTACCATGGCGTTACCTACCGAATTGTTACATCAATTCGGCACTTGTAAGAAATCAAAGCAATTGTGGGATGCTCTCTCAGCAAGATGTGAGGGTAACGATGATTACAAGAAGAGTCGGAAGAAAGTATTGAATAAAGAATTTGATAATTTTCAAAACTATGAAAATGAGAATATTACTGCTCTCGTTTCACGGTTTTCACATCTGATTAGTGAATTAAAGGTAGTTGGTATTGAGAAATCTGATGCTGATATGAAGGAAAAGATTATGGAAGCTTTACCTGAAAAGTGGGAGAATTATGTTTTGCTGCTCACTCATGACAAGGATTATTCTACAATGACATTTCACGAGCTTACTGGAAAACTTCATGCTCGAGAAATGGAAATGTTAAATTCAAAGAAGTCAACTGCTACTTTGCAAAATCCTGAATTGTATCATGGTGAGAATACGGCAAGCATGAATGCTAAAGCTAAACCAAGTCTGAGCTCTGCACCTAGTACGGCTTTCTTGACTGGAATTTCTGATAATTCTGATAACAAGTCTTCACGGGGTTGTAGCTTTACAATTCCAAATTTTTCAAGTCAGAATGCTTTTTCTGCTGAATCAACAGATGATTATGCTAAAATGATTTCTGCATTGATTTCATCATCTTTTGGTTTGATTATCAAAAATGTTGCTGATGCAAAGTTAACCAGCGATGATCTTGATGCACTTGATAATGATCAGCTAACTGAATTGGATATATCTTGGCAATATGCTATGTTATGTCAAAGATCGAAGAGGTTCTTCAAGAAACATGGAAGAAATCTTTCTGGTGATAAATTGGGTTTTGACAAGTCTAAGTTAAAATGTTATAAATGTTCACAGCTTGGACATTTTGCCAAAGATTGTCAACAGGCTCATGCAAGCAAGCCTGGTTTTACTCAATCACCCAAGCCTGGTTTTACTCAACCATCTACTAGTAACACAAGCAAGACAACAGCCTTGACAGCACATCATGATGGTATTTATGATTGGGGTCAACATTTTGGATATGATACATCAGCATTAATTGTCACACATGACCAAGATTATTATTATTCTAATTCGAGTTCATACGATGCTGCTAAGAATGAGAAATTTGAATCTAAAATTGAATCCTTGATGAAAGAAAAATAATTTTTGATTGAAGAAGTCAAAAGAGTTACTGCTGATTTCAAAATGATTAATTCGGAGTTGGGAATTTCTAAGGAAAATGAGAAGGAATTGGGTATGAAGAATGAATGTTTGCTTAACGAGATCAAGTTGCTGAATGAAGTTTTATAAATTTCTAAACAAGATAAAAGGGATGTTAACATTGCAAAAGCTAAGATTTGTGAAGAAAGGGATGAGTTGGTGAAAGAAATCAAGAAATGGAAGGATGAAGCGGAAGATACTGCTTCTGATTTTAAGAATTTGTTTGATAAATCAAAAGTTAAGCTTGATCTGCTTACAAAGAATGTTGAAGAATCAACTGCTAAGATTGAAGCGTATCAAATTGACATGGGAAAGTTGTTGGATGAGAAGCGAGAGTTGATTCGTGTCAATAAAGTTCAAGCAGCAAATTTGGAGATTCAAAAGCGCAATGAAGATAAATTGAATAAGGAATCATTTGAAGGTCTTGATAATCTTCGCCTGCAAAAATTTGAAACTCACAAGGTTGCAAAGCGACTGATTGCTAAAGAAAAAGAATTTGCTGAGGCTCAACAGAAAATTTCTGATCTAAAAATACAAGTTCTGGATGCCAATCGATTGCTTAACAATGTTTCAAATTCTCAAGTTTTCACAAGCTTCTTAGCTACTGATGCAAATTTTGAGAAAATGTTTGATAAGACAGCATCACCCCCTGCTCATATCAAAGAAGCTTTCAAAGAAGTGAAGGAACAAGTTGACGAATTTGATTACTCCAAGGTTTTATCATCTACTGTTGAGGTTGAGAAAATTGTGACGAAAAAGAAGAACAGGAAGAATAAGAAGAAGAAGGAAGAGAAATCTGAAGTTTCTCCTGCTCCAAAATTTGTATCTGGTTCATCTTCTGCTGATAATGAGAATTCGGCTAATTCAAGTGACAAGCTTAAGTCACAATCTGGATTTGATAAAAGGATCTTTTATGATCAGAAGAATGTGACTGAAGTGAAAGCTGAATTTTCTCGTTTAGCGAAGAATGGACATTTTACACCTGAGGAGAAGATTTCTGGAAAGCATGAAGGATTGGGTTTTCACGGGATGAAAAATAAAGCTGAGAAGGCTCAAGAATCATCATCTCAAGATTTGAAGAAATTGAAGCTGAAGCAAGTGAAGAAGGATGTATTTAAGGCTTAAAAAGTTCAACCTGAGCGATTCTACAAGCTCAAAGGTTCTGATCAGCTTTTCTCTGATAAAGAATTTCCACTTCATTGTGTTGATGCTCGGAAGATTGCTGAAGTATTTGTGAAAGCTAATATTTCTTCTGAAAGTTCTCAATCTCGAAGCCCTACTTCCAAATGGGTGCATGATCACAGGCATCAGGTATATGATTCTCATTCTGATCATGTTCGAGATATTCATGTGTGTTCTTCGCAGGTACATCAAAGATGGGACAAAAAGAAAAGAATTTGTTATATTTGCCGCCGACCAGGGCATATGGCAAAGGTTTGTCCATTACCTGCTGATTCACCCCAAGGGTTTCATAGGAAACTAGTTTTTGGTAAACCTGCAAACACAAAGTTCTTTGATGAACAAGGCAGAGTTTTTGATGACGTTGAACCTACATTCTTTCATAAACAAAAACGTTTTGTTCCAATGTTCTCAAAGGTTCAAAGTGTAGGTTCATCATCACAGTTACTTGTGGTTGTTTCATCAAAAACTGAATTACCAAAACAACAACAATGGAAACCTAAGATGGTTTCTAAGCAAAACAAGGACACTGGTCGACCAGAAGCGATTCGCTTCGGGTCATTTTTGGACTAATTAGTTTGACCGGTGTGCAAGTACTTCTAGAAGAACTAACGACGATGGCAAAGTTGTTGCTGGAGGAGTATTCTGCTTAATTTAAATTTCATGGTAAATCTTTCTAACCTGCAAATTTTCTAAATTCTAAATCTGCAAACTATCCGTGTTGATTGATCATTTTTCTGTGTTTCCAATTTTTTCTCAAAAACCCAAAAATAGATTTTTGTTTTGTGTAAAATGAAAATCCAGAAATAGATTTTTCATTTTAAGGGGGAGAATTGTAAGTAAGGGGGAGTAATTGAGAAAATGCATGTTATGGGGAGAAGGTGAATACATGCCAAATATATAATGAAGGAAGGTGAATACATGCAAAACATAAAATTGTGAGAAATTGATCATTGGGAAATGATGGTACATTGGCTTACGTATCTGACTTATGGATAGAGTACATGAAAGAGCCATATGAACATTGTGTGATATGCTTGGTAGGCTCGGCAAATCAGAAAGTATTCAGATGTGATATACACTAAATACTAATGCTTGACCATGTGGATAACATCTTGACGCATATTTCATGACACAAAAAGAAAAATAAGTGTGAAATTCAAAATGAGAAGTCACTGTGTATACATGTATTCTTTTTGCAAAGATTTAAACTTGTTTGATTTTCTTTATTTTGTCAAACGATCGGACTTTCTCTGCGTATCGAAAGATTGACCTGATCGTTGTTCGTTTGACGTTCTGCTTTATTTTCTTTGGTATTTCGTATAACTCATCGGACTTTCTTTGCGTGTACGGAAGTACCGACCTGATTGTTGTTGGGTTATACAATTTCAACTAGTTTTATTTTTCTTATTTTGTTAAATCCGAGGCCTTATCTGTGTATCGAAAGATCGACCTTAAGGTAGACGATTTAACGTTCTTATTTCTTTTTGCATGGAACACAGTTGACTATATCATGAAAATACTATGCATTGTGAAAAATCACAAGTGTTGTCACACAAACGGAAAATGAAAGAAAAACTGAAAATGTCTGATTATGTCTGATAGTGTGGGATACACTTGTCAAAGCAAATATAATCAATACTTTAACATATCCAGATGTATGCCTGAGTTTAATATGGAAAAATTATACCAACAATCAGCATGACTTGTGTGCTTCGATTAATTGAAATTGAAGTGCAGTTCAGTGCGTTATGATCAATATGATCCCATATAGTGATCTTTCTCATATCAAAAATAGTGTTTGCTTCTGTATTGTGATTTCATTTCATTTCAGAAAAGATCAAAAAGATTTTTGGTTTGTTTTGATATACATTTCAAAAAGCCAAAAAGATTTTGTTTCTGCTTTATTTTCGATCTGGTCAACACGTGATACAAATTCATTTTTCAAATCATGTCTTGAAGTCTCCAAGAGACGTTTTGCGCCAAGATTATTTAAATGTTTGAGCAGGTTGCTATGTGCAAGATATCACAACTTCAAGTCTTCTGAAGATGTTGATGAAAGACCAGAGATACACTAAAATGTCATCAAGTATTCAAGATTAAGCTACGATCAAGTTGAAGAGGAGTTTGTTTGAAGATTCATTTCATTGAAAAAACGGATTTTACACTTGTGGGGGAGCTTGATTGAAGATACAAAGTTGATGATGTTGAAGAGATACTGCACACGACGAGGGGGAGTTTGTTGATACCTGATATGTGCGTCGTGTGAAGTATCAAGCAATGTACAAGATCAAGTTCAAGTAAGCTTGGCCAAACCAGGTCCGAACCTGAAGTTCGGACTGGCCGAACCTGGGGTTCGGACGAAGCTCGACCAGCTGGGCATAAATAGTTGTTTGGTCTTTGTAATAGTTAGTTCTGAGCGTGCAAGATTACTGTTAAGTGTGTGTTTCTGAGTGTGTTTCTCTAAGTCAGTTTCTGAGTGTTTACTGATTGTAATTGTTCTTCGTTGATCAATAAATCAATCGGTTAATTACGTTTCGATGTCCGATTAGCTAGATCGAATAGACGATCCGATGCTCACGCATTTTCAAATTCCTTTCAAGTGTTTGCAACCGTTGATTAATCAAGTGTTCCTTTTTCCATTCGGTTTGTGTTTTTAATTATTTATATAATTATTTAGTTATACTTTTCAATTGTTCTTGAATCACCTCTAATCACCGGAATCTGCACGGTGATTATAGGATTTGATATCACGTGAGGAACTAGTTTGATCCTTACAATTGGTATCACAACGAAGAAACTTTGTTTCGAGGCTCTCGCGATATCAGATTCAAGCTTTATTGAACTAACGGTTGAGGTTTTATGTGATTGTCAGTTCTTTAGCTCGAAACAGGAGGATTCTGTGCGATTTAGTGCAGTTTTTGAACAAGTCAGAAGCAAGTAAGCTCGATTTTTCTAAGCTTTTCGATTGAAATTTGTGGCTCGGTTCCTGTTTCGATCAAATTTATATCTTTTCGATCGAGAGTCCCACTTCTCGATTAGCTTTTCGATCCAGATTATAGCTTTTCGACCAGGCTTCTCGATTTTGTCCAGCTTTTCGATCGCCGAAGTCCTGCCCTTTTTTATCAAGACCTTTTTGATCAGTTTCTGTGGCTAGTCCCGCTTTAACTTCTTTAAGATCCTTTTGTGCATAGAAAATTGTCTCATCGATATCAGTATGAGAACAAATCTTCTCAGTTGAAGTAGCCGACTTCTCATTTTCAGTCGATGACGAACTAGACACAATCTATGAAAATTTAGGAATATCAGATTTCTTTTCATTCTTCTTCTAATTCTTTTTGTTCTTCTTTTTCTTCAAAACCTTCTCTTCGTCAGACTTAGAATCAGAAAACTTAAAATAATCACAATCTTCAACCTTTTCCGTCATAATATTGACAGCTTCCTTAATAACGGCAGGGGTGAAACTGTCTTGTCGAACATTTTATCAAAATTCTCATCTTTTGCTAAAAAGCTTCTGAACGATTGTGAATTTTTGACATTGTTTAGAAGATGATGTGTACCAATCACCTGGATCTTTAAATCTAATATCTTTTGTTGTGCTTCAGATAATTCCTTCTCGGTAGCAATCAACTTCTTTGCAACACGATATGTTTCAGATTTCGGTAATCTCAAATTATCTAGCTCAACCAACAATTCTTTCTTTAACTTATAAATATTTGTTTTCTGGATATCAATATTTGCATTCAGCAATTTATTCACCCTTGCTAATTCCTTCTTTTCTTCTAACAATGTTTCATTATCAATCTGATAAGCTACTGCTTTGGTAGCAAGTTCATCAGAACTCTTGTTGAGCACATCAAGCTTAATCTTGGATTTCTCAAAAAGATCATTGAAATCAGCTTCAACATCTTTTGCTTCAGCTTTCCATTTTCAGCTTCTTTAGCTAGCTCAACATTTTCTTCAGATAACTTTGCAACCTTCAGTTCTAAAACCTTACCTTCTTTCTTGGAAAACTCCAATTCTTCTTTTACCAATTGGAGTTCAGTAGTAAGAAGACTAATTCCTTTCAACAAAGAAGCATTCTCTTTTAACAAACCATAAACCTTAGATTCATAACTTTCATCCTCAACTGATTCATAAGAACTTGTGTTTGGATAATAATCATCTTGTGCAGATGTGACAATCAATACGGATTCATTAAAGACTTTTCCCCAATCATAAGTCCCACCAGCTTGAACAGTCAAAGCTCTTGCATTTGAATTACTTGATGACGATTGAGTACCATTGGTAGCAGGTTTTAAATCGGATTTGTTGGCAAGAGATTGCAGACATTCTCTTGCAAAATGTCCCAGATTGGAAAATTTGTAACACTTCACCTTAGATTTGTCAAATCCCATCTTTCCACCTGAATCAACAGGCTGTCTTCCAATTTTCTTGAAGAATCTTTTTGCTCTCTGAGTTAACATAGCCAATTGCTAGGCCATATCCATTTCATCCATATGATCATCATCAATTTCATTAAAACCTTCTTTAGCCAACTTAGCATCACTAACATTGTTGATAATCATTCCAAAAGAAGATGAAATTAAAGCAGATATCAAAGCAGCACAATCAACAGTTGTCTTTGTAAGGATTAAAATCTCTCTTCACGCGATATCAAGTCTACTAATCACCGTGCGGAATCCGATGATTAGTGTTTATTCAAGAATAATCAAAATAACTAATAACGAATGAATAGAAAAACAATAAAGAAACACAAACCGATTGAATAATACTTGAAGCATCCGATTGCCAATCACCTTTATGAAAGCCGAATTCTCAAGGAGAATTCGGTACACCTTTAGTCTCCAAAACACACAAGAAGCAACAACCCTAAACATGTAGACTAGTTATTCCTTATATAGTGGATATCTAGACTTGTTAAACAAGCCACAAAATTCGGCCAACATACCCTATCTACGACCGGACCCAACAACCCATCAACCCACACACTAATTAGCCCAATTACATATAAAATAGCCCACAAGAATTTCTAATGCAAAAGCCTTACAAATTAGGGTCTCTACAATCTTCCCCTAGGCTTTAGCATTAGACTACTTTCACATTCTGAACTTCTTGGACACCTGCACAGTAGTCGGATCATACCACAGCTCCTCTTCAACAATTGTTTTCACTGCTCGAGTATAGCACTTGGCGTATTCTTCAGTTTCTTTGGAGCTCTCAATTTGATGCTTGTATAGCACCAGTATGTCCTTCTTATAAAATCTCAAAAGATCATGAACTTCCATTACACTCATTGTCTTTGACTTGCACATTATTTTTGCCTCTCCAGAATAATCACTGTACGCCCAAGTCTAGAAGTCATCTAAACATCCTTCAAGATGCTTCATCGGTAGAGGAATGGTTTTAGTTTTCTCTGTGGGTGGATACAATGTGTTATGGAAATTCTTCTTTCCATCCACTTTAAACACACCTCTGTATTTCTTCGTGTAGGAATTCTTGTGCGGAAAATCTTCAAACCTATTGAATTTACTAAGCACATCATTCCTCAACTTATTGTAAAAGTGTTCAGCATAGTCATTTCTTGAAGGGTTGGAGAATGGTGCCTTGTAAAGCATCGTCAGATCCACAGTCGTCCAGGAGTAGAATTGAGTCCAACATTTGTAATACTCCAATGGATACTGACCTTTCCTTCGAACAACAAACTTATTCTTTTCTCTTTAGAACATCTAGGACTTAACGTCTGAAGTAATTCCTCGTTTATTATGATGATTCTCACCTAGCTTAATCGTGTACCTCTTAGGGGGATGAGCAAAAGTCTGGGCCTCCCAACCCCCATCAAACTCAGAAGCTGGTACAGTCATGTAATCTCTATCTCTTGTATCCTTGTCTTCATCTGTACCTTCAGGCATCACTGGTCCAGATGCATCAGGAATATCAGCTTCAAAGTCAAAAATTGGTGATTGTGAGGAATCACTTGCTCCAGAACTGCCTTCTTTATTTCCTGGATTTCCCTTATCATCTCTCTTTTTGTGTTTGACTTGCTTGAGTTGGCTGAATTAAGCTGTCTGATCAGCTTGTGTAACTCTCTAAACTTCCTTGAGAATTCTCTGTTTACCTTTTTCTGATTCTCCAACTCAGTATTGCGAACCTTTTGTATATCGATTAAATCTCCAATAATCTCACTCGGGGCTGTAGTCTGAGCTTTTAATTCTGCTATTCTGCTCTGAGCTCTCTTTCTAGTGTGAATTTTGCGGTTTCTACAGCTTTCCCTTTCTTTTGGGTTGTGGGTTGTGAGGATGATGATTAACCAGAATAGTGCTAGTAGATGGAGGCACTCGTGGGTCCAATCGTTTCCTTCTTGGGTCGTTAAGGGCTTCAACAAGGTGTTGCGTGGCAATCTTCACTTTCTCAGTCAGATCATCTGTAACAGAAGCATCGAGGGGAGGATCCTCTGTGGCTTTCCGTTTTCTTGATAGTGGCATCTCAACAATCTCAGTCTCTACTTCCTCAACTTCTATGTAATCAAGATAAGAATCATAATTGATATTTTCACTATCATCAAACTGCAGAGCTCTAATCTGCACATCTTCTAGAACAAAATCTTCCCAATGGGAAACCATCTGAAATTTTAGTAACAAACTTCTGAGAGGCAGGCACATTGTGTTCTTCTTCAACAATAGCATTTCTTTGAATAGGAACCTCCTCTCTCGCAATCTCAGCAAACTCTCCAAACTTATCTCCAAACGGGACTTTATCAGATAACTTTCTCTTGGGATTTATCATAGGAAACACCTCAATCCCCATAGGCTTAGTTTCACATGTATCATTTGACTTCCTCAAGTTTGGATATCTAGAATCCATAGCCAATTTTATGAACCTTGGGACTGCAGGAAATTTCTTGTCCCTTGACACTACAGCTTTAACATCTTCAAAGATCAACCTGGACTAGTTGAATCTAACCCCTCTAACCAGTGACACCATAGCATGAGTGTGCACTTGGTTTAGTTGATCTGTTGAGCTCTTCTTAGAAATTATGCACTTCTGCAAGTAGTGTGCCAACATTCTCCAATAAGGTGGGATAAGAGTCTTTATTGTGGGCGGAGACACTGTATGGTATCCCATCTGCTTCAAACACTGAGTAACCATTTCTTTATCCAAAGCCATATGATCAGCAGCAACATCTTTCAATCTAAGTGCCTGTCTAAAATTTTCTTCAGTCAATACCACAGCTGTTCCTTGTATCTTGGCAATGATCTGCTTTCCATCATCAGAAATAAAAGCGGTCTTCCAGAATTCCTATTGCATCCTCTTGCAGATAACAGGATTTGCAATAAGAGCATAGTGTAGACAACATTTCTTCAATCCTACAATCATGGACTTGTATTTTTCCTTGTACTCAGCAGGTGGATCCAGCAAGTATGCAACAGTGTTATGATCCTGGATAAATTCTAAATCCCTGCATTCACAAACACAAATAAAATCCAAAACAAATAGAAATTCATTAGACATAAGAATTTTCTCGGAAAACGGACAGCATAACGGCTTAAAAATGGAAGAAAACCATTTGAAACACGTCATCAGGTACCTTTCCAATCGAAAACTAGGTTTTCGATCGAAAAGCATCCATCCTGATCGAAAAGCAGTAGGTTACCGAGAGCACAGATCAAAATGTATGAGTCCCGATCGAAAAGTATTACGCTCGATCGAAAAGTATTACGCTCGATGGAAAAGCCTTATACCCCGATCGAAAAAGGATAGCTTTCGATCGGAAAGCTTAGTTTTCGACCGAGAAGACCCAGTTCATCGGTAACCCATGATCGAAAAGCGTCTCAGCCTGATCGAAAAGCCCCTAGCTTGATCGAAAAGTATCATCTTCCTCCTTTTGAACCTGCAACTCAATCAAATAACCAACTTTCGAATGTTTTAACAATTGAAAACAGTCCCAAACCCCTTTAATCACAGTTTTCACCTTTCCCAACCAAAAAACTCAAGAAAAAAATGCACATACTCGAGACGGTCTTGTGGGGGTCTAGCCGCACGCTTCAATCGAGGAGCCATTGCCCAAAATCAACACCGAGATAGTGTTTATTGAAGGATTCCGACTGGAAAGGTGGTGTCGAATGGTGTTTTTGGTGGCGGATGGTGGCAGATCGGAGAGGGACAGCAGCGGCGGCAACGAGGATGATGAGGGCTGATTCGGTGATGGTTTTCGATGAGGGAGCTGGTGGTGAGGTCGCACGTTAGTGGTGATGACTGTGGTGGTGTGCGACGATGGTGGCAGTAGGTGGAGGTGAGTGGCGGCGATGAAGGTGGAGTTATAATTTAGTGGAGAGGGAGGGAGGGAGATGGTAAGTGATGATGGGAGGGGCCGAAATCTCTCCCTTTTGTTTAATTTTTATAAAAAAACTTTCATACCACCCCTTACACTATTAAGAACATGACAATTTGACACAAACCTTTGTCAAACACATTTTTTTTTCAACAAATCTCCATTTTATCAAGTTTTTTTTTTAAAAAAAAAACTTCCCCTGAACTCAAACCCGAGAGTTTTATATCTGACAACTCAATAATTTAATAAAAATAAATAAATAAACACAAAAAATAATAATAAATTAAAATAAGATAATATAAACTAAAAAAAACTTAACAACCTGAGTTTGAGTGAAGAGGTATATGAGGGATCATACCAGATAGTCTGTGACTGAGGAACCCTTTTCAGCTTCAGTTACTTCGCGTGTTCAGGCGATTGCTTGGTCCATTTTTTAACCTCGTACTGTTTTCGCTTACTCAGGCAGTGTCATCACATAATTTATATTTTAGGGTTTATTAATTATGAACATTTATCCAGGTCACACACATAAGTCCTAGGTATACTTTGTACATTCTATCAAGTATACCCGGTTTCCCTACAACATTTATCACGACACCTTTCCTTAAGCCTAACGCCATACTCCAGACTATGTTGAGAAAAAAAAGAATAGATCATGGAGATTTTTGGTAATCATATACAACTTTAACTGAAATTTTTGAAACATTTTTAATAATGCTCTCATCAGTGACAAAGGCTGAGGGTTTTAGACTCTTTTGAGGGTCTCTTTTAGTTGTGCACATTGGCATCTTTTGGGTTTATAAATGTATGTACAGTGTGATCTTAGATGTACGTGGATCAGGGAGGCTCCAGGTCTCTGCTACCGCAGAACAGAGGAGCCCTGACTCACGTACAACATTCCCAGGTCATTGCTCACGCAAAGCAGAGGGAAAGGGATTTTTGAGCATGACATCAACACTCGGAACCGGGCGTGTGTCTCAGGATTCCTGGTACACAGTCAAATAGAAATTGTACTAACCTAAGTGTGTGTTTCTTATCAAGCATCATACGTTATCTTCAAGTGTTGTGAAAAACCATACCTTTTGATTGATTGACAGCATAGCCTACCAAGCATAGCAGCCATGAATCACAGCTTTTCACATCCACCTTACACGTGTCAGTGAGCAAACACCTAGAAATTTATATCACTTCCCAACCTGGTCAAACAAAACCAGTTAAAAAATTTTAAAAGTACACACAATTTAGAGGAAACATCAGATGTTTAGTTTATATCTTCCCCTTGCTTTTAGACTTTTTTAAAACACAAACTGAAAAAATAAAAGAACACTATTTTTGATATTTTTGATTTTTTCAAATTTTTTTTAATAAGAAGAACAGATAACAGTTGTCAGATTACTCATCAAAGGCTATCATTCGGAGGCCTTTGAGACACATTTCAAAATTAGCACTGGGGAGGGGTTTTGTGAACATGTCTGCCACATTGTCATCCGACTGCACCCGTTCTAAGTGAATGAGCCTGCGTTCATAGCAGTCCCGAATGAAGTGCGTTTTTATGTCAATGTGCTTGGTTTTAGAGTGTTGCACAGGATTTTTAACAATTTGCAACGCAACATTATTATCACAGTAAATGGGAGTGTCAAAGAAATTCAAACCGTAATCTCCCAGTTGATGCTGCAACCATACCACCTGTGAGCAGCATGCAGAGGCAGCCACGTATTCTGCTTCGGCTGTCGATTGTGACACCGTGTGCTACTTCTTGCATTGCCATGCCACCAACCTATCACCTAAGAATTGAGCTCCAGCAGATGTAGATTTCCTATCAAGCTCATTGCCACCATAATCGCTGTCAGTAAAAGCATAGAGATTAAATCCTGACTCTTTAGGGTACCAGAGGCCCAACCGTGGTTGACCCTTCAAATATTTAAAAATACGTTTAACTGCAGATAAATGAGAGAGTTTAGGATTAGCCTGATAACGTGCGCATTGGAACACTGCAAGCATGATGTCTGGGCGGTTGGCTGTCAAGTACATTAGTGATCCGATCATCGACCGGTACATGTGCTCGCTCACTTTCTGACCATCTGGATCTTTGGTAAGAGCAGGCCTTGCCGCCATAGGTGTGGGAACAGGCTTTGAATCTGCCATCTTGTATTTTTCAAGAATCTCTGTGACATATTTGGCTTGGTGAATGAGGATCCCACTGTCATTC
>JBCNJP010000017.1:27093353-27131353 GCA_039602395.1 Deinandra increscens subsp. villosa | reverse complement strand
TTATCAAACATTTTTTGAAAAGTCAATATCATGATCTTAAATCATATAGAAATGTTTATGCTCCTACGAGGTTAACTAATAAATAGTTTTCTAACTTGTCAAAAAATAAGAAACCTTTTTCTTGGAAGGACACTGACCATCCCATGCCAATTCCGATGCATTTCCGGTTGTTGTTCAAACTGCTGAGGAACAACCTCCAACTATAGGTGAAATAGTTAAGCAAGCCACTCAAGGTGACAACACTGCAATACCAGTAGTTGTTCAGCCCATATCTGTCCAAACTTCTTCCTCTACTCCACAAATTATTACATTCCAAAAGAAGAGGAAGAGAGTCACTAAAAAAATCATGCTACTCCATCCCTATCATTAATTAATGAAAATCTCGTTGATGACCACTAAAAAATTCCTGCTACTCCATCCCTACCATTTAATTAATAAAAATCCCATTGATGAGATTGTAAGGTCTGCTTCACCCGTGCAGTCTCTAACCACCCAAGCTTATGGCCCTGCTCAAGGCAAAAAACCTGAGCAAAATAAAGCCAAAAAGGGTGTCCACTTGATTGATGATTCCTCAGTTGAGGATAATCCCTTATATTTAGATGCACACTCTTCATTTACAAGACATGCCTCCACACACCTAGACCGGTTTGAACCCATGAATGAAGGTGATGTGATTCCTCTAAATGATGTTGTTTTCTAAAAAAAAACCTTCTCAAAAAGGGACATACATATGTATTTTGGACCTTATTCACCTATCCTGCATTCATACAAAGAGGTGGACTTGGGGAGTTTTGAAGAAGTCCATGTGGAAAAAGGCTATCACTACATCTAGATACCCACTGCATCAAATGGACAGTGGTAACATTACTAAGACCCAATCTAAGGAAATCTTCTCACCTACTGCAACTAAGGAACCCTTAGTGGAACCAAAGGGAATGTTTAATGATGAGGAGAATCTCAGGTGCCAAGAAACCATAGGTGGTGAGATTGATAAGCTAGGCTTGATGGCTTATCTTACTCAAGGATACTGGTTCAATCCCAGTTGAGAGCAGTTTCTCACTACATGAATTGATGACATAATATAAAAAATGTACAGTCGCAACTATCCTCACTGACTCAAACTGTCCAATCACAGGGCAAGGAACTTCTAAAGTTAAAGAATGGTTAATCCTCGAAGCCCTTACTAATTGATGATTCATCAGATCATGAGTTAAAATTTTTAAACCATCCAGAAGATCTTGGTGCATTTGAAGATGATGCTACCAAAAGGAGGGGAAAGCTTAGACTCAATCCACTGATTTTTTTGATGATGAAGACATGAACACTAGAGTCCTAGCTGACATAAACATAAATTATTTAAAGTTGCTCGCATTGAGTTGTTTAATGTCAGGTGGGCATGGAGTGAAGTTCCACTTGAAGAAGTGATCAGAGTAGCTCCTCAAAAGACTACATTGAAAGAACTTTTCTTCTCTACCATTCTTGCAAAGGGAACTCTACATCTAAATGTTGAGCATATCCACAATACAATAGAAGAAATTTTTATAAAGATTGATATGAATGATCTAGCCAATAAGAACATCAGGGTTGGGAGTTTATTAAAACTAATGACGAAGAAATAGATGAACAATATGAGAACGTGTTGAATACTGGTGAAGAAAATATGGATGATTCTAATGGAGTTGAAAAACAAAATGAAGGAGTTGAAAATGTAGGTTGAGATGATTACGAGTTGGATGATGATATAGCTGATATGTGGATCAGAGATGTGCTTATTGATCTGAATACAAGTGTGGAACTAGCGGAAGAACCTGTTGTTCCATAACTAGTAGTTGATCCGGAGGAAGTTTCCTCGGATGCTCTTGTTGTCTCGGAAACCATTATTCTCTCGGAACAACAAATTATCTCGGAAGAAATTCATTCCAATAATTCACTTGCTATGGTAATGAGATCTGACATGGCTGACCATTTCTAACTTCTGATCCAATCAGTGAAAGCTACACGATGGATATACTATGGGATGCTACAGAGGTGGGTCCTATGCTAAACACGAGGATGGTGAAGAAGTTCCTTTACTTTGACTGGGTTATGACTCCCATTGTATTGCCCATCACCCATGTGTTAGAAATTGAAGCTCCCAAGGATATATTGTAGAAGAGGTTGTGGAGAAATCAATTATGGTGAAGAAATCAGTTGAAGTGATGATAGTAGAAGTAGAAGGTGTGAGAGATGAATCTGGATATCTCAACTTATTTGGTCCTTATATTCTAAAACGAAAAAACCAAGGGAGTTAACTCCAACTGCTCCTAAGGTTAACATTGATAGTATATTAGCCAAATACAAACCAAGAAGGGGAAATGTAATGAGACGATCTCTACCTAGGTACATAAAGAGACACTTTATAAGCTCTAAGGTCTCTGGTTTCTATCCAACTCCAACTGAGAGTGGTGTTTCCTCTCTTGAGGTTTCCATTCAGAGAAAGGGGAAGGAGAAGATGCCTATGTATCAGGTGGATTATGAAGAAATAGAAAGGCTGTATGGGCGGCCTTCAATGATTGTTTCTACCTCTATTGGAAAGGAAGATTTCTCAAGGAGAGGGTTTCTACCAATCTATGACAAATCGGGAAAGAACATAGAAGGAAGGAGGAAATATGACTTCGACATCCTCTCTGAAGTTGAATAGCTGAAGATGAAGCATATATGTTCAAAGGCATCAGAGAAGCCTGAAGAAGAGAAAAGGAAGTGATTGTCATTTATCCAAAGTTGTTTTGAGAAAAAGCGTTACAGGTAGTTGATATGCATACTGTTGAATCACTACAAAATGTTTGATGGTCAAGCAACAATTCTTCACACTGAGGCTGTCATGATGATCAAGAAAGCTCTAGCCGATTCTTAAACTGACACAGCCAGATAAGAAGCAGAAGATAGTGCTTTTGTATAGAAGCTAGCTAATGACATTGAGTTTTACAAAGATAAAAATGTCACTATTGCACTTATTGGTGAAGCTAGAAGAATATCAGTTAAGGAAACGATGCAGAAAAAAGAAAAGGCTCAAGCTACTAGGCAAGATAGGCTGGATAAGAAATTTGAAAGGAGACTCAAGTAGAAAAGGAAATCTATTAGGCTAAGTGCAAATGGTAATAATCTTGTCCTGCTTGAATCTTTGAGATGCTATTATGGAAAGAGCTGGGATAGTATGGAGAATCTAATGAACTGTGTGACATGATGGATCTCATTGTGGAAGAGGAAAATGCTCTTCATCTAAGGAAGGAGGTTGATAGAGTTAATGATTAGGAAATGAGGAATAGAGAGGAAGAGACTTAGGAATTAGCCAAGGCTCCTATGACCAAAGAAGATGAGTTAAGGGCACTAAGATTATAATTCATCAACACCTTGGGTGAGAACTATATAAAGATCAACAGTTCATCATTGACCACCCTCAGGAATAGATATTCCGATGGAAGGAGGAAGCAACAAGTGATTTCAGAACAATTGGGCATTCCAAGGTGTAACATCCCAAAACTCGTTTTGATTTAAATATGTTTTATTTTAAAATAAGTGAGACTAGTGGGTAAAGTACGTTTTTAAATGGTGGGCCGAAGTAAAAGATTGATGTTATAATTAGTTATTAAGTTTTTGATTAGCTAATAGAAATGCCATGAAAGATGAGGGTGCTAGGTGTAAAATATAAATAAATGGCTAAAGTTGACAAAAAGGGCATTATAAAGGGGGGCAGTATGAAAATTAGGCAATTAAATGAAGGGGGAAAGAAATATCTGGATTTCTCATATGGAGAAATCGCAGATTACGATCATGAGAGACTGGAGCTAGGGTTGTGACCCAAAATTCGATTCCAAGCCTCAAAGTGGATAGATTCTTATGCCATGTTTGGATTTTAAGCAAACAAGCACACCAAGATTCGTTTTTGAGTTCTCAAATTCGGATTGGAGATGTCAAGTAAGTTTTCTTCTTAGTAATGGTCAAGTAGGAGTTCATCTTGATGGTTAAATTGATGCAAGATGCTAGTTGTATAGGCATTATATGTATGAATGAAACATGGATTTTGCCTTGCATGAAGTAATCCTTGTAGAAATTAGTGGAGCTTGTAGGTGGGTAAAAACCCATGTAAGGAAATCGAATTACATGATATATGTGAGAATTGATTTTGTCAAATAGACACTTTGTATGCTTATAAATGTTGTGGGATTTCTAATTTGACATAAAGAGGTGATTAAGGATTTATGTAAGCAAAATTGGAGTAAGTTAGTATGCTAAAATCCAATGCGATAGATTAGGTGTTTTCATGCACGCCAAGTGTTTTGTGAAAAGGCCTAAATGAGTTGTTGAGTTAGAAAAGAAGAGGTTACTGGTTAAATTGTTAAGTGGGGGTAATACTTGACTATTATGGTTGGTTATATTATTAATTTCCAATCTAAATGATCTAGCGAAATTATAGGTGAACGTGGTGGAAGCTCAAGCCATCAAGGAATGCCAAAATGAAAGACTTGAGGTAACATTTTAAGAGTATTTAATTTTGTTACAAAGTATGAAAATGGGATAGTGGCTTTCTAGCATGGGTAACTATCCCAAATAGACTAGAAGTAAACGATGAATCGGTTGTTTATGCTAATAGATGATGAGATGAGGTTGGATAGTTATGACCCGTTTGGGTTAAGAGTGCATAAATGAAATATGTTGTGTGCAAATATGTATAATATGACCCGTTTGGGTAAGAATATAAACGAAGTATGTAGTATGTGAATATGTGTAAGTGACCCGTTTGGATTAAGAGTGCATAAATGAAATATGTTGTGTGCAAATATGTATAATATGACCCGTTTGGGTAAGAATGCATAAATGAAGTACGTAGTATGTGAATATGTGTAAGTGACCCAGTTGGGTAAAGATTGAAATGAATGACCCGTTTGGGTAAAGATTGAAATGAATGACCCGTTTGGGTTAAGAGTGTGTTGAATGACCCGTTTGGGTTAAGAGTGTGTTGAATGACCCGTTTGGGTTAAGAGTGTGTTGAATGACTCGGTTGGGTAAAGATTGAAAAGAATGACCCGTTTGGGTGAAGATTGAAATGAATGACCCGTTTGGGTAAGGATTGAAATGAATGACCCGGTTGGATAAAGATTAAAATGAATGACCCGTTTGGGTATGAATGTAGGAAATGACCCGTTAGGGTAAGAATGATAATACCATAGGATGTTATAATAAATTTCTAAACATGACCCGATTGGGTAATGATGGGTAAGTTAAGATGTGAAACGTAAAGTATGATTGTATGACCCGCTTGGGGTTACGATGAGTAACACGAAAAGTAACTTGATTTTCATAGAAATGTGAAATGCATACATGTTATAGTATACATATTGTATGAAATGGATTAGTACCATGAGTGTGCTTTTCCTTGATATATATGACTTTAATTTAGGTAAGGAAGTATAAGAGGATTTGACCCGTTTGGGTTAGTATGAATATACCCGTAATTGGGTTAAGCGTGACATTGAGAAATCCAAGTGATCTTGAATTGGAGAATGGTTAGAAATAACTAAGTAACCAAGAATGTACTTTCGGGTGAGTGTGTACGTACTTGACACATGAAACTTGTTTCAAGAGAGGTTGGAGTTCGTTAAGTGAATGTTCCTAGTGGTAGAATGGTAAAATGTGATATGTGTGTTATGTAGTGGAATAGCTCATGTTTTTGTGCTCGGGCTATTGTTAATATGATATGATACTTAATTTGTATTGTTTGATGGTTGAATAGTGATGCTAGTAAGGATGGAGCTTAATGGGTCACGGGTTGGCTTTTGCTTATGAATGTTACGAATTCTAAGTGTGAATTCATGACGTGATCAAAGTTGTGTCTTTGAGCTTTTAAATGTCCTTAGAATGCAGGAAAACAAGGGTTGGTTGAATTAAAATGAGATGTAGAAGGGTGGAAGAAAACTGGGAAAAGTTGGGAAAATTGACTAAGTCCCAAAACTGCAGGATTTTAGCCTGATCGCTGGAATTTCTGCTCCAAGCGTATCGCTTGGATCAGAAGTCCCACTAAGCGATACGCTTGATGGGGTAGGCGTATGGCCTATTGTATCTGAAGGTTTAGGCGATACGCCTAGAAACTGAATTTGTTTTAAATGTTTGTTTGCTTATTTTGAGCTGGTTATTGTTGAGTATTCGATTGTATGTCATTAATACTAACGTGTTACTAGTGTTAATGACAGATGATAAGCAGGTTGGCGGGTCATGATCGAGCAGGAGGACTTTGGGGAACCGAACACCAATCTTCTAGAAGTTGTGGGTATTTTGTAAATGTCTTGAATTATTAAATTCCGTCGCAACTCTGATAAACAATGGATGTTAAATGAAACCTTGGTTTGTAATTAGTTGGTTATAACCCGGTTTTAATAAGTAATGTAAGCGAAATTTTCTGGCCCGCATTTTTAAAGTACTAAATCAGAGTCATTAGCGGGAAGGGTGTTACACAAGGCCTCCTGGTGCTTTCTCAGGTACACATCTCCCCTCCTCTCAACCTCAAAATCTCATTGACTCATTTATGTCCTCAGATCCACACACACATTCATCTACCATTATCGTTCCCATAACTAAAACCACTAGGAAAAACCCTCCTAGAACCGCAAGAGCTAAATCTCCACTAACCAAAAAGCTTAAGCCGAAAAACCTCTAGACCTAAAACTTTCAGTTTACTCATTTGTACCTTTGAACCTTCACAGCCTACATCCAGAGCCCATAGTACCCTTCCAACACCAATCAAACCACCACCTTCACAAACTACTCCACAAATCACACAACCTACTAAACCGTCATCCACCAAAGAATAAACACCTCCTGTCTAACCCACTTAGAAACCACAATCACCACCATCACCATCTCATAAACCACCTACGCCCTCCATTCCAACACCAAATCCAACTCCAAGCCCAATCTTCTAAGGCATAAAGAAATCTATGGCTAAGAGAAAGGGTATTGTGTATACATCCATATTCGAATCTGAAAAGGAAGAAGTCAGAAGATCATTTATCCAATAGGAATATGATGTTGACTCTAGTAAGTACAAGTTCATTACAAATCTTGTGGAGACCATCATGTATACCAAAGAAGAGGATGTTCTGAACTTCTCTGAAGATGAGCTCAAAGATATCTATATGCTTGCTAGATGAAAGACACGTCTAAGCTTTGAAGAGAATCTTCTCTATTTCAGGATTTAGATGAACATAGGAACTGAGAAACCAGAAGACATGGAAGTAACAAGTGCTGATCTAAATAACTGATACTGTAATATCACTATTAGAAGTATGTTAAGGAAGAAGACATGTATCATGTCTACCAAGCTTATGGAATTTTTTTTAGGCATAGGTCCATTAAAGACAGAAATGAGTGGAATGACATAGATTGGAAAAAACAGTTTTTATTAAGTGTTGACTTCAGAGTTGTGGATGTTATATATAAAGAAAGTGTTGATAGCATGAAGAGGAAGATTGAATGAGGAGGTCATGGGGTACGTGTACATGTAAATAGCTGTCTGTATATACAGTTGGAGTCAACAAGAGGATTTTGGTAGCATCATCTTAGGGGGAGATTGTAAAGAAATATTATCTCATGATGAATTTTTGGTGAAAATGCTAAGTCATAACTTGCTCCGGGAGAAGTTCAACCGAAAGACAAAGTTCCAAGAAAAGATGGTTGTTCCAAAAGAATGAAATTGTCTCAGAGATTGCAAGTTAAGTCGAAGTAGTAGTTGTGTCGGAAGATTCAAGTTGTTCCGGAAATGTCCTTGTTCAGGATGAACTCGATTTCTCCCGGATAGAGAGTTCATCCGAAGTTAACTATTCACTTATACTTCTCCCGGAACTGACACAGAGTACTGTTGCGGCCTGAATTAGAAATATCCCTCCGCTAGAGAAGCCGTTCAACTGTCTTGTTGCCATCTTATACAATGTATTACGCTTATAGCAACCGGTTTTTATGTTTTGGGTACTTAACGATCAAGATGACCTTTAGAGAAATTAAGGGCTATCTTTGATTTCCTCTTATAGTACTATATATATATTGTATTCGGTCTCTTTGCAACATACGCCTGAGAACCAGTGTAACAGTTGTTGTGATAATATAATAGTAGTGTTGAGTTTTCTTAATACTTGTGTTACTACATTTTTTATTTACAACTTCAAGCTACATCCGTGTATGAGTAAGAGTGAATATCAACTTGTTTCCACCCGATTGATCTTGCATGTGAGTGATACTTGTGATGTTATTCTAAGTGCATAACCACAATCCTACTGTTTCCAAGCTTTGTGTGTTCCGATCTGAGGTGATGATGGTTGTGCGGGGACAGTAGGAGAGCCCAGTAAAAAAATGTTATACTATTGACATATTCATAATATACTCTCAACTTCCATTATGAATAATATGTTCAATTATGATCTGTTTTAAGTAAATATAAAATTAAACAAACAAACGTTTTCGTTTTTATCTTTTATAATATTATAATATACATTTTACAACATCTTGATTATTAAAATTAAAATTAATATTGGCGATGAACATTAAAAATAATATTTAATTTGATTTTTAGTTTTTCTTTTTAAGTTGCTACAATAGCGATACTGTAATTTTTTTTTGAAATTATTATTTAGTTCAGATGAATAGTAAAATTAATATTTAATTCTTTCTTTTTGGATTTTTGGGTTTCTTTTTCTCTTTCTCGATTGATATTGTGATGTTTCGTTTGTGTTTTGTTGGTGGTGTAACAAAGTTTTTTTTAAGCGTTTGGTCTTTACACTTTATTCTTATTTACGTCTTTTTTACGTATCGTTATTGAATTCAACTGTTTTATGTAACAGTGTTATTATCACGACAACACGCCGGTAGCAAAATATAATGAAAGTTAAAGTCACTAGAATATTAGAAATTATTATTTCAATTTTAATCTTTGTTTATTTGCACCAAATAATCTTATAGCCATAACCCCCAAATAATATTATTTCAAATTCAACGCGTGAGAAACAGTACACGGTACTAGAATATATTATATTATTATGTAAATTTATTGGCGACCTAACTTTTCGATAATCGACATGTAAGTATATGTAGCCGGCCATGCATTATTGAGCATTTTTTCTTTTTTTTTCTTTTTTGTCTTTTTGTCGTATGAATAAAATGCAGATATAAGACTTGTAACAACTTAAAAAGCAAAACAAAATTCTTCTCGATCTTTCTTTTAAAAATATGTATTATTTAATTAATTAATTATCCATAAACGTCGAAAATGATTCCATCCAACCATCTATTTAAAGAATGATGCTTATGAATACACCAATATATATGTAACTATCATTCTAGAGACGGATGAGTGTGCAATGACGACCTTATCCACCATAAAATACGAATGAGTGTTTCTAAATAACCCGTTACCACTCTTCTTTAATTAATTTCTTTAAAACATATACGTTTCTTTTCTATCATAAGAAACAAGAAACCATGAGATCATTCACATGACCTATCATGGACATCTCTATCTTCTCCCGCATAATGTATATATATATAGGGTAAGGTTCCTTGGAAAACTACTATTATTTGGAAAACTGGAAAACCAAAGGAAAGTTATATTAAATGAAGGCTATTTGGGTAATTTGACAATTTTTTTTTCTTTTTTTTTTGGTTTCACATATATCCACATGATAACTTTTTAAAAAACAAACAAAAAAAGAAAAAAAAAAGACAAAAAAACAAAAAAAAAAAGAGAAAAAAACGTTTTTTTTTGTTCATCTTGTCCATCCGACTATGTTGCATATATGCAACATAGTATGTTGCATACGTTGCATATATGCAAAATTGTATGTTGCATATATGCAACATTGTATGTTTCACATGTTGCATATATGCAAAATAGTATGTTGCATATATGCAACATTGTATGTTTCATATGTTGCATATATGCAATATAAAAAACATACAATATTGCATATATGCAACATAGTCGGACGAACCCATAAAAAAAGAACGTTTTTTTTTTAGTTTTTTTTTAGTTTTTTATTTTTTTTAAGGTCGTAAGGTGGAAATTAGTTGGATAGACACGGAAATTTAAAAAAGAAAAAAAAAGAAGCACCAAAATGACCTAAATAGCCTTCATTTAATATATTTTTCCTTTGGTTTTCCAGTTTTCCAACTAAAACTTAGTTTTCCATTGAACTTAACCCTATATATATATATATATATATATATATATATAGGGAGAAGATCATTTGAGAACTAATTGGGTTTGAGAACTAAAATGAACTAATCTTAGCCACTAGTTTATATATATGGAAAACCCCCCCATGAATTTGAATGCTCCCCTTTGAAAATTAGTGGCCCAAATTGGTTCTCAAGAGTTCTCAAAATAAAAAGTTCTCATTTGAACCTAACCCTATATATATATATATATATATATATATATATATAGTGAAAAGTTCATTGTAGACACCCTCATAAGTGTAGACATGTAGACACCCTTTTTCACCATTAGATCTCTTGATCTAGTGGTTGTGATAATTTCATTTTTTCCTTTTTTTCCTTTTTCTAATTGTTTAGAGCATTTCACATGTGAAAAAACGCTATTTCACATGTGAAAGTGTCTACAATGAACCTCACCCTATATATATATATATATATATATATATATATATATATATATATATATAGTTAGGTTCAAATGAGAACTTTTTATTTTGAGACCACTACAATTCATGGGAGGGGGGATACATGTAATAAACATGTGGCTCAAATTAGTTCTTTTTAGTTCTCAAATCAAATTGGTTCTCAAATGATCCTCTCCCTATATATATATATATATATATATAGAGAGAGAGAGAGAGAGAGAGAGAAAGGATAAAATGAAAACCCACTTGAGTTGGAAAAACCATGAAAACTTTTCAAAAAAGGGGTAAAAAATTCATTTTTTTTTCTAATTTTTTTTTCTAATTTTTTTTATGGTGGTTCTCTATGTTATAGAGCTCCCCTTTATTGAAAAAAATCAAAAAAACGCCTACTCGATTTTTTTTAAAAAATTCTCAAAAAATTGTTTTTTTGCATATACTTAGTATCTCGGCCAAAACGGGGGTAAAAAATCGTGTTTTTATTTTCATATTTTTTTTATACATTCTACATCCCATTTTAATACTTTTGGTGAAAAAAAATAAAAAAAGCGCCTAGGAAATATTTTTTTAAAAAATAATTAGTGTTTTATTTACATACGTAAGAAGCGAAATTTACATATGTAACTGGGCTTTAGTCACATATATAACGTGAAAAATTCCAGATTTCGGAAATTTTTTTAAAAAAAAACCCCTAGGCGGTTTTTTGATTTTTTTTCACCATGGGGATCGATATAAGGCAAAGAATCACTAAAAAAATTTTGAAAAAAAAAAACTTTTTGGCCTCGTTTTTGAAGAGTTTCCATGGTTTTTCCAACTCAAGTGGGTTTTCAATATATCCTTACCCTATATATATATATATATATATATATATATATATATATATATATATATTTTGGAACCCACTTTGAGTTGGAGAATCGTTGGAACCCGGTCAAAAACGCGGTTAAAAAATGTTTTTTTCTCTTAATTTTTTTATGGTGGTTCTTTATGTTATAAACTACTCTTAAATGAAAAAAATCAAAAAACCGCCTACTAGATTTTTTCAAAAAAAATATCAAAAATGTCTAGGTTACACATGTAACTTTTGCGTAACTGCAAATATATGCATTAAAGTTACAGATGTAACTTTTTTCGTAACTGAAAATCTACTAGGCGTTTTTTTGATTTTTTTTTATTTAAGGGTAGTTTATAACATAAAGAACCACCATAAAAAAATTCAGAAAAAAAAATATATTTTTTTTACCTCGTTTTTGACCGGGTTCCAACGATTCTCCAACTCAAGGTGGGTTCCAATTTATCTTTTCCATATATATATATATATATATATATATATATATATATATATATATATATATATATATATATATATATATATATATATATATATGGTGAGGTTCATTGTAGACACTTTCGCATGTGAAATAGCTCTTTTTCACATGTGAAAGTTTCTAATTAATGAGAAAAAAGAAAAAAAGAAAAAAGAAAATTAATCACAACCATTATATCAAGAGATCTAATGGTGAAAAATGGTGTCTACCTATCTACACTTATGGGGGTGTCTACAATGAACTTTTCACTATATATATATATATATATATATATATATATATGGGATGAATATATTGAAAACCTTTTTAAGTTGGAAAAAGTGTGGAAACTTTCCCAAAACAAATTTATTTCTTCAAATTTTTAGTGATTCTATGCGTTAACACAAGCTCAATGGTTAAAGAAAATCAAAAAAACGCCGAGTAGTTTTTTTTTTTAAATTTCCGAAACCTGACTTGACGTCATGTTACACATGTAACAAAATGTTTAATTAATTTTTTTAAAAGAATTTCTCGGCGCTTTTTTGTTTTTTTTTCACCAAAACCATTAAAAATGAATGTAGAATCTATAAAAATAAATCTAAAAAAATTATATTTGAACCTCTTTTTTGGCCGATTTTTTTTTAAAAAAAAATCAGCTTTTAAATATATATATTTTTTAAATTGACTAGTCTTTTTTTTTGTAAGGCCTTTGCATTAGAAATTCTTTTTTTAAATATATATATTCCAAGAAGTTCAGAATGTGAAAGCAGTCTAATGCTAAAGCCTAGGGGAAGATTGTAGAGACCCTAATTTGTAAGGCTTTTGCATTAGAAATTCTTGTGGGCTATTTTATATGTAATTGGGCTAATTAGTGTGTGGGTTGATGGGTTGTTAGGTCCGGTCGTAGATAGGGTATGTGGGCCGAATTTTGTGGCTTGTTTAACAAGTCTAGGTATCCACTATATAAGGAATAACTAGTCTACATGTTTAGGGTTGTTGCTTCTTGTGTGTTTTGGAGACTAAAGGTGTACCGAATTCTCCTTGAGAATTCGGCTTTCATAAAGGTGATTGGCAATCGGATGCTTCAAGTATTATTCAATCGGTTTGTGTTTCTTTATTTTTTTCTATTCATTCGTTATTAGTTATTTTGATTATTCTTGAATAATCACTAATCATCGGATTCCGCACGGTGATTAGTAGACTTGATATCGCGTGAGGAGAGATTTCAATCCTTACAAAGACAACTGTTGATTGTGCTGCTTTGATATCTGCTTTAATTTCATCTTCTTTTGGAATGATTATCAAAAATGTTATTGATGCTAAGTTGGCTAAAGAAGATTTTAATGAAATTGATGATGATCATTTGGATGAAATGGATATGGCCTGGCAATTGGCTATGTTAACTCAGAGAGCAAAAAGATTCTTCAAGAAAACTGGAAGACAGCCTAGTGATTCAGGTGGAAAGCTGGGATTTGACAAATCTAAAGTGAAGTGTTACAAATTTTCCAATCTGGGACATTTTGCAAGAGAATGTCTGCAATCTCATGCCAACAAATCTGATTTAAAACCTACTACCAATGGTACTCAATCGTCATCAAGTAATTCAAATGCAAGAGCTTTGACTGTTCAAGCTGGTGGGACTTATGATTGGGGAAAAGTCTTTAATGAATCTGCATTGATTGTCACATCTGCACAAGATGATTATTATTCAAACACAAGTTCTTATGAATCAGTTGAGGATGAAAGTTATGAATCTAAGGTTGATGGTTTGTTAAAAGAAAATGCTTCTTTGTTGAAAGGAATTAGTCTTCTTACTACTGAACTCCAATTAGTAAAAGAAGAATTGGAGGTTTCCAAGAAAGAAGGTAAGGTGTTTGAACTGAAGGTTGCAAAGTTATCTGAAGAAAATGTTGAGCTAGTCAAAGAAGCTGAAAATGGAAAGCTGAAGATTTCAATGATCTTTTTGAGAAATCCAAGATTAAGCTTGATGTGCTCAACAAGAGTTCTGATGAACTTGCTACCAAAGCAGTAGCTTATCAGATTGATAATGAAACATTGTTGGAAGAAAAGAAGGAATTAGCAAGGGTGAATAAATTGCTGAATGCAAATATTGATATCCAGAAAACAAATATGGATAAGTTGAAGAAAGAATTGTTTGTTGAGCTAGATAATTTGAGATTACCGAAATCTGAAACATATCGTGTTGCAAAGAAGTTGATTGCTACCGAGAAGGAATTATCTGAAGCACAACAAAAGATATAAGATTTAAAGATCCAGGTGATTGGTACACATCGTCTTCTAAACAATGTCACAAATTTACAATCGTTCAGAAGCTTTTTAGCAAAAGATGAGAATTTTGATAAATGTTCGACAAGACAGTTTCACCCCTGCCATTATTAAGGAAGCTGTCAATATTATGACGGAAAAAGGTTAAAGATTGTGATTATTCTAAGTTTTCTAATTCTAAGTCTGACGAAGAGAAGGTTTTGAAGAAAAAGAAGAACAAAAAGAATGAGAAGAAGAATGAATCTGATATTCCTAAATTTTCATAGATTGTGTCTAGTTCGTCATCGACTGAAAATGAGAAGTCAGCTACTTCAACTGAGAAGATTCGTTCTCATACTGATATTGATGAGACAATTTTCTATGCACAAAAGGATCTTAAAGAAGTTAAAGCTGATTTTTCACGATTAGCAAAGAACAAGCATAAATTTGCTAGTTCGAAAGAGTAGATTTCTCCTAAAAATGATGGTTTGGGTTTCAAGCATGAGACAGGAGGTCTGGTGTTGGTGCCAATCTTGGCATCCATCTCTAGAGTAGCACTTGACAGTCCCGACATATCCTATGCCATTGTAATAGGAGAGATACAACGGTCTATTGGTCAGAAAACAAAAGGTTTTCGATCGGAAAGGCGGGTTTTCGATCGAAACAAGGGTTTTCGATCGAAGGGATGTTGGGTCGAAAAGGGTTTTTTCGGTTGAAGGGAGGGTATTCGATCAGAGAGGGGTTTTCGATCGTGAGATCAGGATCGAAAAGGGGCTTGGTAACGAAGACTTGATCGAAAAGTCATTTTTTCGATCGGGTAGAGTTTTGGCTCGATCGAAAAGTCTAGACGGATCGAAAAGTCTACTTTTCGATCAGGTCAAAATGGGACTAGCCACAGAAACTGATAAAAAAGGTCTTGATAAAAAAAGGGCAGGACTTCGGCGATCGAAAAGCTGGACAAGATCGAGAAGCCTGGTCGAAAAGCTATAATCTGGATCGAAAAGCTAATCGAGAAGTGGGACTCTCGATCGAAAAGCTATAAATTTGATCGAAACAGGAACTGAGCCACAAATTTCAATCGAAAAGCTTAGAAAAATCGAGCTTCTCGCTTCTGACTTGTTCAAAAACTGCACAAAATCACACAGAATCCTCCTGTTTCGAGCTAAAGAACTGACAATCACATAAAACCTCAACCATTAGTTCAATAAAGCTTGAATCCGATATCGCGAGAGCCTCGAAACAAAGTTTCTTCGCTGTGATACCAATTGTAAGGATCAAACTAGTTCCTCACGTGATATCAAATCCTATAATCACCGTGCGGAATCCGGTGATTAAAGGTGATTCAAGAACAATTGAAAAGTATAACTAAATAATGATATAAATAATTAGAAACACAAACCGAATGGAAAAAGGAACACTTGATTAATCAACGGTTGCAAACACTTGAAAGGAATTAAAATTCTCAAGAGAATTTTGATGCCACCTTGTCACCTTAGCCCTAGCTTCAACAACCTATTCTAGATACTATAGGGTTCTATATATAGGAGATGATATACATGCAAAACAATCAATCTCCTAACCCTAATCTAGATCACGAAATTTGGCCCCTATACACAACCAAACCGATCGGACCCAATTAACCCATTAAACCTACAAAAGTTAGCCCAATTACAAGTATTTATTAGCCCACAAGTATTAGAATAAACCCAAAACACATCTAATGCAAAAGCCTCATTTTCTAGGTCTCTACAACATCAAAATGGGTTCAGGATCACAGGCGTCGGGTATTTGATACTTTTTATGATCATTTTGAAGATAATGTGTTTTGTGAAACTATTCACGTTCCTATAAGATGGGCAAGAACAGTCGTTTGTGTTACAATTGTCGCCAAAAGGGGCATATGGCACAAGATTGTCCGGTTAGTATTGTTTTTAATCAAAGAAGAGGAAAGGCTTCATTTGTTTGCAAAACTGCCAAACCAAAGTTCATTGATGAAAATGGCAGAGTATTTGATGAAGTTAAACCTACATTTTACAAAAAGCAAGAAAGATTTATTCCAAACTTTTCAAATGTTCCATTTTTAGGTTGTTCATCACATCCAACTATAACTATTTCATCAAATACTAATTTACAAAAATAACAACAACAATGGAAATCTAAACTGGTTTTGAAACAAAACCAGGACACTGGTCGAGCAGAAGCAATTCAGTTCGGGTCATTTATAAACTAATGTATTTGACTAGTGTGCAGGTACTTCTAGAAGCCCTATCGGTGATTGAAAAGTTGCTGATGGAGGAGTATTCTGCTTATCTTAATTTAAATTTCATGATTCATATTTCTAACCTGAAATTTTTTCTGAAAGCTAAAACAGACAGGTATCCGTGTCTGTTGATCAATTTTCTTTCTTTACATTTCGTTTATAGTTCAGGAGGAGAAAATTGAAAAAGCCAAATATAGTGTCTTATATTTATAAAATGAAAATTCCTAAAAATAGAGTTTTTCATTTTAGCGGGAGAAAAGGCATGCTATGGGGAGAAATGCATATGGTGAATGTGAATTCATGCAAAATATAAACATGCAAAATATAAATTTTAAGAAATTGATCATTGGGAAATGATGGTACATTGGCTTCCGTGTCTAACTCATGGATAGAGTAGATGAAAAAGCCATAAGATCATTGTTTGATGTGCTTGGTAGGCTCCGCAAATCAGAAAGTATTCAGATGTGATACACATTAAATGCTACGCTTGACCATGTAGATAACATCTTGAAGAGTTTTTTATGAAAAACAATAAAATATGTGAAAAAGAAAAATGAGAAGTCACTGTGTATACATGTGTTCATTTTACAAAAATTTAAACTTGTTTGATTTTCTTTTATTTCTCAAACGATCGGACTTTCTTTGCGTATTGAAAGATCGACCTGATTGTTGTTCGTTTGAGGTTCTGCTATATTTTCTTTGGTTTTTGTATAATTCAACGGACTTTACCGACCTGATTGTTTTTGAATTATACAACTTCAACTTGTTTTATTTTTGTTATTTTGTTAAATCCGATGCCTTATCTGCGTATCGAAAGATCGGCCTTTTGGTAGATGATTTAACGTTCTTATTTCTTTTTGTATGGAACACAGTTGACAATATCATGAATACAATGCACTATGTGATGATCACAAGTGTAATCACACGAGCAAAAGAAAAAATGTCTGAATATGTCTGATAGTGTGGGGTACACTGGTCAAAGCAAATAAATAATACCTTAACATATCCAGAGGTTATGAGTATGATTCTGCCTGAGTTTAAGATGGATAAATTATACATGCAATCAACATGGCTTGTGTGTTTCAGTTAGTTAGTTCAGTGTGTTATGTTCCCAGATAGTGATCTTTCTCAAAAACAAATAGAGTTTGATTCTGTATTGCAATTTTATCTCATTTCAGAAAATACAAAAAGATTTTCGGTGTGTTTTAGCATAAATTTGAAAAAAAAAAGTTTGTTTTGATATGACTTTCTAAAAGCCAAAAAGATTTTGTTTCTGCTTTGTTTTCTATATGATCGACACGGGATACACATCAAATTTTAAAATTCATATCTTGGAGTCTCAAAGAGACGTTTTGCACCAAGATCATTTATGAACATGTACTAAAGTGAAAAAGAATGTCACAACTTCAAGACTTCTTAAGCTATTGATAGAGATGATACACACTATCCATCGTCATGTATTCAAGATCAGAGTAACCATCAAGTTGAGGGGGAGTTTGATTGAAGATACAAGTTTATGGATGATCAGATACTGAACACGTTGAGGGGCAGTTTGTTAGAGCATGATCGGTTCGTCATGTGGAGTATATGAACAAGACAATGATACAAAGATGCTGCTTACGAAGTGACACACGAAGTCACACTTCATGATCTCACAAAGTGACATGAAGTGTCACTTCGTGTGAACTTCAGTTCGTGTATAGTGTGTCGAGTATAAATAGAACTTTGTGTGTAATCTTCAGTAGAACTTTGAGAGCTAAGTGTGTGTTTCTAAAGTGTGTTTTCTCTGAGTATTTCCATATTGTAAACTTGTTCTTTGGTGATCAATATACAATCTTTTAATTACTTCTTTGTATTCGAAATAGATTGATCGAGTAGACTATCCCTCGCTCACGTTCTTTCAGGTTTTAACAGCTATGAAGGGTTTTTAGAGCTCTCAAGGACTACATTTTTGTAGCGTGAATTGTGATGTTCAATCGAGTGAGTATTTTTATAGGGTTTATGAGTACGGTTTGAATTCATTGCGTTATTAATTATGGTCAGTTGGGAGGTTGAAGTTAATTTAGTTCTTGCACTGCATTTAATGTCTCATCCGCCCAAACAATATTAAACTATATGTATATACATTCTTAGTTTCAAAAATGTATAAGTTATTATTAGTAGTGTTTGTTAAGTTTCCCAGGTCTTTTGTGACATTCTGGCCCGTCGAGTGGGGCCCAAATCTTAAAAACGGATAAAACAAATAAAACCGGTAAACCGGGAATCATATACATAGACGTAGTATGTCAATTAAGGTATTAGAGGAGTCTAGTAGCCTTAAAATACCTCACAAACATCACACATAAGTTCTCAAATGCTAGGGCTTTCTCTGCGTGTCCACAAGACCGACTTGATTGCTAAGTATTTGGGGTTCTGCATTATTTTTTGAATGAAACACTATGGACAATATATCTCTGTTGTATGTGATAAGCAAGTCTACAATATTAGTTTGAGAAATTTGCTAAATGTAGCTTGGCTTGAATAAAAGAATATATAAAACTAATAAATCGAGTTACCAATATGCTAGATTGTGTGGATGCCATGTTATCTGTGCTTGATAAATATACCTTAAATTCATATCTAGAAAACTATAAATATTGATCTGCTTAAGCTGAAATTAACTGAAAATTCTCAGTTAACTTGTGTGTACAATAGGTACCGCTAATATGAACTCACGCTGTGATCTTTCTCACAAAAATAATTAATTTAATGCATTTAATTTCTGTTAATTCATTTTTGTTCTTGTTGCATTTACTTTCGTTTTTTCTATTATAAAAAAGACCAAAAAGATTATGTGAGTGTTTTAGCATAAATTTTTGAAAAATAAAAAAGATTTTAGTGTGTTTTGATATAAATTTTAGAAAATTCAAAATTTTTTTATCTCTGTATTATTTTCTGATCATCCGATTCTGAAGAACTGGTACAATTTATGAATCATGAGAACCTAACCGTAGCTATTCATCATCAATTATTAGCTAATTTTGCAAAACTGAAAATATTTCAAAGTTTGAGGCTAAAATACAAAATTTTGAACATTTTAGACCAAAATTGAAACATTTCAAGTTTGGAGTTATTTTTGGAAAATTATGGGCCGCCGAACCATTTTTGGTTTGCAGCCACGAACCAAAAGAGGTATATATATAGGAATGGTCCGCTGGGTCATCATTTTTCCCAAAACCTCTCAAAAACCCTAGCCGAACCATTTGGTCTGTCGTACTGTGTTCCATCGAATTCTCTTGTTTTACTCACTCATTCTCAGTGATTTTTGTATCTACAGGTTCATGTGATTGCAGGGATTCGTATTCTGGTTACAATTTTAGTTTCTAATCACATTTGAGTACATTTTTGAACCAAAAATGAATTGATTTTTAAAACCTCGAACGGACCGTTGATTTTCATAGATTTAGCTAGTTTCAAGTCACAAATCTAGTATCAGTAGTCTCAGTTTAGTTTCTAGAATCTAGATTCATGCTTTGATTGCGTTAAAATTGGCTGGATTTTAATTTTTGATCGAACGACCTTTCAGTAACTGTTCGTCCTCCGAACCGTTGGTTCACCCGCTGAACCATCGGTAAGTCACAGAGAACCTTTGGTTCGTGACAAATTTGGTTCGTTTGGTCAAAATTTTGAAAAAGTCAACAAAACTATGGTTCGTTTGACTATTTTTGGTTCATTTGAAATATTTTGGTTCGCCTCATATTTTAGTTCGTTGGTGCATTATACCAAAAGTTGTTCGTTTATGTAACTAAGAACAAATTAGAGTCTACTAATCACGTTTTTGAGTTCCCCAATGGAATTTAATGTGTTTACCTTAGTTCAATTTCAGTGACGGCTGCAATGTTGCCTACAAGTCAAAAACATAATATCTGTGAGCATCTTGGAGCATCTGCTAAGCAAGCAAGTCACTTTGGTGACATCTTCAATTATTTTCAAGGATCGAGAATTCATTTTGCTGTTACTCATAGAGTGTACCCTCCCAAGAATTATCAATACATTTTAGGTTACTACACATGTTGATTGTGTTGCTGTTCCTAACTACATATGTGCTCGAGTTCAAGACACAAATGTTGTAATTACCGAGGAAGATATTTGAAGGTTTTTGAGGTTTGGAAACACGGAAAATGATCCTACTGAACTTGGGAAGGAAGATGTGATTGATCTATTAAAAATAATTAAATTTGATGGAAATCCATATGCTGAATGGTTGTTAAAATCAAATCTGCATGTTCCTTATAAGTATCTGATGCATGTGTTATTACACTTCTTAGGAAACGGATTGTCCAGTCATGATCAAATGAATTTGAAGATGTTGTCTGCTTTGACTGGATTATATTTTACATACCATATAATTTCTCCGAGCTGATATTTTATTAAATGAAAGAAAACATTTCTGTGAAGAAGAAAGTTCTGATGCACCCAAGATTTCTACAAATGATTATTGATAATTTACATCCGAACTTTGTGAAGAATCCTACATTTGCTATGCAACTTGCACACATGAATGAATTTGCAGTTAGGCGGCTTCTAGTTTATCAGAAAAGAGACGGAGATCCTCCAACAAAAAGATTAATTGACCATCTGGAAATTTCGGAATATGTTGCACCTGAAAATGGTGCCGCAAGACACGAAGAAGGTAGTTTGGATGATGATTTGGATTACAATGATATTATTAACCCACCTGATGAAAGAGTCGATGATGATGAAAAAGTGAATGTAAATATGAACGAGAACCTACATAAACAACATGTTCAAGAACCTGTGGTATAACAAGAAGCTAAAAATGTTAATGTTGCTGAGAATATTCAAGTTGATGAGAATATTCAGGATGATGAAATGGATGCTGGTGATGTTAATGCTAAATATTATGATGATGATGATAAATCGGATGATAATGACAGTGATTCTAGCTATACTGACTCAGGCCCTGATCCAAAAGACAATTTGGTTCTTATACCTCTCAAAGGTCAACAACGTACTGTGAAAAGGGATTCTGCGGAACATCTCACATATTTAATTGCTACTGGCCAGGGTGTCCAATATATCAACAAAACACAGTTCAGCTTGATGATACAGAATCCGATGAAGAGTATATTCCACCGCAAGGTGAATCAAGCAAGCAGGCTGAAGCTTACAAGAAAGGCAAAACTAAAGTTTCTAAATGTTCTTCAAAACACAAAGCTACGGAAACAGTCTCTCGACAGTTGAAAAATGTTGGTACAAAGTCTATAAATGTTGAGAGGAAAGGGGCATATCTTGGAAGTTCATCTAAGAAACAAAAAGTTATCAAGTCTCCTCCACCATTGAACAAACTGCCATTGAGTGATTCTGCTTCAATGCAAGTTCCAATTTCAAATATGCACCTACTACTTTTGTTCAAACAAGGGTTCATGGTCAAACTATTCAATTACGAATGCCTTTTGTTTCCACAACTGCAACAACTATAAGTCCCATTCCCGATGCTGTAAACAATGAGCTTGTTGTTCATGTAGCTGAATTAACTGAACAAGTTATTGCATTACAAGCTGCAGATCGTGCAAGGTCTAAAGAAATAAGAGCTTTAAGAGATACTGATACAAGAAGAGATCAAGAAATGCAAGCTCTAAGAAAAAATGATCGCACAGAAGCGCACGAGATTATTCAACTCAAGCATCTGACAAATACGTTTGGTGATCAGATTCAATTTCTCATGGATAAATTATCTGCTCAGCGGTAGATAGATCTGAACAAGGATGATACATGCAAGGATAGGATGGAATTTTTGAATGATGAGGAAGAAGATCCTGAAGGTGTTGCCGGTAGTGGTGGTTGCTGGTACTGCTGCTGCTGATGATTCATCTGTTGGAGAATTGGCTGCAGATAAATATGATGTGATGCCGATTACTCAAATCTGATCGAGTGCTGTGTTTGGTATGTCTGAAGTTGGTGGAATAGAAGAGGGTGAATTCAGTCATACGTTGACCAAAGAACAACTTGCTGAATTATTTGCTTTATTTCTTTAGGATGTTGTAACACCCATATCAAAGTTTAACATTTTATGACGTTTACTAACGTCCAAATTTTGGTCCCAGAAATTTTTTTTGTTTTATTATAGCAAAATACATACTACTTTATTTAATTGCTTTGAACTGTCCTTAGAAGAATGGTTTGGTTCATAAAAGATGAACTTCTATTTTTTAAAATTTGGGCATGACCCGTTCGTAAGTATTAAAATCCTTACGAACATCACCTATTGTAAACAATCCCAGAAATACAATCAATTCAATTTAACAAAGTAAAACTATTGACTCATAGTCGAAAGACTACGGTATCCGTGGAGTTTAACTCCTAAACATTTATAGGCCCACCCGACTAGAGAAGTGGTCATACAATGCATTGCCTCAAGGCAATGCTTGCAAATCGTCATCTTGATAGTGTTCGGCTCTTCGGCAAGCCCGATGGTGATCCGGGCTCCAACTTTATCTATCCTGCAATTTACACTAACTATATTAGTGTTTATTGTCACAATGTGCGTAAAATCAATTAATCATAAAAGAAAAGCATTAATTGCAGAAATTGGGTTCCAGCGTATTGCCTAGAATGAACCATTCTCCAAGCGATACACTTGGAGGTCAAGCGTATTGCCTACTTTGAGTTTTTCTCCAAGCGATACGCTTGGAGCCAAATTTCTAGGGTTGATGGCCTGTTCGGCCAAAATTTTCTACTTAGCCACATTTTGGTTATTTACTCCAATTTTCCCAATTTGTCCATCAATTCACTTAGGTCTTTTCCTCCCTTACCAAAGACCCTAAAAACACATCAGAACATGTTATTACATAATTTTAACCACCCCATTTCAGGTTTAGTTGATAACTAAGTCTAATTATTATATTTGGCCAAATTCCAACCCGTTTGACCCGTTAAAACTCACTATCAAGTAGAGCTCTATTTATACAATACTATGGCTATTTCTTTTCATTACCAATAAACGATAATTGTTTTGAATCACCATGTCATCTTACATTGTAGCAATTTCATAATTGTGGCTACGTAGAGCCATTTAACCTATTTGACCCATTAACATAGGTTCCAACAAGGCATATAACCCTTACGCAACACTTTTTTCAATTCGGATATGGTTCCTATGGACCATTTATCTATTTCAACCCGTTTGACCCGTTTAGGCCCCAAAACATTAATGGATCTAAACTTTATGGCTTATGGTTAAAATTCAATTTCTAACCCGCTTCTCCCATTCTAGAGGTTTAGTATTCACATTTACATTCCAAATGAGTTTTCCTGAATTCTTTGATTCGTTTGTTATTCAATTACCTCTATATTATAGGCTTCTTAACCCATTCGGGTCATTCATCACTTGATTAACATTTTAACACATTATCATGATCCCTACGGACCATTTATCTTACCATTTTTGGTTTAACACCGTATGGTTATCTAATAACCATTTATCCATTCTTGGCTTCATGGTTCCAGGAACCATTCATCACCTAGTTAACATTGTAACCCATTATCATGATCCTTGTGGACCATTTATTTTACTATTTTCGGTTTAACACCGTTATGGTTTTCTAATAACCATTTATCCATTCTTGGCTTCATGGTTCCAAGAACCATTCATCGCCCGGTTAACATTGTAACCCATTATCATGATCTGTACGGACCATTTATTTTACTATTTTCCGTTTAACACCGTTATGGTTTTCTAATAACCATTTTTTTTCCATTCTTGGCTTCATGGTTCCAAGAACCATTAATCACCCAGTTAACATTGTAACCCATTATCATGATCCCTACGGACCATTTATTTTACTATTTTCGGTTTAACACCGTCATGGTTTTCTAATAACCATTTTTTCCATTCTTGGCTTAATGTTTCTAAGAACCATTCATCACCCAGTTAACATTGTAACCCGTTATCATTAACATAACAAATCAACACATAATTATGGCTTCTATACACAATTTAGCATTCATGTATGTTTACCTACAAGGTTCAACATTACACATTTATGAGGTCATAATGTAACGTCGCTTTCATTCATAATCAATTTCTTGGAGCTTGACTCTAATTGTTTGTCTACTTAGTTATATTCAACTTCTTGACTTGTCACATTAACCAAGTCCATCATTTTTCTAAACAATATGCAATTCACATCTTTATAGCATCTATGATTCAATAAGAAAGGTATTTGTATGTTCGTGAGCTATGGATCGTCTACTCATTCAATAGTAAAACGTAGTAATTCGAGTAAGAAATCAACACGATGAAGTAAATACAAATGAGATTTCTATTATAACCAAAAGAAAACACACACTGATTACACACAGAGAATTAACCAATAAGTTCTATTCCTATACAAGACGATCTATTTATAGTTGCACAATTCTGTCCGAACCAGCTATCACCCGAACTGCCACTTTGGGTCAGTTCTTGTGCACCCAAAGTGCACCCGAATTGGCATTTCGCATCACATCGGACAGAGACTCTTTTGTAGCTCTTGTATTGTACTTGATACTTCACACACATGTTCTGATACTTCACACGACGAACATATAATGCTCTAACAAACTCCCCCTCGATGTGTGCAGTATCTGTGCAGTATCTATCCCATAACTGTTCTTTCACATAAACTCGTATCTTCAATCAAACGCTCCCTCAATCTTGACGGTTAGTCTGATCTTGAATACTTGACATTGTAGCGTGTGTAATCTCTTTATCAACAACTTCAGAAGAATTCAAGTTGTGATGTTCTTTTTCCACTAAGTACTTGCCAATATAAATAATCTTGGCGTAAAATGTCTTTTTGAGACTCCAAGATATTCAGATTTTGAAATTTGATTTGTATCCCGTGTTGATCAATCGAAAAGAAATTAGAAACAAAATCTTTTTGATTTTTCAAAACTTTGTATCAAAACATACCTAAAATCTTTTTGGTATTTTTTGATATGAAATGTAAATGCAATACAGAATCAGACACTTTTTTGTCTTTTGTAAGAAAGATCACAACTTGGGATCATATTGATCATAACATGTTGAACTACACTTTAATTTCGATTATTGTAGCACATAAGCCATGTTTATTGCAGATATAATTTGTCCATCTTTAAAATCAGGCATAACCATACTCATAACATCGGGATATGTTAAGATATTGATTAGATTTGCATTGACCAGTGTACCCCACACTATCAGACATACTCAAATATGCTTTGCTTATCACACTCTGTAATTTTACTTGTGATTTAAAACATAGTGATTGAATTCATGATATAGTCAATTATGTTCCATGCAAAAAGACATAAGAACGTTAAATCGTCTACCTTACATTTGATCTTTCGTTACGCAGATAAGGCTTCAGATTTAACAAAATAAGAAAATAAAAATAACTTGAAATTGTATAATTCAACGAAAATCAGGTCGTTCTTGTGGACAGGCAGAGAAAGTCCGATGAATTATACAAAACACCAAAGAAAATAAAGCAAAACCAGAAACGAACAACAATCTGGTCGATCTTTCGATACGCAAAGAAAGTCCGATCATTTGAGACAATAAAGAAAATCAAACAAGTTTAAGTGTTTGCAAAATGAACAGATGTATACATATTGACTTCTCATTTTCTTTTCACATATCCTTATCTTGATATATCATGAGATATGCATCAAGATGTTGTCCACTAGATCAAGCATCAGATTTAGTGTATACCACATTTGTATACTTTCTGATTCGCCAAGCTTACCTAGCACATCAATCAATGGTCTTATGACTTTTTCATCTAGTTTATCCATGAGCTAGACATCATTAGCCAATGTACCATTATATCCCAATCATGTCGGATACAATTTCTCATTTTTCAATGTTTTTGTTTTCAAATTTTCTCCCCCTAAAAATGTCAAACTCTTTTTTTTTAGATTTATATTTTTACTATTTGAAAAGCAACACACTATTTTTTGTATTTTTCAAAGAAATATACTCCCCCTCAAACTAAGACGGAGTAAAAAACAAAAAAAGTGATCAACCAACACGAATACTTGCATTTTAGCATTTTGAAAAACACAGGATTTTCAAAATGATTTGAAAATTCATTTCAATTTAAAACACAGATATTCTACCGTTAGTAATTCTTCAATTACCAATAGGTCTTTCGAAAATACCTGTTGACACCAAATAAAACATTAGTTGCTCTGGGATCGACTCGATTTAACAGTGTCGAGTCGCCCGGTGTCTTCCACGTACTCTTTGTTGGCCGTTGAAACTACTTTTGGTTTCCATATCATGGTAGATGAAAATTTTGAATCAGAACCTGAAAGAGAATCAACCGGTGTCTTCGGTCGGGACCAAAACGGCTTACTGGTTCATTTAACCTTTGGGGACCAAGGTTCATAAAAAAAATTACCATGATTATCCACATATTTAGCATTGTTGTGGATATATGCAGTGCTCGGACAATTTGCAGCCATATGTCTAGGTCGACGACATGCATAACAAACTCTTTCATGTTGTTTAGAATCATTTGAAAAATTCTTTGAATTTTTAGAAAACAATGAGTTATCAGAACAATAAGTATCAAAGACATCATCTGTTCAATAATACCTCGGAGATCGACTCCATGACAAAACTTTATAATCCGATGATGAACCTCCAGAATAATAAGAATTCTTGGAATAGATGGCAGGAGGTTGCTTCTTCGGAGGTTGTGATGTCTTTTGATTCTTGACTTTCAGAACATTTCTTTCTTCATTTAATCTTGAGCTGGAACAGGGTTCTCTTGAAAAACAAATCCTAGTCCTTTATGCTTGAAACCAAAAGATTTGGACGAATTAGCTTGAGAAGTACCAGCAGCACTTGTTTGATGTGCTCGTTGAGTGAAAGTGACCTTGATCTCTGGTATTTTGTTCTCTTTGACCAGAGTCTTTGCACTTTCAACTTCAGACGAAGTAGTAATAGAACTACCAGTCACACTCTTATCAAACACCACTTCATTTTCCAGCAAAGATGAACCAGAAGTAAACTTTGGAGCTTTACCAATCTTTTCTTTCTTCTTTTCTGACTTGGATTTGTAAGAGTAGCAAACTTAGAATAATCTTGCAATTCTTCCTTTTAGATCAGGAAAACTGAAGAAAATTGAGATAAATCCACTGGTGCATGAAAACCTTGTGAATATCATCTACTTTTGCACTATCAGCATTTCTATATTTTTTATACTAATAATTCAACAAAGTTGGTGATATATTGCAATTTTTAACCTGTCTCTGTAGATATAGAATCTCCAATTTCAATTCAGCAATTTTTTGTTGAGCAACAAACAAATCTTTTTTAGATTGAATGAGTTCATCATTTAAATCGTTATACTCATACGTTTGCCTTTTTTCTGATTTCACATTCTGCAAATAGCTCTTCTCGAACATTTTCCCATTTCTTTTTGAAATAATCAATGTCTTTCGTCAGAACTTCATTCTTGTCACGAATATCAACATTGTCAACTCTTAACTTTTTAATTTCATTTTGAAGAATAATGACTTTATCAGCAGCTTCAACTGCAACATCATTAACCCTTTCACATTTCTGTTGAAGTGGATAAGTTTTCTCAAATAAAACCTCAAAGTCTTCAGCAGCTTCTGTAGCTTCAACTTTGACTTTGTGACATTCTTCAAATAATATAGCTTTTTCTTTCATCAATCTTTCATGAATGGTATTCAAAGCATAATATTTTTCTTTAGAACTTTCCAATTCTTGCTTCAACACAACAAACTACTCAGTCCACAACTTGACATCTTTTTCCAAAATAGAATTCTTGTTATTCAAACCAGCACACTTATAACACTTGAAATCTTCTTCTTTGGATTGTTCCGCCACATTTGCTTGATTATCTTCAAATGTTGTTGCTTTTGAACTCATTTCAGAATCAGTCAAAAATACTATCACTTAAATGACGAGCCCTCAAAGCAATAGCTTCATTATCAGTATCATGTATTGCATTGATATCAATATTCTGATATGTATGTCTTTTAAACTCAAAATCAGCATTCCATGCAAATTCATTTGGATGCCAGAATATTTCTACCAATCTTTCATCCATAGACACAAACGCTCTCTGATCTCTACTTGTTGAACCCTTAATCAAATGAGCATGTTGACCAGATTTCAACTTATTATTAGTAGATGTTGGATATTCAGGAGCAAAATGGCCATTAAGTGAACACTTGTAATTGTGACGCCCACTCCCAGACTTGGCACCAGGAGGGGTCACGCATCGGATTTACTCATGAACACGTGGCACAACAGAGATAAGCAGCGGAAAATTTAAAACTTTTATTTATTATAAAGCCAAGTACGTAAAGTAATTGAGATAATTTACAATCTCTCTATATAGTGACTAACTATAACCGTCTTTATTTATCTACACTAAGCCAGCACGTCGAACCGCTCCTCTAATAGCTTGCCCGATCGGTCTCTTATCACGAGGGCTCCGCCCTTGCTCCTAGACCTAATATACATATGTTTTTGGGAAAAGGTCAGCTTACGCTGGTGAGTTCTACATTTTAATAACTTTACCTCGTTCGTGAGGTTAAATCCTTTGGACCTGCAAAATCTCTTTTTATAAACATTTATCAAGTATAACACATAACAAAGTCATACATAAAATAACATCATAATCAAACACGTTTTTCTGGAAAACATCTACCTCGATAACCTTTAGCTCCTATGACCTGGATTTCATATACTATACCTTCTAGTTTCGAATAGTGCTCAGGTGACTTCATCTGGAAGCCCCCAACCTCAGTACCGAGAACAATTCTATTCCTTCTATACCTTCCCTATTTCAGCTACTGCTTCAGGTCGGATAGTGCTCCGCCTAACGCATCCATTGCAGCGGATCCCTACACTACCCCTTTACTCCATCGGGTATCTGACCCGGAGCCATGCGCCCAGTTCTGGTAACCGTCCTATAACCTTACTTCTTAATACGTTCTAATCATTCTATATCGAACATCTTCTCAAGCACCACAGTACTACTACCCGCCCTTAGTTAGATATCCAGATGACTTAGGTGTACTAATAAACATGATAATATACTCATATACTGCAACAAATGAACATCCCCCAATTTACCTAGGTGTATGTATACAAGATGTACCAGCGGTGTATCCTCCACACTTTCGATATACCGGGTGACTATATTACCATGCTTGTATACAAGATGTACCAGCGGCGTATCCACCACATAATAATATAGCAAATGCATCACCTATTCTCATATAATCACACATTCTCACTTATGTGTTTATTAACAAACCCTTATCATCTGGACACCTAGTTTCAAAGCAAATATAGCACATAATCCTAATAATCATTTCATATGCATTATTCTATCATAATCATTTCATATACATTACTAACACGTATAACCATTCACAAGCATCCTCATAACATAATATGTATTACTTCAATTAGTTCATCAATTTATCAGTTAAGATAAGCAAACTTTCAGATAAAAGCATTTGAATGTATTTTCATAATACAATATGTATATCAGCATGAAAACATTAAAACATTTAAAAGTGGGCTCGCAGAACTCACCTTATCTTTTTACTCGTTAAACTTGGACAGAACCTCCGACAGAATCCTTGGTTAACATAATTTGCGTATCGTATGGCATTAACGCAAGGTTTAGCTGTAAGTGAATAATTTTTGGCTTGTGTATTAAATAGCTCATTGGCGGACTATTTTGAAGGCCTATGTGATAGAATATGTGAAAATTAGTTCGGTTATGGGTATATTGGGTCATTGGGCCAATTTAGACATGTTTGGGTTCATTTATAAAGAGTTTAGATGGAGTTTAGTGGGCTTATGTGGTCCGTTACGAGAATTTTAGGTAAATTAGGGTTAGGAGAATGACTTGTTCACCAAGTCTGTCATCTCATATATATAGAACCCTTTAGTTACTAGAAAGAGGTTGCTGATTTGGAAAAGGGGCTAGAGGGTGTTCACGAAATTCTCATTTGAGAATTTCGCTTTCGTGTATTGCAACCAAGGTTATCAATCAAGTGTTCTTCTAATTCGGTTTGTGTGTTTCATTGATTTCAATTATTCTTTTTAATACTTTTCAATTATACTTGAATCACTCGATTGTTTGGATTCCGCACTCTCAATCGAGGTTAGATATCGTGTTAGGGCCATTTTCGGGATTTACAATTGGTATCAGAGCCAAGAAACGTAAGTTTCGAGGCTCCCATGATATCAGATTCAAGTTTTAGACGACTAAGGATTTGAGTTTCTTAGTGATTTTCAGCTTTTAGCACGAAACGGAAGTGTTTTTACAGGTTTTGCACAGGACAGAAGCATGCTGCTAGGTTTTCACAAGCTTTTCGACCCGTTTTTATGCTTTTCGATCGACTTCTTGATCGAAAAGTACTTCTCGGTTCCCTGCTTTTCGATCGAAAAGTCCCTTCGTGACTTTTCGATCAGCTCCGTTTTGATCGGAAAGTCCCTTCGTGACTTTTCGATCAGCTCCGCCTTTCGATCGGAAAGTCCCTTCGTGACTTTTCGATCGGAAAGTCCTTTCTGTGACTTTTCGATCAGCACCCACTTTTCGATCGGAAAGTCCCTTCCGTGACTTTTCGATCAGCATACACTTTTCGATTAAAAAGTCCACTTTTTGATCAAAAAGTCCACTTTTCGATCAAAAAGTCCACTTTTCTATCAAAAAGTTCACTTTTCGATCAAAAAGTCCAATTTTCGATCCAAAACTTGACTTTTCTATCCAAACATCACACTTTTCTATCCAAACCTCCGGCTTTCACTTTTCGATCCGGTCAAGTCTTTCCGATCCGAATTTGCGCTAGAAATTCATCCAAAGAAGATCATGGCACCCATTCTACCAGGTACCACTGCATCTACCAACAACAATGAGATATGTTGTAATCCCAAGTGTGAGGTTAAAGAATGGGAACGTAAATTCACAAATGAAACAGTAAATCATGAATCAACTGCTAGAGATCTTGGGGAGTATACAAATAAGGCTAGAATATTTAGAGAGAAACTGGAAGCTGCTAAGTTAGACATTAAAAATCTTCAATCTCAGGTGAGTGATAAAATCACCTATTTAAGAGTAGCTGAACGCAAGGTGGAGGAATTGACTCAAGAACTCACTGAATTAAAGGCAAAGTTTAATGTTACTGAAACTACTTTGGAGAAGCATCAGAACATTCAACAGAAAATGATGGAATCTCATCATGCTCTGTTTAACTCAGTTGATCGACTGAAGCATGTCAAAGACAAATACAAGGAAATGTTCCTCCTCCACGACAACACGAGTACATCAATTTGCCCAAAACTGCCGAGGAATTGATGGAAGAGTCCCTAAATGAGGCGAATATGGTATATGGGCCTCAGCCTGTGTCCGTAGCTAAAAAGTCTATCAAGGAAGATACTCACACAAACTGTGTGAATAACACGACTGGGAATGAAAGTTCAAGCTCCAGTGAAGTGAAGAGAGCTGATGAAGAAAAGTTGGTTCCTTATCCAAAGATCGAGACTCCTTATTCCAAAGTTGTGGATGAGGTAAAGCGGGAACGAGTGGTGATGACTACAAGGCCTAATGGTAAGATATTCATGACAACAGGGTCTATGTTCATTCCGATTGAAGGAGAAGAGCGACCCTCATTCACCACTAAGTTCAAAGGCCTGGGTCATGATGATGGTTTATCATCTTACATTAAGAGTATAAGGCCCAAGATCACCATTAAGCCTCCAACTTCAGTTCCCATCAAGATTGAAAGGCCCAAAACTACAATAAAATCTCCAAACTCATCAGTGGGCTCATGCAGTGGAGACACAACTTTCTCAAAGAAACCAGTGGGCCTAACAGCTGAAATGTCCAGTTCTACTCAATCTTCTACCAATTGGAGATCTGGATTCTACCCAAAGATGCAGACAAACCATCATGTTTCTCCATCAAAGCCATACACCTCAAATGGCCACACTTCTGACTTCTAACTGAAGAAGCAAACTTGCTTTAACTGTGGAGTTCCTGGTCACATTGCTAGAAACTGCTTGCATCACCCCTATGAGCCATATTTTCCAAAAAGTCAAAGTGTTTCATCTCTGGAATCAGTCAATTCTAAGCCAATGAAGGTGCAACCACCTAAGGCAATGAAGACGGTTTCTCCTAAGATGAAACCCTCTGATCAACATTGGGGCGCTGCCAAAGAGTAGAGAAAATTTTCAAATCAAAAGTATGTTTTTCCAAATTATGATAATTTTCATAAAAAGGTGAAGAAACCGATTTCAAAACAACACAATGTTGAAAAACCTAAAGTTACCTCTCCAAAGGTAACTAAAATTGTTTTGAAAAGGAAAAATGAAATGAAAAAGGTTGAAATACCTAAAGTCACTACTTCAAAGGTGACTAAAACAACTTTCAAATCATCTCAAATTTGGAAACCTAAATCAATGGCAGCCACAACGCCAATCCCTGATTTTACAAAGGGCATGTGTTTAAAAGAAGTAACTTTCACTGACTCTTCAGGTATACCCAAAACAACAATGGCCTGGGTACCTATGGCTAACTGATCTCTCACTTTGTGCAGGAACAGTCAAGGAAGACTTTCATTAACCTTGTTTGTTTGTGATCGTGATTGTTTCAGGCACAGGATAGGAGACGTCTCTCTACTACATGACATGAAGATTTCAATGGAGGGTATGTTTCCTTGTGAAGAGGTAAAACTGAAAAAAATCAGCAAGGTACTGTTTAAATTGTTTTCCTTTTGACTAGCCTCATATGATATGTCTTTGCTTGCAACGAAAACCTAGTTCTGGAATGTTTTCAAACGATAATCTTTGAAGGTTAGCTTGGCTCTGTGTCAGTGTGTTCATAAAATAAAATAAAAAGTTAAAAAAAAATTAAAAATATAAAAAAAAATAATAATAAAAAAAGGAAACAGAAAAGGAGTGTGTTGTTATTTAAAAATCAAAAAGCAAGGGGAAAAATAGAAAAGATGAAATTGTTGACCCCTCGGAAATTGCTAAAAAATTGTGCTCTTTAATTTTTTTTAACTCTTTTGTTCTTGTTTGAGAAGTAGGGAAGTGAAATAGATTTCCGTTTTGGAGACAGCTGACAAGCGTAAGGCAGATGTGAAAGACATGATCCATGGTGATATGCTCGTAGGCTCAGCTCTTTAATCTGAAAAGGTATGCGTTACACACTTAAAGATAACGTATGACAGTTTGTTGGGTAACAACACTTAGGTTAATTGCATTTCTATTTGACTGCATGTTCAAGTTCCCGATACACACGCTTGTCTCCAAGAGTGTTAAATTGAGCTCAAAAAGTCGGTGTCCCCTCTGCTTTGCGTGAGCAATAACCTAGGGATGCTTCGCATGTATGTAATGCTCTCCTCTGCTTTGCGTGAGCAATGACTTGGAGTTGTCCATATATACGTGCTTCTAGATCACCTAAAATAAAATAAAAAATATAAAAAAAAATGTATGTATACACCCAAAAGATGTCAAAGAGCACAAGAAAAGAGACCCTCAAGTGTCCAAAACCCTCAGCCTTTGTCACTGATGAGAGCATTCATAAAAAAAATTCAAAAATTCAGTTGACTTTGTATATTATACCCAAAACATCTATGTGATCTATTCTTTCTCTTCTCTACCAAGTCTCGAGCTCAGTTTCAAACTTCTGGTTCAGGTTGTAAAGATATGTTGTAGGGAATATATATGCTTGATAGTGTGTAATAACATGTACCTAGGATTTGTTGAAACCCACTTGCTGTTCATAATTAATACACAATTAAAAGATAATAAAGTGACAAACAACCTGATTAAGAAAAGGTTTCGAGTTTAAAGTGGATCAGTATATTGGCAAACACCTGGACGTGCTCGAGTAACAGAAGCTGAAAAGGGTTCCTCAGTCAGTTTCATACGGTTTGATCCCATAGAAACCTTCTCGTTTAATAATTTGGTATGTTTGTTTTTATTTTTATTTTTCTTTTGTGTTATCTTAAGTTTTTATTGTTTATTTTTTAACCATGGCCAGGTTAATTTAAAAGTTTTAATAAGTTTTTTTTGGGTTGTATGCAAGAAAGTATGACCCCCCTCAGAATCTCAGGGGAAGATAATGTGAAGTGAGTCATTGGGTTTAGGGGAAGTATTTAAAGGAAACTTGTAATTAATGTTAGGGTTTGTATTAAATTATATCGATCTCCTGCTAACCCAGTAACCAGTCATCATTTGCTGGTTAGTGTTTGTTCCATGTTGTGCATGACAGGTTAAATGCAAATGAAATGACATAGAAAAGAAAAGTCAGTGAGTGTTGCTACTGATCAAGTTGAAGAACCAGCCGCAAAAGGACTTACCCTATGCTCAGGGGAAGTTTGTTGGTTGTTCAAGTGAAGCTTCCAAAGACTCAAAAGACATCATTCACATGTCAAGGGGAAGCTAAATACCGTCAATTCAAGATGTACAATCAAGAATGCCAAGATATAGGTTTTCAAAATTTATCCTCTGAAGTCAATGGCAAGTCAAGACAGTTATTGATGACTCAGCAAGGACTCGACAGTTTTCAAGAAGGAGCAAGTATTTGAGAATCCTCCTCTCATTACTTGGTCATCATTTGAAGTTCAAGCTGATGCTGATTGAGAGAACACTCCCTAAAGTCTTTCGTTGTTGCCCAATGAAGATTGTGAAAGAAAAGAATCTTCATCAACCCATACTCAAGCCAAGGAGAAGACTGCAAGTTTGAAGATCGAAAGTAGAAGACATTTATTATCACAAGCCAAGGGAAGATTGTAAGGGAATAATTTGTGGCTTGTGTATTAAATAGCTCATTGGCGGACTATTTTGAAGGCCTATTGATAGAATAGGTGAAAATTAGTTGGGTTATGGGTATATTGGGTCATTGGGCCAATTTAGACATGTTTGGGCTCATTTAGAAAGAGTTTAGATGGAGTTTAGTTGGCTTATGTGGTCCATTACTGTTAGAGCATATTCCTATGCTACGTGTGTCTCGTTGTATCTAATCTAGAGCGTCTGTGTGTGTCAAGATAGTCAACTGGCCGTAGTAGTTGGTCAGACGAACCAGATGGTACATGCGTACCAAATGGTACGTGGGTGGTACGCCGGCCAGTTGGTTAGTGACTATAAATAGTTTGTGTTAGAGAGAGTTCAGTTAGTTCTGTCATTCTACATCTTCCTAACTGTGTGTATTGAGTGTGTTTCTCTTTCTAGCTTGTATCTCTTTGTGAATCAATTAAGCAGAGCTTTATTTATTCATTTATGTTTCTCTGATTATCGAATCATGTAGTAGTAAGATCGTCCAGTGGTTTTACAAGTGGTATCAGAGCAATTGGTTGCTCTACTGCTGTGATTTTGGTAATTTTTCAGATTCTAGAGAAACAAAGTGTGGGTTTTCTTCGTTTTTCATCAAAATTTTCGTAATTCCGAGTGTTTCAGAAATGGAAAATGATTTCTGAGTGTTCCTAGTGAGTTTTCGCACTTTTCCGAAGCAAATTACAGTCCAAATTGTCAAAATTCGCGAAAATCCGTCGATTTCTGTTTGGTACGTTTCTGGTACGCTCGAAGAACAATCTGGTACGCCGCTGGTCCAGTTCTGGTACGCAAGGCAATCTTCAAGTTGGTCCGTGGCAGTTATTTTCTGGTTCGTTGACAGTTACTCCGTACCATTTGGTTCGCCGTACCAGTTTCTGGTATGTTGAGTTTATATGGTCCGCTGCTGGTTCGTGAAGCTTCTGATACGTTGAATATTTTTGGTTCGCTGCTGGTACGTGAGTTAAACTGGTACGTTGGAGGTTCATTTGGTCTGCTGATTGATTTGGTCCGGATTTGGTACGTTGAGAAACTTTTGGTACGCTCGCAGAATACATGTGTTCACTAAAACTGACGTAACTTGAGAACCGTTAAGAGTAATGAGAGCTAATACCAGTCAAAACGTTCGTCTCGGCGAGATCTAGACACTTACTGCCTAACGGCTAGTACCCTACAATTTAAACCCCAAAATCTGCTTGGAAGACGTCCGTTTTTCAGTTTAAAGTTTTTGCATTCGGTATTGTAATTTCAAGATGAGCAATTTTCAAGCATTTTCAGCTATACAAACCTCGATGCAAGCCATGATGAACTATGATAATGAAATCGGAACAACCCAGAAAGTTCCTAAATTACTTCGTTTAGAAGATTATCATAGCTGGAAGAAAAGATTTGAATCTTACATATACTCACAAGATGTTGATTGTTGGATTCCGATTGAAAAAACAATGAGTAGATGTTGATTGCTAATACGTTACCAAATTCGATAAGTGATTTTGAGCCTGAAGAAAAGAAGGTTTTTGCAAGAGAAAAGAAAACTTATAGTTTTCTTACAATGGCATTACCTAAAGATTTGATGCACCAGTTTAAGAATTTTCCAACTTCGAAACAATTATGGGATGCTATTAAGGAAAGATGTGAGGGTAATGATCAGTACAAGAATACTCGAAAGAAAGTTTTGAAGAAAGAGTTTGATAATTTCGGGCTTTGTGAGAATGAGAAGATCACAGATTTGATTGCAAGGTTTTCACATTTGATCAATGAACTTGACATTGTAGGTGTTAAGAAAGAAGATGATGAATTAAAGGAGAAATTTCTGGAAGCTCTACCCGAAAAGTGGGAGAATTTTGTGATGATGTTGTCTAATGATCCAAACTACTCAAGTTGGACAGTCAATCAGCTGATAAGCAAATTACAAGCTCGAGAAATGGAATTACTTGTGAAAAAGTCAGCAACTCCATCTGTTCAAAATCCTGAAATATATTTTGGAGAGAATTCTGCTACTGTTCATGCTAAAACAAAGTCACATTCTATTTCAAGCAGTAATCCACCAGTAACAGCTTTTCTTGCTGGAAAGTCTGAAAACACTGGTTATTCTTCGGGTTGCAGTTTTACTATTCCTGATAGATCATCAAGCAAATCTACTTCTAATCAAGCAACCGAAGGTCTAGCTGCTTTGTTATGTGCGTTCATATCATCTTCGTCTGGATCCATATTTAGTCAAATTGGTAATTCTGGTTTGGTTCCGGAGGATCTAAAACAGATGGATGAGGATCAGCTAAATAAATTGCATTTGGATTGGCAGTTGGCTATGACTGTTGAAAAAGGAAGACGGTTTATGGGCAAACATGGAAAAAGTCTGTTATGGGAGGAGCCATACTGGGTTTAGATAAGTCCAAACTGAAATGTTACAAATGTTCTAAATTAGGACATTTTGCTCGAGAATGCAAGCAATCTGCTTCTAAACCAAGTAATTCGGATAATCATGATCACAATAAAGAGGCAAAGGCTCTAGTGACTGAGGGAGGTTATGATTGGGCTGCAGATTTTCCAGATAAATATGCATTTGTCGTCCACTCTTCAGAAAATAATGGATTAATGGCTAATATGGAGGTTGAATCGAGTGGATATGCCTCTGAGACCAA
>JBCNJP010000017.1:27076302-27092853 GCA_039602395.1 Deinandra increscens subsp. villosa | reverse complement strand
CAACACATCACTTTCCTTCATGGGTCTGGGTGGCTCTAGATGTAGATGCTCAGACTTGAGTATGGTGCTAAGGGAATTTGTTAAGGAATGGTATGTTGAGTAGGAGTTTGGCGTCTTGTTGGAAATGCTGGAAGTTTCCCGTCTTGGAGCATAATCAGGATGTAAGTGCTCGCGCTTGAAAACTCGTGACGAATCATGATGTGGTGAGCGGAACTATAGTTATGACTACAGCTGTAAAACATCTTGTTTACATATTTGGATTCATATTTTCCACCACTTCAAGGGTCTCTGGAGTATTCTAACGTGGATGAGACTGACTTCGAAGGTTCTTTCGGCTGATCATATGCGTGATTGCGCTACAGACTTGTCTTGTTTGACGTATAGCTTAGCAATCTTCATCAAGGCGTCATGGTTTGGGGGGTGTCTTCTTGGCCATGTAGCTTGCTAATCAAATGATCATCTCACACCCCATTAAGAAAACCCATTACCATAAGTTCATCAGTAAGGCCACCTATTTGGATACTTTCCATATTAAAAGGAGTGATGTATCTTCGACTTATTCATTGTCACGACGGCATATGAGCATGATTTCAGACTTGTCTTTGGTGTAACCCTTTTTTTGTGAAAACTGTTGGAAGAATTTTCCTAGCAATTCTTCGAAACTAGCAATTTATGCTACCGAGAACTATCAAAGCACAAACGGGCCACACCTACAAGGGTCTCCACAAACATGTGGCACCATACGGGTATTGACCAACCTTCTACACCCTCGCGGTTATAAACGTATGGAAATGATGGCTAGGGTCAGTTAACTCGTTATCTTAACCCATAATATTTGGCATTTCCAATTTAGCTGGGAATTCCGCCTGCGCAATAGCCACAATAAATTTGGACTGAGAGACTAGCACAGTGGGGCGATATGGCCTAGAAAATTCGTTCGTGCAAGTATGGCGCGTAACGTGATTTATATATAACACCGACTTAGCGCCCGGTTAACTAGAAGTCTGATTAAACATAGACTAAAAATTAGCAGTACCTGAAACAGCATTATAGGGAGTTACTAGCAGAGCGACGATCTGAGTTGTGGTGCCTAATGAGGGAGAGATGGGATCGAAAGTCAAGTGAGAACATGCACTTGCCAATTGCAGTCCCCAGTAATAGCGCTCATACTATCTCTTCTCCTCCCGCCATTGCTCGAACGATGGTACTACCACAGAGTTCTGATTCAGTGAGGAATATGGGTTGGGCTGAGTGCTGCAAGTGGAAGGGTATGCTGGAGTGTAACTGAAAACATTTGCTCCTAAGGAACCACTAGATTGGTTCGATGGGTTAGTTTGACTTGCCGAAAGGGTGGCAGAAACATGTTGGTTTTGATTTTGGGTAGATAATGTATGAGCAAGAGGTAGATCATCATCACTGACATCTGTTTCCATGGGTGCATCAGGATTTGGAGGGTTAGGGTTCAGTATGATGGGATCATGACCTAACCCTTTGTTTCTGAAAGGTGACCAGAGTTTTGCAACATTGGAGGAACCGGTGGCTATTGATCGGACATTCTGAAGAAGAACTGATGATCATGAACTGAGAATCACATAAAGAAGAACGGATGGCGCCAATGTTTGATACAAAATTGTCATCGGGCTGGAATAAATACCTAGACCAGACAGATATCAATTCCTCTTATAAATCTGATTAGCAATGATGGGTTACATTTAAACAGCACGTTAGGACCTGAACAGAGCCGGAGATTGGGCTCTGTTTTTTGCCCTCCGGCGTAAGAATCAGTCATCGAAGTGATCGGAGAAGAGAGTGCTGTGTGAGAGTGAGCATGAATATGATACCTAAGCAACTCTAAGTATATATACTTAGGGTAGCATGGGGAGTGTTCATGTGAGTCGCGCGTGGGTGCACGTTGATCCTCCAGTAATCTGTTAGGGATGGATGGTCGAGATCAGATTGCACACATTGAGCGCTGGGATACACGCCACGTAGCATAACGGATTTCTCATGTCATAAATGCTTGATTATTCTGTGGTCCCCAAAGTGTTTGGGCTGGACCACCTCACTGAAGACATTCTTGCGGTTCAAGAAAGACCCGTATATGGCCCAAATACATAGAAAATCATATCTATCTTCTTCCAGTTTGTAATTGCAAATTACGGATTCATTAACCATCAAATATTAAAGTAATTTGAACAATCGAAATGCTTAGAGCCACGACATATCTACCATAAGACCTGCATCTCATCGCCCATCCAGTGTCCATTGATATTCCCTATCCATCGATAATGTGACAAATGCATGTCAAATGGGTGGAGTTATGACTCTTCCTTCCGCTCGTCACCTCCGCATGTCATTTAGGATGACATTTGTTTTTTTAGTGTGAGGACCACATTAAAATTATTGTGTTTAATATTATTAATTTCTAATTTTGATAATTTCACTATTATACTATATATAATTGATGAATAGTAGGTTACATGCCTTTTTACTACCACCTATAAGACATGCATCTTATCTTCCTTTTCAGTAGGAACTAGGGTTGTTCGAAAAGCGTGTAGCTCAGTTGTCGCTCGAAAATAGCTTGGAAAAAGCTCACTAGAAGGTGGCTCGGTTTGTAACTAAGCTGATCCGAGTTAGCTCGATTTGTAAACGAGCAGAGTAGGAGCCAAGGGTGGCTCGGAGTCGGCGCATAGCTCACTTGGTTTTGGCTCGTTGGCTCACTCGGTATGGCTCGATTATGTTCACCTTTATTTTTAATTTTATATTGTTGAATAACAACGGCCATTAGCAATCTAAATATAATATGTACAAAGTTAAGAACATAAGAACATGGAGAATATGAGAAGAGAAGTATATATTAGTATTCATATGTGGTCATCTATCAAATACAACAAGTCCCTATTTATAGGGCAAAAGAGTGATACATACTTAATGACGAGAAGGGGTTATGGAAAATGGATAGTCATATAATATTATTCATAATACTCCCCCTTGACTATCCATAGAATGAAATAATATATTTCTCTTTTAATATGCTTGGGGATGCTGCCTCATTAAAAACCTTGCTAGGAAAACCCAGTGGGACAAAACCATAACTAAGGGAAAAAGAGTGCAACGCGTATTGTCTCCCCCTCATTTTGACATGTATGATTTATGCGAGTAGCATCGATCTTCTGTGAAAATTTGCTCAGTACTTTTGCAGCAGCTAATTTGCTTCTTGATCCCTTGATGAGTAATTCCTTAGGCTGACCAATGTTATATGCTCCTTTTGTAAAACTCCCAAATTTTAGCAAATTGTGTTTCAAATCTAACATAATAGCCGATTGTGGTAGGAAGAAAGACGAAAATGATTTGTTTGATATTATGGATGACTGGTTACGTAGGGATCGTTTCGTTTTTGTAGGCCGACACTGACACTGAGAGACGAAAGCTAGGGGAGAGAATGGGATTAGATACCCCAGTAGTCCTAGCCGTAAACGATGGATACTAGGCGCTGTGTGTATTGACCCGTGACATTCCCAAAGGTAGTTGACTTCATTTCTCAGCTCCAGTTATCGTTCTTCTCAATACAGTTCCAACAAATCGTGAACATGTTCACTGCGTCACGTCTCATCTCATAGATACAAGATCCAAAATAGTGTTGTATAACAATGTTGTATTACCTAGCATCTTAATGACTAACAAAACTTTTTTTTGATGGGTTAGTAAAATATAAGTCTATACCTTTATACCTCCAAAAAAAATATTCCAACGTCTCATCATTGGACATAGGCAATATTATGCAAATAAATTTTAATAAATGATATATCTAAAAAGAAATGCCAATGCAACAACTCCACATAGTTTTAGTACTTCCACATAAAAAAAATCCATTATTTGAAAATGGTCATTTTCTATATTAAATAATCTGACAATCTTTAGCATATATGATGGATAAGTATATTCTGGTGTATGGACCATTTTGTATTTCGAGATAATCATGCGTCATTATGAAACTTAACAAAACTATTTTTTAGTCCATACACATAACATGATAAATTTTCATAATATATTCTCAACGCATTATACAAATGCTTAACACATTATAATCCATCAACAATCCATTATGGACTAATTTCTTTCTGTCTTGACTAATTATACATATGCATTCACTCATGAGGAGTTTGAATACATAAAATTAATGTTTAACAAATCAATTTAAAAATGATAACATTATACCATTCTTATCCATGGTTTATTGACATATCATAATCACCATGTGATGTTTAATGGTGCACAAGGATTATATATTTAAGATGATTCAGACACTTTCAAATATTTGAATATCTTGGGGGTTTATATGGACTTCTGATTATATTTAAGCATTCAACATATACAAAGAATGGTAACGTATCCGGATCCGAATGTGTATACAATAATCATAACGCTCTCGAGAACTTAATCTACATTATTATTTTGGCATTTAAACCCTCTAGAGATTTCATGTATCATCATCAAGTGATCCATATACCTAGGATATCATAATATTCATAAGACGCATATCAATTCTCTATTGTATTACCAAACTAATAAATTGTTGGAATCTCATTGCATCCACCACCGGAGAATATGTCTCCTCATAATCAAACTTAGGTCTTTACAAAAATCCTTGTGCCACCAGTTTTCTTTCTATTGCTTAATATTATTTTCACATCATGCTTTTGTATAATAGACCTGTTTATATCCAACATTTAGAGAATTTCACTCTGCCTGGATTGCGTCTTTCTATTTTGGCCAATCGTTTTTTCATCACAGGCATATCTTACTTCTTGATCCTTATCATTTTATTATTTCTAGCGCTTATTATATCCAAAATATTATCGACGTCGATTTTGTTTCGATTCCATATATGTTTAGACATGATGTAATTTATTGAGATCTCTTCATTATTTTTCAGGCACCTGAGGTTCTTCTGGAACCATCATGTCTAATGTCTCTTTAAGGGACTCTTCTACCTCGAATTGACCATCTTCATTAGTTGCTCCAATTTTCGAGGATATTTTATTATTAGAATCGACTAGTCTACCATGATTCAGATGTGCCATAGACTCATTATCATCATTTATTTGTCCTTCTATGAAACCAATTTTAATTGGAGCATTAGCAGCTGGTATATGTGACTTAATCACTTTTTTAGGTCAGTAAATACATCTGGTAATTGATATATTAAACTTTGTAAATGAATTATCCATTAAATTCTAGTTCACCATGGTTCAGTTTGAGGATCAAGATGATACACTGATAATTCACTATAGCTTGTAGTATATCCCAACTACTGTTTATCTCTCCCTGATGTTGGGAATGTTGTTTCATAAATCTGAGTTGTAAAAATAAATCTATCATTATATTGCACAACATTTTTTCCCAACCTCTTTTGAGGTCCCATCTTTGTGCATTGTGGTGGAATAATTTCAATATATATCATAAAACCGAAACATTAGATGGGAAGTGCTGATTACTGACCATAAATCAACTATAACAGGGAGGAAGTATTATAACTTATTGGCTTGATATGAATTAATGAAAATTCTTGTAAAATCACATGCACATTATATATAAAAATAAACTTTTGCTCTCATGATATTGGCTTTGAATCAATCGCAGACGTGTGGTAACCATCTGCAACAAAAGCAATTCGTGTACAAACTTAAACAACATGAAGTTCAACACTTATTCCAATAATCATTTGTAACTTGGGGATTATATTCACCATTAATATTACCAAAATAAATATGATTATTAGGAAGAGTGTGCTTGCTATCTCATTAGCTAAGCCACAAATCATGCAACCTTCAAGTTGCGAATTTGGTAACCATTTAGACGGTGCATCGATTTATAAGACTAAATGGTATATAACTTAGGATATATATATCATTATATCATTTATCACTTCCAGATCACTTATGGATTCACACCCATTTTAATCGGTAAATAGTTCCCTTAAGAGCAAACATTAAATGTTCGTTATCAATTTGAAGAATTTTCTAACATTCAATATGTTTCACATCATCATTGACTCGGTGTGGTCTAACGGGTCATGCCAATAAAATAATCATGATCTATAAACTTTCAGTTTATGATCGTATATGCTTTTGTCGCACCGATGCTTATTTAATAAGCGATTAAAATACAAGAGAATGATGTATCCATTCAACCATTCGTGTAATGTCACGTTTCTGATCTTCACACTTTATTTTCATGTGATCATTCGCTTCTTTCGCCACTGTGGTGGTCGATCAGATTCTCGTCATGAATATCATTACAATCTCTTAATTACATCTATGATCATCATCATTAAACTGATAGACATAAATTTGCACTCACTTAAGGGAATGGAATAAAACCAAACAGGTTTCATGATTTTCTCAAACATATGCATATGAAATCCTTTCATACTTTTACATACTACTGATACTTCATGTGCATACTAAATGTATGAAAACGAAAATTATTTTGTCTGAGTTTTCTCATAATACTCTTCTCTTAAAATAATATTAAATGAGAATTAATGTCTGAATCATTCAAGACTTACTGGCCTTAGATCCTATGGCCTTACATAAAATGGTTCAGCTTTTAAGGAGCATGAAACTTCGAGTATCATTTCTAAGCATATTTATAGTTTTTCATAAGAGTGACAATAACCCACAAATGGGTCTTTATTTGTAATAATCTACTACCCTTTATACGAATAATTTAAAACATCTAGAAGACATGCTATGATGTCAAAACATGTAATCTCAAAGTTATAACATACCGCTATATAAACATGTTAATTATCTTTAGTGAGACTGTGATAATAAAACACAACTTTTTCTTTTAATCATTTAATCCAGTGCTATATAATTGATAGCATATTGAGAATGAGGTGCACAATAAAATCTAATTGTACAATACATGATACTATAGCATGTCATTATATGAACTTGAGCTTATAGTAAACTTGTATGATTCGAGATGCTCAAGTCTTATCATTTTGACTATTACATGACTTCCACCAAAATAAAATAGTTATGGAATCTTAATGAATGCATTTAATATGCAATATTCATCTTATACTCATTAAAGAAATAAAAGAGTTATGATATGTTGTATACCACAAACATCTTGTTAATAAAACTTACATATAATATCAATAAATTTATAATAAGTAGGTTATACAATATGTGAGTAATAATAAACCATAATTTTGGTTTAGTTATTCTATTCATTAGTAGCTAGAATAACATCATAAGGATCTTGTGTTTTTAATCCAAACACAATGATAATCTCTCCATATTTTTATATCATCCATGACCACAACCAAGACTTTTACTTTAGTCATTACATGAGGAGACTATAACCATGACTTCCACTTTGGTCATTATATGTTGTCACATGCCCACATATGCTTCTGGAAATGGGGTTTTACCAACGAGATGAGTCTCGTGATTTTTTATTAAGAGCTCATTATTTTGCTAGGCCACAAGTACACATGATATTAGGCCATATTTGAGGTGTGAAATATAGAGAATGTTCTATTTTTTCAACATCTCCTTACTAGTAATATTTTCACCACATAAAACCTTGTGATCAGGTGATAACACAAGTAATATATCGCGATTAGTTTAACTGATTCATGCATGCCACATTTAAATAATTAATTTATCAGGTAATGAATTTGTTACAAAGAAGGTGAATGAAATGGCATAACTAATAAACAAATATTAAATTATACATTCATCATTTATGTCTCATGAAAATAACTTCAGGTTAAATATATATAAAAAAATATGAATGTGAAATAACCAAAAAAAAAGTTGTTTAATCTGTATCAATCTTCTTCCCTTGGTTTGATTTTGGTCAGAACCCTAGTCCGACATTAGAACATGAAATCGAAAACCAAATTCATATTCCAGATTCTATTTGAAAGATTGTATTAAGAAAAATAGTAAGAAACATTACCTTAGATCAAGAAATAAAAGATATCGATTTAGTAGTTCGGAATTGTTGTGTGATTTGATTATGCTCTACATGGTGGTTCGTGTTGAGAGAACATTTCGTGCTGATAACGTGTTGAATAACAACGGCCATTAGCAAATCTAAATATAATATGTACAAAGTTAAGAACATAAGAACATGGAGAATATGAGAAGAGAAGTATATATTAGTATTTATATGTGGTCATCTATCAAATACAACAAGTCCCTATTTATAGGGCAAAAGAGTGATACATACTTAATGATGAGAAGGGGTTATGGAAAATGGATAGTCATATAATATTATTTATAATATATATATAATATTTAAAATTTTAAGCACATTTTTCTAGACCAAAATAAACTTAAAGACCTTTGACCCATCTAAATTATAGTCACTGTTGCTATTGCTTTAGGTTTAATAAATATTCTATTAATGTTTAACATATATAACTCTTAGCACAGTTCACTCAATTTTAATGTGTATGGTGTGATACATCCATTTTGTTGGTTTAATATATATTCTATTTTATGCATTTACTTATGATATTGTTATTTTTAATCATGGGTTTTTATTCCTAAAATGCTACGGAATGTAAGTGTGGAACATGTTTTGCCCCATTAGACGATGAGTATTTGCTCCAAATGGTTCAACTGATGTCATGTATTTTGTAGTTGTTGGACTTGTGTCTTGTATTTTGTATTTTGTTGGACTTGATACTGACTAGTGTTGTGTATGTGTTGGACATGATTTACATAATTACATGTGTTCTATAAACCATTGAATGATTATTAAACCATTTTACTTGAATGTTTTGTCTAAAATTTCATTTTACAACCGATCCAAAACCGATCCGAGCTGGCTTGGTTATAAACTGAATCGAGCCAAACTTAAAGTTTCAGCTCGGTTTAGAATCCGAGCCGATCGAGCGAACTCGGTTTAGAATTCAAGCCAAGCATGAGCCAACTCTAGCTCGGCTCGGTTCAGCTCATGAATAACCCTAGTAAGAACACATGTGTCTCTTCTCACAAGAGTGTATAAATTGAGGGGTTTTGTGTTATCTTTCCACATCTTCTTTTTCTTGATGCCTCACATCCTTCGCCAGTTTCATCTATGGATACCATCGATTTCTAAGTAACAAAACTCACCTCTTCCACCGTCAGTTATCTTTTTTCATGATATTCCTTCATCTGATATTAGATGTGTATTAAAACACTTAAATTTAAGCTTCTATTTTCTCATTTTCCTCTAACTGAGTATTTTGTGTAAGGGTTCATCTTTAAATAATTTTGTGTTTGTTACACTCTTTTTTAGCATCTTCTTTTGTGTATTTCTAGGGTTTTATATATATGAGGATGATGGGATTTTCAGTTTCCTAAAACCCTAGCTTCAGAATTGCAAAGCCTATGTTGGGAGAAGGACAAATTTCATTACAATTACGTGTTTATGATTTAGGGTTTTGTAGTGGTGTTCACGTTTGATTTGTGTTTATTGTCCAATCGTGAAGCATATGTTAGTTAATAGATATTTCGGGGGAGATGCGGGGTTTGATGAAGAACACAACCTAATTGAGTTAAACTTTCATGTATTTTGCAATTATAATTGTTTTTTAACTTCAGAATCGTTGATTCTGAAGGCTGTGATTTCCTCTTAAGTTTAAACTACCGATTTGAAGGACTAAAACTATGTTATATTATAGTTTTAGGTTGTTGCAAAAGGGTTTTATTTTGGTTATTGGTTTGCGAAATGTGCTGACCATTTCGCAGAATACTGTTCTGTGAAATGTTATAGTATTTTATAAAATGTCATAATTACGAGTTGTGAAATATGTGTAGACATTTATCAACCCATAAGTCTATATGTAGTGAGGTCAACCTCATTTGTGAGGTTAACAATTTTGAGTACAGGGAGACTAGTGTTCTTAGTGAGAGATTCTAGGGAGAGAAAGAGAGATTGTGTGTTTAAGCGTGTGTAAAGGTGTTTGTAGACATTGTTTGCATCACAAATCATTCAATTGACGTTAGTTGAGGAGTATTCTCCTCTTCTAATAATCTAAACCTGTGTTTGAATCTATTATTTATCCAGTTCATCTTTATCTTCGTATCTCGCACCAATTCATACGTGAAACTCATTAGTTTATGCTCTTCAATAGCTCAATCATCATGTGATTCGATATCCAGATTGATTTAGATCCGTTCTCAGGACCTACAAGTGGTATCAGAGGCTTTGTGCTTAAAATCCGGATTGATTGATCTAAAATTTGTGTGCAGAATTGTTTTTCACGTCGTTCTTCGTTCGTAAGCATGTTTTGATCAAATTCGATGCAATTCAGAGTGCATGAAAAGTTCTGTTGATTAGCAAAGCATTCGTGGTGATATTACGAAGATCTAAAATCAAATTCCGTCAAACTTGGTTAAGAATTGCTCCTGTAATCGAGAAAATTCAGTTGCAGACCTGCTGGTGTGGATCTGCGAAGTCTGACCGTTACATTTGCGAAATCTCAATTCTACAAAAAGTCAAGAAATTGCGAAATACTTTTGTGAAACATTGTATTTTTAAAGTGCGAAAACATTTGTCTAAAACATTGCGTTTCAACTTTTCTCTATTTCATTTACGAAAAGCCGTTTTTGCAAAAAATATATTTTTCGTGAAAAACTTTAGTTTTTCTGCGAAAATATATTTGTGTGAAAAGTTAAACTAGTTCTTTGCGAAAATTATCTTTTGCGAAAAGATTGAAGATTTTTTTTAAAAAAGAAGTGAAAAAAATATTTTGTTACAAAATAAGCCTCACTATGAAAACTTTGAGATATTTTATCGTCCACTGTTTTCATTTTGAGATCACTGGTTATTAAAGATATTCTGGACTTTTCGGCTAACTATTTTTTATCTTTTCTGGACCAGTCGGTTAAGTTTTCAATTAATTAAACTCAAAATTATAAAAGGGAATGGCTTAAATTCTTGACTAGTGACACTCTACCTACATCAACTTTTCTTATTACAAATGAAATCCCTCAAGTTGAAAAGGTAGAGATTCCTATTACTAACAAGTCATCTGATGTGATGCTAGCATATTTTGTTAAGAGTCAGGAGAAAAAATGAAGACGAAAAGAAGGTTGAAATCAAACATGAAGACAAACAAGCGGATCCAAGAAAGATTATGATGACAAGAATTTTGGAGCTGCCATTGCTAAGGATAATAAATGTGTTGATTATGCTCGATTCACAGCTGCATTCTTGAGTGAAAAGAATACTGACATATATTCTATTTTGTGTGCATCAAAATTTTACTGGTGCAAGGAAGCTAACCAGTCACTCATCTATAAGAATGAAATTCTCACAAGTACACTGGAATCTTTTAAGAAAAATAAAATTAATTTCAAATCAAAACTTGATCTTACAATGGTAGAAAATTTTGATTTAAAAAGATGCATAGCTAAAAAGGATTTTTTCTTTGATGAGTTAAATAAAAAGCTTGAGGACACCAAACATGAACTGATAACCGCTGAAGTAAAATTAAGAAAATGGATCATGTCTTCGGTTAAACTAAACGAGTGTCTGAATGACCAAAGATATGAGAAATTAATTCCATAATGGAATTGGTGCTTTACCTAGAAAAACATATACTTGCATTCCACCTCCTGAAAAATTATGTTCAAATGCTGGCATTTCACCCCAAAAATGATTTGGCATCTACTTCTAAAAATAGTTATACTGAAAGTACTTTAAACAATAGACATAGATTGGGTTCCAAGAGGAAATTGGATTCAGTACCAAGAGGTAAAATTGATCATTTATAAAAATAGACATGGATTGGGTTCCAAGAGGAAATTGGATCAACAAATAATCAAACTTTTTTTACCACAAGTTTAAAAACTCCTTTGACCCGGCTCCAAACTCCTTGAACTCTTTGGCTCATGATAGCTTAATATTACATGCTAATGTGCTTGCTATGCCTAGAATGAATGATATGCCTAATATGAAAAATGTAAATAATGTGTTGCATGTTAATAACTTAGATAGATCTGAAAATAGTTTTTCCTCATCATCAAATTCTGATCATGTCATTATTGTAGATGTTGACATTTCTGAGGAATTTCCTCAAAAGGTAGTAGAGAATGTCATATCTCTTGGTAATCATATTCTTACTATCGAGCAGATCACAGACCCATGTTTACACACATTCCTTTTTTAAAGAATCAAAAGAAAATTTCTGAATTAAAAGGCAAAGAAAAGGATTTTGATCAATCAATCACATTAGATTTAAACATTGATGCATGCTCAGACGTGTCTGCTTCTTGTAGTGTTAAAACCAACACTAACAAATCTTAACGTGTGATTAAATGCTATGTGTGTGGCAGTGATGGGCATTTTTCTAGAAAGTGTGATAAATGAGAAGATAAGAAACAGAAGGGACAACCTGTTTCTACAAATGGTTGTGCTAAATCTGTAGTTTTTGTTTTAACCCCAACATAAACTTGTTGCTCCATGTTTCAAACTGTGAAGCAAGGGTTAAACCAAACTTTATCTAAAACTACCAAATTTGTCAAGAAGCTTGTGAAATTCAAATCTAAATCTGAATCTTCGTTATCTTAAGAAAAATCTTCTTCTAAAAAAGTTCAGAAACCTAAGGTAAAAAGACCTAAAGAAGAAAATATTTTCGTGAGAATATGGCTTGGCAGGTGAAACAATCAGTTGTAGTTGAGGATAGAGTTTCTGGTAATCTTAAAACAATTAACTATGCTGACAAAAAAACCCAAGTCAAAAAATGATTTGGGTGCCTATATCTTGTTAGTTGTTTATAATTAATGCAGAGACAACCAGATGGAGTTACCAACTTTTGACATGTTAATAGTGGTTGTTCTCACCACATGACTAGGTAAAGGCGCTTATTGGAAGTTTTTGAAACTTGCAATGATAAAGTTGTGGCGTTCGATTGAAACCAACAAGAAGGTAACATCATTAGAGGAGGATATATATCTACTGAAAAGATAAATTTGGAGAAAGTTTATCTAGAACCTGAACTACATTTCAATCTTCTCAGCATCTCTTAAGCTTGTGAAAAGAAAATTAATTCGTACCTCTTCAACATCATGACACTTATTGTCTTATTTTATTGAATACCTCCTTGTCTGGGAGCATATCTAATTGCTTTATTACCAGAATGACGGAAAGTAAGTCAACTTTATGACACAAACGTTTGGGTCACATAAAATCTGAAAAACCATAAACATTTTGATTAAAAACTAATCTTATGCTAAGTTTGCCTAAACGGAGTTCTTTATTAAAGAAAATTATTTTTTGTGTGCAAGGGGGAAAACAACACAAGATGACCCATAAAGCCTAAAGTTAAAACTTCTATCAAGAATTCTCTACATCTGTTGCACATGAATCTTTACAGTGCGGTTAGCACTTTGAGTCTTGGTGGTAAAGTTAAGACAATGAGAAGTGATAACGGGACTGAGTTTATCATTTTTGCTAACAATTCTCTGTGAAGAAAAAAATATATCTATCATAAGCTTAGTGTTTCCAGAACACCACAACTGTTTGGTGTTACCGAGAGGAACAATATAATGATCTTCAAAGTCACAAGTACAATACAGATTGATTCAAATCTTACCATTCAACTTTGAGTTGAGGTTGTCAACTGTATGTGCAGGTGCTCAATCGTATACTGATAATGAAAGAATCATTTGAAGACATGATATGAGTTGCCATTCAAGAAAAAGTCATTGATACACTTCTTCAGATAGGTTGGTTATTTGTGTACGATGTTGATCTCCTCAGAACATCTGACTAGCTTCATGCTAAAGATAACGAGTACTTATGTCTGGAATATTCTGCGTCTGCAAAGTCCTTTTAAGTTTTCAGCAAGCAGACATGGATGGTTATGAAGTGACACTATGATTGACTAGAAACAAGTACATTCATATGATTTTGGTACAGATTCAGTAGAGTATTATGATGTGGACAAGGTATTCTCAAGCCCAATATTGTGGTAAGTTGTCTCTTCAAAATTGAGGTTCTTTGGAATTGAGTGTTAGCAATTTTTTCCTGCTGCTCACCAATTCCAACAACTTCAGTCATTCAGGGAATTACGATACCAAATGAAGAAACAATTAATGTTTATGAGGGAGCATCTGATGGTATTTCTAACAACAATTCCACTGCCACCAACATCATATCCGAAGTTGAATCTATCTCTCCTAGGATCCTAGAAAAATATTCAGAAAGTACGAATTGTTCTCCTAAAGATAATAATAACAACTTGTTTGTCACTGTTCAAGATGCCATTGTTCCAACAACAAAAAGTGCATAAAGAGCATCCGGCATTAGATATTATTGGCATAATGAATGATAAGTTAAAAACATGACACATCACTGGTACTATTAATGTGTGTTTGTATGCTTGTGTCTTGTCACAGGTTGAGCACAAAGAATATTCACTGGGAGCTGAAACAGAGCAGCTGAGTCAAAACAAACTGGAAGTCTGGGAGCTAGTTGAATTATCTAAAATGACTCTTCCAATTATAGGTTTGAGAAGGTACATCATTCGGGTAATGAGTAAGGTAACACTCGATAAACTCTGTGTTTCTTAATTGCATCATCATAAATTGCATTCATATACCTTTTCTTGCGGGCACATTTCCAAGAAATTATGTCAGTTTAAGGTGGAAGATTTTTCTTTTGTAAATTTTACGATGTTAATGTGTTTTTAAAGGTTATAAAAATATTTAATAAAAAGATAATTAAAAAAAATCTTCCCATCCTCCAGAATAAAAAATTTAGGGGGAGAATGTGGGAAACAAAAAGCTTTTATCCCTTATGTGTCGATTTGATGTTCCAATGACAAAATTACAAAATGAGAAAATATGATTCAACATTGTGAGAAATAATCGTACATTCACGTGTCTCACCTTCATGAGGTTCAAAGTAGGGCAAGGTCAGGGGGTATATTCGATGATGTGCTAAGTAGGCTCATCATAAAATAAAGTAAACTATGTCTGTGAAGAACTTGGACTAAAATGCCAAATTAATGATCCACCATGGTCTAAACGACATTGCACGGTCCTGTAAAAGATATCATGGTACTTGATTACATATCGATTAGGTTTTAATTTGTGCACACACTAGTGTTTCATGGGCCGGCAAAGTACAATTAGAACCAATATAAGAAAATTTGTTGCTTCCTTTGCTTTATTTTGAAAATGTAAACTTGTTTGATTTTCTTTATTTTTCTCAAAAACTTGGACTCTCTTTGTGTATATGGAAATATCAACTTGAGAGTTAAGTATTTGATATTCTGCTTTATCTTCTTTTCTGTTTCGTTCAAACATCGGATTCTCTCTGCGTATATCTGAATATCGACCTAAGAATTATAATGTAAAAACTTCAACTTGTTTTATTATCCTTTATTTTTGCTAAAACTGTGGTCTAATCCGCGTATCGAAAAATTGACCTTAAGATGGACGTTTTAGCGTTTCAACTTATTTTTGCAAACAAATGCATCTTTAGTTTTATAACTAAACAAAATCTCCTAAGTCATTGACTTAGCTTTGATAAAATACTTCTATTGGTAGAAAAACTGGACTCTGTAGACCCCTCCGTGACTTGGTTAAAAAAATAAGATGTGTTTCAAATACCTGCTGAGTGTGTCTTGATCAATGGGTTGGGAACTGTCATGGAGTTCGTAAGTCTAGCTCTACATTACATTCACAATGTAAGGCTAGGAAATGGTGTGACTTGTGTATTAAATGGAATTGAGCTAGATTAAATGTACTTAGTGGGCTTGTAATTAAATTATGAGTTATTTATGTAGGGTTTGGGCTTGGGCCGAAAATAGGCCCATGTAAGCTTATGTGTGTGTATATATAAACACACATAAGCCACCTAGTTTAGGGTTAGCCACTTAGGGATTTTCATAAGAGAGGATACAGAGCTAAGGGAGAGAACTCGACTCTACAACCGATTGAGTGTACCAGACGAATCATAGGATTCATGTGCATTTGTTTAAGTGGTAATCGGTTAGGTAAACATGATTTCATTGTCCTTATTGCATTCATATTGATTTCTCTATCTCTGTTCTTAAATCCAACAATAACCTGGATTCTGCACTCATAGTCATTGGATGATATCATGTTAGAACCGTATTACGGGACTTACGATTGGTATCAGAGGAAAGAAGCGAGTGTTTCGTGGCTTGCATGATATTGATTCAAGTATTTCTCATGGTTTTTGTCATGTTTTGTTTGAGTTTTCCAGGTTTTCGGCTAAAAAACAACAGATTTGCGGTTCAGTGTTCCTTCGTAATAGTGGATTTAATAGAAACTCTTTAAGGTCAGGAAGATCTGACAATTGGAGATCTGGATTCTGCCCAAAGATTCAACCAAATGTCCATGCCTCTCCATTACTACCATAAAGCTCAAATGGCTACACGTCTGACTTCTACCTAAGGAAGCAGACGTGCTTTAACTGTGGCACTCCTGGTGACATTGCTCGGAACTGTTTGTATTGCCCCTATAAGCAATATTATCCGTAACATCATAGGGTTTCATC
>JBCNJP010000017.1:27036802-27075802 GCA_039602395.1 Deinandra increscens subsp. villosa | reverse complement strand
CTAAACGAGCTCCCCTGGACGTTAGTCGGGGGTAATTCTGGGGCTCGTTCTCAAGGACGTCGTGTTAAAATTTGAGCTTCTAACTCCAAACGAGGCCCAAGTAACGTCCATTTTTGTGAAACAGTGCGAAATAGTGTTTTTGTCGCAAAAAGGATTTGGACCGAAAAGTGGGTTTTCGATCGGAAAGGGGTTCTTGATCGAAAAGGGGTTTTCGATCAGCAGGGTGTTGGGTCGAAAAGTACTTTTCGATCACACAGGGGATCAGTCGAAGAGCAGACTTCTCGATCGAAAAGTGTTAGTGGATCGAAAAGTCTCAATGGGGACTTTCCGATCGAAAAGAGAAGCTGATCGAAAAGTCACAGAGGGACTTTCCGATCGAAATGCTCTGATTGAAAAGTCATAGGGGGACTTTCCGATCGAAATGCTCTGATCGAAAAGTCACAGGGGGACTTTCCGATCGAAATGTGATGATCGAAAAGTCACAAGGGGGACTTTTCGATCGACAGATGGCTGATCGAAAAGTCACAAGGGGGACTTTCCGATCGACAGATGGCTGATCGAAAAGTCACAAGGGGACTTTCTCGATCGAACCAGCGCGACAGATAAGGCTTTTCGATCAGGAGGACGATCGAAAAGTCTAGAAACAGGGTCGAAAAGTCTCCAAATCACGAATTAAGCACCTCGAAAGCTCCTGTCTTGACTTGAAACCTGCAAAAATACTTCCGAACGTGCTAAAAGCTAAAAATCACCAACAAACTCAAATCGTTAGTCACCTAAAACTTGAATCTGATATCGCGAGAGGCTCGAAACTTGCGTTTCTTGGCTCTGATACCAATTGTAAGGATAAAATCAAACCCTCACGCGATATCAAAGTCTACAATCACCGTGCGAAATCCGGTGATTATAGGTGATTCAAGATTAATCAAAAATATTATAAATAAGTAATGAAGAACAAGATTAAAACACCAACCACAAGAAGTAGAACACTTGAATAACCACATTTGATTGCAATACAAGGATCGAAATTCTCTTTAGAGAATTTCGTAAAACACCAGTTGAAAGAATACCAATAACAGCCATCTATTCTAGTGATTAGAGAGTTCTATTTATAGGAGATGACCAACTTGGCAAACAAGTCATTCTCCTTGCCCTAATTAGCCTAAAATTCCCGTATTGGACCATATAAGCCCAATAAACTCCCTCTAAACACTTTCTAATTGAGCCCAAACACCTCTAAAATGGCCCAATGACCCAATATACCCATAACCCAACTAATTTTTACCTATTCTATCACATAGGCCTTCAAAATAGTCTGCCAAGTGATGATTTAATACACAAGCCACAAATTATTCTCTTACATCCTTCAAATCGGTAGTTTAAACTTAAGAGGAAATCACAGCCTTCAGAATCAGCGATTCTGAAGTTAAAAAACAATTATAAGTGCAAAATACATGAAAGTTTAACTCAATTAGGTTGTGTTCTTCATCAAACCCCGCATCTCCCTCGAAATATCTATTAACTACACATATGCTTCAAGATTGGACAAGAAAACAAAAATCACACGTGAACACCACTACAAAACCCTAAATCATAAACATGTAATTGTAACGAAATTTGTCCCTCTCCCAACACAGGCTTTGCAATTCTGAAGCTAGGGTTTTAGGAAACTGAAAATCCCATCATCCACATAAATATAAAACCCTAGAAATGCACAAAAGAAGATGCTAAAAAAAGAGTGTAACAAACACAAAATTATTTAAAGATGAACCCTTACACAAAATACTCAGTTAGGGGAAAATGAGAAAATAGAAGCTTAAATTTAAGTGTTTTAATACACATCTAATATCAGATGAAGGAATATCATGAAAAAAGATAACCGACGGTGGAAGAGGTAAGTTTTGTTACTCAGAAATCGATGGTATTCATAGATGAAAATGGCGAAGGATGTGAGGCATCAAGAACAAGAAGATGTGGAAAGATAACACAAAACCCCTCAATTTATACACTCTTGTGAGAAGAGACACATGTGTTCTTACTAGGGTTATTCATGAGCTGAACCGAGCCGAGCTAGAGCTGGCTCATGCTTGGCTTGAATTCTAAACCAAGTTGGCTCGATCGGCTCGGATTCTAAACCGAGCTGAAACTTTGAGTTTGGCCCGATTCAGTTTATAACCAAGCCAGCTCGGATCGGTTTTGGATCGGTTGTAAAATGAAATTTTAGACAAAACATTCAAGTAAAATGGTTTAATAATCATTCAATGGTTTATAGAACACATGTAATTATTTAAATCATGTCCAACACATACACAACACTAGTCAGTATCAAGTCCAACAAAATACAAAATACAAGACACAAGTCCAACAACTACAAAATACACGACATCAGTTGAACCATTTGGAGCAAATACTCATCGTCTAATGGGGCAAAACATGTTCCACACTTACATTCCGTAGCATTTTAGGATTAAAAACCCATGATTAAAAATAACAATATTATAAGTAAATGCATAAAATAAAATATATATTAAACCAACAAAATGAATGTATCACACCATACACATTAAAATTGAGTGAACTTTGCTAAGAGTTATATATATTAAACATTAATAGAATATTTATTAAACCTAAAGCAATAGCAACGGTGACTATAATTTAGATGGGTCAAAGGTCTTTAAGTTTATTTTGGTCTAGAAAAATGTTCTTAAAATTTTAAATATTATATATATATATATATATATATATATATATATATATATATATATATATATTATGAATAATATTATGAACAATATTATATGACTATCCATTTTCCATAACCCCTTCTCATCATTAAGTATGTAGTTGTATTTGATAGATGACCACATATGAATACTAATATATACTTCTCTTCTCATATTCTCCATGTTCTTATGTTCTTAACTTTGTACATATTATATTTAGATTGCTAATGGCCGTTGTTATTCAACAGGTTATCAGCACGAAATGTTCTCTCAACACGAACCAATATGTAGAGCATAATCAAATCACACAACAATTCCGAACTACTAAATCGATATCTTTTATTTCTTGATCTAAGGTAATGTTTCTTACTATTTTTGTTGAAACAATCTTTCAAATAGAATCTGGAATATGAATTTGGTTTTCGATTTCATGTTCTAATGTCAGACTAGGGTCCTGACCAAAATCAAACCAAGGGAAGAAGATTGAAACAGATTAAACAACTTTTTTTTGGTTATTTCCCATTCATATTTTTTTACATATATTTAACCTGAAGTTATTTCATGAGACATAAATGATGAATGTATAATTTAATATTTGTTTATTAGTTATGCCATTTCATTCACCTTCTTTGTAAGAGATTCATTACCTGATAAATTAATTATTTAAATGTGGCATGCATGAATCAGTTAAACTAATCGCGATATATTACTTGTGTTATGGACTTATGGTATATAGTGCTATGAAACTTCATAATTATTAATAAAAATGATTTTTGCTATCACTGTTGTATATTGATATCTTGATATCAAACTTAATAGTTATATTAATATTATAAATTAATATAAATGGTTTGGGATATCTCCATGTAGATTATTATTACTATGTATGCTCTTATTAAATGATATAGAAACATATATACGTAGTTATAATTTTATACTTTATCATTTTCAAACTAGAAATCGAAACATTGTGTTTGGATATCATTTCACAGATAGCAATTGATTATATATAAGTATTTATCTTAATTGATTGATGTGTTTATATATTTGTTTGTTTAAGTTTTTAATTATATTTGTTACCATTCATTATTATTGAAAGTGTCACCCATTGTTATAAATTTACATTTTTAATGGGGTATAAAATCATATTGTAGATATGATAACTAGTGGTTTTATTGTGAATTTATAACTATTATAGTGACATGTGTTATATTACATAGCATGTTTTATACGAACATGTTGGGTGAAAGAAAAAAAAAACATTTGAATGTCATGAATTTTGGAAAAGGAAAGGCTTTGAAAAGTGAATACATTACTATTATCCACTTGTCATTTAGACCAAATTAAAAGGAGGTATGACTACCATAAGAATGGTAATACTAGCAAGGTTCATTATGGGTGGATTCATATAATATTGTAAGACTTCGAGTTTATATGTGAGTATAACCCGACGATATGTAGAATCACCTGATCACAAGGTTTTATGTGGTGAAAATATTACTATTAAGGAGATGTTGAAAAAATAGAACATTCTCTATATTTCACACCTCAAATATGGCCTAATATCATGTGTACTTGTGGCCTAGCAAAATAATGAGCTCTTAATAAAAAATCACGAGACTCATCTCGTTGGTAAAACCCCATTCCTAGAAGCGAATGTGGGCATGTGACAATATATAATGACCAAAGTGGAAGTCATGGTTATGGTCTCCTCGTGTAATGACTAAAGTAAAAGGCTTGGTTGTGGTCATGGATAATATAAAAATATGGAGAGATTATCATTGTGTCTGGATTAAAAACACAAGATCCTTATGATGTTATTCTAGCTACTAATGAATAGAATAACTAAACCAAAATTATGGTTTATTATTACTCACATATTGTATAACCTACTTGTTATAAATTTATTGATATTATGTGTAAGTTTTATTAACAAGATATTTGTGGTATACAACATATCATAACTCTTTTATTTCTTTAATGAGTATAAGATGAATATTGCATATTAAATGCATTCATTAAGATTCCATAATTATTTTATTTTGGTGGAAGTTATGTAATAGTCAAAATGATAAGACTTGAGCATCTCGAATCATACAAGTTTACTATAAGCTCAAGTTCATATAATGACATGCTATAGTATCATGTATTGTACAATTTGATTTTATTGTGGACCTCATTCTCAATATGCTATCAATTATATAGCACTGGATTAAATGATTAAAAGAAAAACTTGTGTTTTATTATCACAGTCTCACTAACGATAATTAACATGTTTATATAGCGATATGTTATAACTTTGAGAATTACATGTTTTGACATCATAGCATGTCTTCTAGATGTTTTAAATTATTCATATAAAGGGTAGTAGATTATTACAAATAAATACCCATTTGTGGGTTATTGTCACTCTTATGAAAAACTATAAATATGCTTAGAAATGATACTCGAAGTTTCATGCTCCTTAAAAGCTGAACCATTTTATGTAAGGCCATAGGATTTAAGGCCAGTAAGTCTTGAATGATTCGGACATTAATTCTCAATTGATATTATTTTAAGAGAAGAGTATTATGAGAAAACTCAGACAAAACAATTTTCGTTTTCATACATTTAGTATGCACATGAAGTATCAGTAGTATGTAAAAGTATGAAAGGATTTCATATGCATATGTTTGAGAAAATCATGAAACCTGTTTGGTTTTATTCCATTCCCTCAAGTGAATACAAATTTATGTCCATCGGTTTAATGATGATGATCATAAATGTAATTAAGAGATTGTAATGATATTCATGACGAGAATCTGATCGACCACCACAGTGGCGAAAGAATCGAATGATCATATGAAAATAAAGTGTGAAGATCATAAACGTGACATTACACGAATGGTTGAATGGATACATCATTCTCTTGTATTTTAATCGCTTATTAAATAAGCATCGGTGCGACTAAAGCATATACGATCATAAACTGAAAGTTTATAGATCATGATTATTTTATTGGCATGACCAGTTAGACCACACCAAGTCAATGATGATGTGAAACATATTGAATGTTAGAAGATTCTTCAAATTGATAACAAACATTTAATGTTTGCTCTTAAGGGAACTATTTACCTATTAAAATGTGTGTGAATCCATAAGTGATCTGGAAGTGATAAAGGATATAATGATATATATATCCTAAGTTATATACCATTTAGTCTTATAAATCGATGCATCGTCTAAATGGTTATCAAATTCGCAACTTGAAGGTTGCATGATTTGTGGCTTAGCTAATGAGATAGCAAGCACACTCTTCCTAATAATCATATTTATTTTGGTAATATTAATGGTGAATATAATCCCTAAGTTACAAATGATTATTGGAATAAGTGTTGAACTTCATGTTGTTTAAGTTTATACACGAATTGCTTTTGTTGCAGATGGTTACCAAACGTCTGCGATTGATTGCAAAGCCAATATCATGAGAGCAAAAGTTTATTTTTGTATATAATGTGCATATGATTTCACAAGAAATGACATTAATTCACATCAAGCCAATAAGTTATAATACTTTCTCCCTGTTATAGTTGATTTATGGTCAGTAATCAGCACTTCCCATCTAATGTTTCGGTTTTGTGATATATATTGAAATTGTTCCACCACAATGCACAAAGATGGGACCTCAAAAGAGGTTGGGAAAAAATGTTGTGCAATATAATGATAAATTTATTTTTACAACTCAGATTTACGAAACAACATTCCCAACATCAGGGAGAGATAAACAGCAGTTGGGATATACTACAAGCTATAGTGAATTATCAGTGTATCATCTTGATCCTCAAACTGAATCATGGTGAACTAGAATTTAATGGATAATTCATTTACAAAGTTTAATATATCAATTACCAGATGTATTTACTGACCTAAAAAGTGATTGAGTCACATATACCAGCTGCTAATGCTCCAATTAAAATTGGTTTCATAGAAGGACAAATAAATGATGATAATGAGTCTATGGCACGTCTGAATCATGGTAGACTAGTTGATTATAATAATAAAATATCCTCGAAAATTGGAGCAACTAATGAAGATGATCAATTCGAGGTAGAAATGTCCCTTAAAGAGACATTAGACATGATGGTTCCAGAAGAACCTCAGGTGCCTGAAAAATAATGAAGAGATCTCAATAAATTACATCATGTCTAAACATATATGGAATCGAAACAAAATCGACGTCGATAATATTTTGGATATAATAAGCGCTAGAAATAATAAAATGATAAGGATCAAGAAGTAAGATATGCCTGTGATGAAAAAACGATTGGCCAAAATAGAAAGACGCAATCCAGGCAGAGTGAAATTCTCTAAATGTTAGATATAAACAGGTCTATTATACAAAAGCATGATGTGAAAATAATAATAAGCAATACAAAGAAAACTGGTGGCACAAGGATTTTTGTAAAGACCTAAGTTTGATTATGAGGAGACATATTCTCCGGTGGTGGATGCAATGAGATTCCAACAATTTATTAGTTTGGTAATACAATAGAGAATTGATATGCGTCTTATGAATATTATGATATCCTAGGTATATGGCTCACTTGATGATGATACATGAAATCTCTGGAGGGTTTAAATGCCAAAATAATAATGTAGATTAAGTTCTCGAGAGCGTTATGATTATTGTATACACATTCGGATCCGGATACGTTACCATTCTTTGTATATGTTGAATGCTTAAATATAATCAGAAGTCTATATAAACCCCCAAGATATTCAAATATTTGAAAGTGTCTGAAACATCTTAAATATATAATCCTTGTGCACCATTAAACATCACATGGTGATTATGATATGTCAATAAAACATGGATAAGAATGGTATAATGTTATCATTTTTAAATTGATTTGTTAAACATTAAGTTTATGTATCCAAACTCCTCATGAGTGAATGCATATGTATAATTAGTCAAGACAGAAAGAAATTAGTCCATAATAGATTGTTGATGGATTATAATGTGTTAAGCATTTGTATAATGCCTTGAGAATATATTATGAAAATTTATCATGTTATGTGTATGGACTAAAAAATAGTTTTGTTAAGTTTCATATCGACGCATGATTATCTCAAAATACAAAATGGTCCATACACCAGAATATACTTATTCATCATATATGCTAAAGATTGTCAGATTATTTGATATAGAAAATGACCATTTTCAAAGAATGGATTTTTTTTTATGTGGAAGTACTAAAACTATGTGGAGTTGTTGCATTGGCATTTCTTTTTAGATATATCATTTATTAAAATTTATTTGCATAATATTGCCTATGTCCAATGATGAGACGTTGGAATATTTTTTTTTGGAGGTATAAAGGTATAGACTTATATTTTACTAACCCATCAAAAAAAAAATTTTGTTAGTCATTAAGATGCAGGTAATACAACATTGTTATACAACACTATTTTGGATCTTGTATCTATGAGATGAGACGTGACGCAGTGAACATGTTCACGATTTGTTGGAACTGTATTGAGAAGAACGATAACTAGAGCTGAGAAATGAAGTCAACTACATTTGGGAATGTCACTTCCTACCACAATCGGCTATTGTGTTAGATTTGAAACACAATTTGCTAAAATTTGGGAGTTTTACAAAAGGAGCATATAACATTGGTCAGCCTAAGGAATTACTCATCAAGGGATCAAGAAGCAAATCAGCTGCTGGAAAAGTACTGAGCAAATTTTCATAGAATATCGATGCTACTCGCATAAATCATACATGTCAAAATGAGGGGGAGAGAATACGCGCTGCACTCTTTTTCCCTTAGCTATGGTTTTGTCCCACTGGGTTTTCCTAGTAAGGTTTTTAATGAGGCAGCATCCCCAAGCGTATTGAAAGAGAAATATATTATTTCATTCTATGGATAGTCAAGGGGGAGTATTATGAATAATATTATATGACTATCCATTTTCCATAACCCCTTCTCATCATTAAGTATGTATCACTCTTTTGCCCTATAAATAGGGACTTGTTGTATTTGATAGATGACCACATATGAATACTAATATATACTTCTCTTCTCATATTCTCCATGTTCTTATGTTCTTAACTTTGTACATATTATATTTAGATTGCTAATGGTCGTTGTTATTCAACAATATAAAATTAAAAATAAAGGTGAACATAATCGGGCCATACCGAGTGAGCCAACGAGCCAAAACCGAGTGAGCTACGCGCCGACTCTGAGCCACCCTTGGCTCCTACTCGGCTCATTTACAAATCGAGCTAACTCGGCTCAGCTTAGTTACAAACTGAGCCACCTTCTAGTGAGCTTTTTCCAAGCTATTTTTGAGCGACAACTGAGCCACATGCTTTTTGAACAACCCTAGTTCCTACTGAAAAGGAAGATAAGACGCATGTCTTAGAGGTGGTAGTAGAAAGGCATGTAACCTACTATGCATCAATTATATATAGTATAATAGTGAAATTATCAAAATTAGAAATTAATAATATTAAACACAATAATTTTAATGTGGTCCTCACACTAAAAAAACAAATGTCATCCTAAATGACATGCGGAGGTGACGAGCGGAAGGAAGAGTCATAACTCCACCCATTTGACATGCATTTGTCACATTATCGATGGATAGGGAATATCAATGGACACTGGACAAGCGATGAGATGCAGGTCTTATGGTAGATATGTCGTGGCTCTAAGCATTTCGATTGTTCAAATTACTTTAATATTTGATGGTTAATGAATCCGTAATTTGCAATTACAAACTGGAAGAAGATAGATATGATTTTCTATGTATTTGGGCCATATACGGGTCTTTCTTGAACCGCAAGAATGTCTTCAATGAGGTGGTCCAGCCCAAACACTTTGGGGACCACAGAATAATCAAGCATTTATGACATGAGAAATCTGTTATGCTACGTGGTGTGTATCCCAGCGCTCAATGTGTGCAATCTGATCTCGACCATCCATCCCTAACTGATTACTGGAGGATCAACGCGCACCCACGTGCGACTCACATGAACACTCCCCATGCTACCCTAAGTATATATACTTAGAGTTGCTTAGGTATCATATTCATGCTTACTCTCACACAGCACTCTCTTCTCATGTTGGGCTATATATTTTAGAGGCATGAACATTAGATATTGGGCTAGTTTTATTGTTTTGGGCTTATTAGATTTTGGGCTTATATAGTTTATGATTGGGCCATGTGGGCTATTTAGTAGTTTACGATTTGTATTGGGTACTATATAAACCCATTGTGTTTATGATTTTAGGCAAGCTTTTCTAATACAACTTCAAGGTTTACGATTTCTGTGCTCTCTTGTGATTACGATCAGCTTCCTTTAGTAGTGATATCTCATTCAAGACTTCAATCTTTTCTCTAGATCTAGTCTATTCTTCTACTATTGTTCTTGAATCAATCGTATTTGAGGATTCCGCACTCATTTACGATCAAATATCGTGTGTTTGGGAGATTTTCTGGACCTACAATTGGTATCAGAGCCAAGAATCTTAGATTCGAGGCTCTCACGATATAGATTCAAGTGTTTTCTGGGTTTTAGTTCGTGTTTTTGAAGATTTGAAGGTGGTATAAGTGTTTACGATTTCTCCTGTAGCTGTTCTTCGGGTTTACGACTGCTTTTCTGGGTTTATTGTGTGTTTACGACATCAAGATCGGATTTTTAGGCGTTTACGATTGTACTTTTGGTGTTTACGACTTTTCCTGGTCGTAATCGACGTTTACGATCTTGCATCATCGGAATCACAGGATCGGAATTGAAGTTTACGATCAATTGGATCGTAATTGGGGTTTACGATTGAGTTTAATCGGAATCATTGTTTACGATATACGGAGTCGTAATCGATTGTCGTAATCGGGGTTTTCGATTCTCAAAGTCGGTTAAGTGTTTACGATTTGGAGTTTTATCGGAAACAGCGTTCACGATCGTAATTAGCCATTTACGATCGTAATCAAGGGTTTATTATCGTAATCTCAGCTTTTGGACTTTTGGACTCTAGTTTTAGGTTTCCTAAGCTATCGGGATGGATTTTGAACCAAGCATGTATCAGAAATTGGACTTCGAGATCGGATCTATTACTCGTCCACCTAGACTTACGTCAGCAGATCACTTTTTGGAATGGAAGTATAGGTTCGAGAACCACCTGAAGAGTGTTGATTTAAGGTTGTGGAGAGCAGTGCTGAATGGACCTCACATACCAACTCATGGAGCGGGAGCTAAGATAGGAAAGGCTAAGACTGAAGATGAGTTTGAAGATGATGACTGGGAAAGGTGTAACAAGGCAGAGAGGGCATTTGCGATAATGACCATGGCATTGACACCAGACATTGCTCAAGGCTTTAAGCATTGCAAGACGGCAAAGGAACTGTGGAATGCATTGATTGTTGCTTATGAGGGAAATCCAGACATCAAGGCGAGTCGAAAGCAGATGTTGAAGCAGAAATTCAATTTGTTTAATCACATCCAAGGTGAATCTTTCGAAGCACAAGTGCAAAGATTTGTCTCTCTGATGGCAGAAATGTCAAGTTATGGTGTGGAGCCGGAATTGGAAGATAAGAATTTGAAGCTGCTAAACAGTTTGCCAAAGTCATGGAACACCAATATCTCAATTATTAAGGACAACAACAAATTGAGTGAGCTGTCTCTGGATGAAATGATCAACAAGTTGAAGTCCAAGCTAATTGATGATAAGCAGCGTGAGTTGAACCATATAAGCTCACTTAGTTTGGCTGGGAAGCTGAATCAAGCTTTGTTGTCGGAAGAGGTTGATGAGAAGCAGAAAGGAAAATCTGTTGGAAGTGGATCAAGTTCGATGTCCCAAACGAAGGCATTTGTGGCACAACCCCAATCTAGTTCAAGTGGAGGTGACACGTCTGAGGCTAACAACGATCCCAATTTTGCACTGGGTATGGGATTCATGAACAGTTACCATGCTTTAATGGTCGGAACCCTAATTCCTTCTGAGATTCTTTCGGGGGAGCTTAATCAGATTAATCCAGAGGATGTGGAGATGTTGGACGTCTCTTGGCAAATGGCTATGGCGGTGTTCAGGGCTAAGAAGTTCATGGCTACTACAGGGCGAAATGTTTGGAAGGATCAAGACAAGATCAGAATGGGGTTTGATAAGACAAAGCTTAGGTGCTACAATTGTGATGAATATGGGCATTTTGCTAGGGAGTGCAGCAAACCAAGGAAGGAGAAAGCAGAGATGAAGAAGCCAGCGGATGGGAAGGCAAAGGCCGAGACAAGTGCCTTGATAGTGCAGGAAGGTGGAGGTTATGACTGGACCCCCCAGCTGAAGGATCTGAGTCTGACACATGCTATGATGACGACTATGGATGATGATGATGAAGAGGAGCATGCTTTTGTGGTTACTGAAGAAGAACCTGAGGAGAATGAAGCTATGGCAGCAGACCACACCAAGGTATGTTCTAACCCTGTTTGTGATCGTATAGTTACTACTCTTAGACAATATTGCAAAAACTTTGAATCAGAATTGTTTGAGGTAAAATGTGAAAAGAGTTCATTTAAGGGTAGATGGCAAAAGAATGAAGAAAAGGTTAAAGCCCAGAAATTAGATATAGCAAAATATAAGAACCTTGCAACTGAGAACGCCTATTTGTATGACAACGCTAAGTTAGAAATAGCTGAGCTAAGTAAGCAGATAGATGACCTGAAGCATAAGAACAATGAGATGCAGGTTAAGCTTGATATAAACCTTATGAGAAGCAAAAGAATGTTACAGGCTAGTAAATCCCTAGATACTTGCATAACTGAGGTTAGAATGGGTAAAGACAAAGGTGGGATAGGAATTAGCTTTGCTAGCAAGAACGTTGTTCCTCAAGATAAAACTAGAGATGTAATAGGAATGATCTTAGAGGAGGATCAGATAGATAGATCTGCATCGGAAATGCATGAAGAAGGACCTCCCTTAGATAGTGTCTTGGTTGGAGTAAAGCCTATGACAGAAGAGGAAATTGAAAATGAAAAGCACATGACTTATGGGTTGGGTAATATAGACAGAGTGATGACAGACGCATGTGAAGCAGGTCCATCAAACACTTCTCTGAATAACTGTGTGAGCACTTCTGATGTATCTATTTATTGTGCAGATGAAGTAGAAATCAAAGACATTTCTGAGGAGGATGCAGAGTGTCAGAGAGTGGATGAGAGTCATGCGTCTAGTAGTTCTAGTAGTTCTAGTTTATGTTTACCTAAGGATGATGTATTGGCACTTGTGTCAGAACTAGAAACATCCAAGTCAAAACAAGTAGCTGTATCGTTATTAAAAAATGTTTCAGAATCAAATGAAAAAGTGTCTGGTTTTAAAATTCGTGTGCCTAACACAAAAATAGGTCGTGAGACTAAGCCCAAAGATTTTGTTGCTTATCCCCAGGTTGTGTCAGCATTTAATAGAACAAACAAATCTAAATCGGAACAATTCTGTTTAATTACACAATCTGATAAGGATAAACAACGTGTTATACACAAATGGGATGATAAGCCAGAGTGGAAGTCGTCTTACCCAAGACGTTCATACCTCTGTAGTCATGTCAATGGGCCTAGACTCATGAATTGCTTTCAATGTGGAAAGCCAGGACATTTTGCAGCTAACTGTGTTAATAGACCTTACCAACCATACTATCCGCAAAACCCACGGACTAGTATGTTGGAGAAAATGATGACCGGAGAAAGGCAAAAACAAAAGCAGAAACAACAAGCTGTGTTTCAGGGGAAGCGGTGTTCTGAACCAATGAAGACTGAACAGTCTAAGGTTTCAAACACAAAGGCACCTGTGACAAAGCCTGTTGTTAAAAAGTGGAATGTGACCAGAACTCCAAAACAAACTTATGTATCTAAAGGAGTTTCCCACAAGATAAAACCAGAATTCGTTGAAAAACAAGTGGCTAAAGTAAAAAGAGCTAATCAACCTAATGACAAAGCAAAAGCCGAGCAACAGGTTTTGAAACAAAAAGGTGTCGCTCAAACAAAACAACTTGTGTATACTAAACTGAAACTTGAGTGGACACCGGTTAAAAAGCCAACTGGTAAAAAGGTCATTTCACCACAAAAGAAACCTGTGATTGTCAACAATTCAACAACTGTGTTGAAACCAGAGAAAACCACCACATGGAAACCAAAAGTCAACATTCAAAATGAGAATGTGTCTGGATCAAAGTCTGAGATGATTCTCCAATTAGTTAACTACATTGATGCAAAAGGTGTGCCCAGATCTGTTATGGCCTGGGTACCTGGATCTCATTAATTTCTTATTCTTGTAGGGACAGCCAAGAAGATCTATCAGCAATCTCTGGTACGTTGATAGTGGTTGCTCCCGACACATGACCGGAGATCTGTCCCTTTTGGAAGATGTAGAAGATTTCGATGGTGGAGGAGTTTCATTTGCAGGAGGTGTGGGTGGTAGAATTAGTAAGAAAGGTGTGGTGAGGAGTGGAAATCTGTCTTTTTCTGACGTTCATTATGTGGAGGAACTGTCGCACAGTTTGCTGAGTGTTTCTCAGATCTGTGACAAAGACTATTCGGTGATGTTCAATCGAAAGGAGTGTATTATTTTGAAGCCTGGTGTGAAGATACCCGAGGAGTGTGTACTGATGCGCACTCCAAGACGTTCAAACTCATATCTTCTCAACATGGGCAATCCTCCAGCGTCAGAAGAAGCATGCCTCATCTCAAAACAAAACGAAAATTTGGCTATGTTGTGGCATAGACGTCTCGGGCATGCTAATATGAAGAATTTGACCAAGCTCGCGAAGGGAGAGCATGTCAGGAAGCTGCCAATTAAAGACTTCTCAACTATTGAAAAATGTGTGGCATGTGCGAAGGGGAAGCAGCACAAGTTGCCACACCGTCCTAAGATAGCAAACTCTGTGTCATCAGTTCTACAACTTCTACACATGGACTTATTTGGGCCTATGCAAGTTCAGAGCATCAGCAAGTTCTCCTATTGTCTTGTGATTGTGGACGACTATTCACGTTTTACTTGGGTCTACTTCTTGTCTAACAAGTATGAAACTCCAGCCCTAGTGAAACAGTTTGTCACACTCATTGAGAATCAGCTGAACAAGAAGGTCAAAGCTATCAGATCGGATAACGGAACGGAATTCAAGAATGCTGAGTTGAATATGTTTTGTGGGGCTAAAGGCATAGACAGACAGTTCAGTGCTCCCTACACTCCACAACAGAATGGAGTAGCTGAGAGAAGAAATAGGACACTCATTGAAGCTGCAAGGACAATGATGTGTGAAGCAAAACTACCAATCTTCTTCTGGGCTGAGGCAGTCAACACAGCATGTTATGTGCAAAATCGCGTTCTGTTAAACAAACGTCATGAGAAAACTCCATATCAGATTGTCTACAAAGAGAAGCCGACAGTGGGTTATTTCAAGACTTTCGGATGTCCGTGCACGGTGCTGATTCAGTCCGACGTAGGGAAATTCGAGGCGAAAGCGGATGAGTGTTATTTCGTTGGTTATTCGGGAAATAGTGCTTATCGGGTCTATAACAAGACCACCGGTTTGATTATCGAAGCGTTCAATGTGGACTGGCTTGAAGACAATCCGACGGATGCAGGGACCGGACCTGATTGGATTTTTAACTACGGGTCTCTGTTTGAAGGGTTCAAGTTTTCGAATGATCTTCATAATTTGGGTGAAGAAGAAGAGATTATCACTCAGCCATCTGAATCAAGACCTTCTGTTGACAGAATCAATGAAAAGACACCTGTTCCAGTTCCCACAAATGTCAACGTAGATGCTCCGGGAACTTCAGGAACGTGTGAAAATGATTCAGAGACACCTCAAAGTCCAGGTATGAGTGATATAAATGATAATGTTGTTACATCTAATCTGCCTGTTTCTGTGTCTGTGCCAGATGTCCAGGTATCCAGGATCAACAAGGATCATCCAGTCAGCAACATACTTGGACCAGTGTCTGCAGGAGTTTCAACTAGAAGCCGCACAGGGGATATCAATTTCTGCATGTACTCATGTTTTATCTCCCAGATTGAGCCCCCGAATGTGATGGTTGCTCTCAGAGATCCGAATTGGATAGAGGCCATGCACAATGAGCTTAATCAGTTCTCAAAGCTGGGAGTGTGGCGACTTGTGAAGAGGCCTGATGGCAAGAAGGTGATTCCCACGAGGTGGCTTTATAAGAACAAGAAGGATGATTCAGGAATCATTGTGAGAAACAAGGCGAGGTTAATTGTGCAAGGTCACAGGCAAGTTCACGGGATTGACTATGACGAGGTATACGCTCCAGTGGCAAGATTGGAAGCAATTCGGATCTTTCTGGCTGTGGCATCGTATCTCAATTTTACAGTCCATCAGATGGATGTGAAGACTGCCTTCCTGTATGCAGAGATGAACGAAGAAGTTTATGTAACCCAACCACCAGGGTTCATAGATGAAGAAAATCCAGATCATGTTTATCTACTGGATAAGGCCTTGTACGGTTTGCATCAAGCTCCTCGTACCTGGTATGAAACGTTGTCCAATCACCTGGTGGAGAATGGATATACAAGAGGAGTTGTTGATCAAACTTTGTTTAGGAAGAGAGTGGATGAGGACATAATCATGGTGCAAGTGTATGTAGATGACATCATCTACGGTTCTACAAACGAGGAATTGTGCACCGAATTTGAGGAGATTATGAAGAAGAAGTTTGAGATGAGCGATCAGGGGGAGATGAGTTTCTTCCTAGCCTTGCAAGTTAAACAAGATGAATCTGGGATTCTTATTCACCAAGCCAAGTATGTGAATGAGATCCTAGAGAAATTCAAGATGCAAGACTCAAAGCCAATTTCAACTCCAATGGCATCCCGACCTCTCCTGTCAGCAGATGCAGAAGGGGAGTCCGTGAGCGAATTCACGTACCGATCAATGATTGGTTCACTGATGTACTTAACAGCAAGTCGGCCAGATATTATGCATGCAGTTTGCTTGTGTGCTCGCTATCAGGCTAACCCTAAACTTTCTCATTTAAATGCTGTTAAACGTATTTTTAGGTATCTAAAGGGCAGGCCTAGGCTTGGTCTTTGGTACCCAAAGAACACTGACTTTCAATTGTATGCATATACTGACAGTGACTATGGAGGCAGTGACTTGGATCGGAAGTCAACCACTGGAGGATGTCAATATCTGGGCGATCGACTCATTTCCTGGCAGAGCAAGAAGCAGCATACCGTATCTAAATCAACTGCCGAAGCTGAGTACGTGGCAGCATCTGCCGGTACTTCACAGGTAGTGTGGATCCAAAACCAGCTCACAGACTACGGTATGGAATTCGTTAACACTCCTATCTTTTGCGACAATGCTGCTGCTCTGGAAATTGTGAAAAACCCTGTCCAACATTCTAAAACCAAGCATATAGACATAAAGGTACATTTCATTCGAGATTGCTATGATCGGGAGCTGATTCAGCTTCAAAAGGTAAGCTCCGATCAGAATGTGTCGGACATTTTCACAAAACCCCTCCCACGACCAAATTTTGAAATGTGTGTCGAAGGCCTTCGGATGATTGCCTTCGAGGAATGATCTGATCAAATTTTTTTTATTTTATTTTTTTAAAATCTTAAAAACAACAAAAATAGTGTTTGTTTTCAAAAGCCTCATAAAAACAGGGGAAGAAATATAATTGTCTCAGAAAATTCAAAAAATATCTGTTTGAGGTTTTTATGATGTCTTTTGCTTTGCCTTGAGTTGGTAGGAAGTGATATAAATTTCCATGACGATCGGAGACTGACACGTGTAAGGCAGAAGTGAAAGACGTCTCAAAGATGATGTTCGGTAAGCTAAAATCAAAAACTATGATCATCCATGTAAGTGCAGTAAACTTAAATCTTATATATGTTTAGTTTTCCATCCTAGTTTACATAGTTTAAAAGACTGAGTCCCAGCAAAAACGGGTTGAGAGTGGTATTTACCTAGTATTCACTCTCTCACACGCCATGTTTATACTGTAAATGTCAACACCACAGAAAAAGAAAAAGAAAAAGAATTAAAAAAATATATATGAAAATTGTGAAAAAGAAAAAGAAAAAGAAAAGAAAATTATTCTGTTGGTCTTCTCTGCGTGCTTATGCGGCCGACCTGATCACCAACCGATAAGTCAAGAAAATAAGAAATAAGTGGTTGTCAAAGCAGTGTTGCATGGTTCCTCAAGTTGGGGGTTTGTGAATCCTCAATAAACTCTGAGGTTGGGTAGGTTTTGCTATGAACAATTGGGTGTGGGGACGGTTAAACATAACGGTAAATATATACCACAATTAAGCACTTAAAATGTTTTTAACTGGATGTGAGTTTATATGGTTGCAAAATTTTGAGCAATTGTCTAGAGCGTCGAGTAACGGAAGCTGAAAAGGGTTCCTCGGTTAATGATTTGTCTGGTTTGATCCGTGAAAAATATCAATCTCAAGGTAAGTATGTTCTTGTCTTGTATTTAGATTATCTTGATTTTGTGCATTTTCAATTTTGTTTAGTCTTTAGGTATTTGAAATTTTATTTAAGTTTATGATCAAGATCAGATACTCGGGGTTTGAGTCTGAGGGGAAGCTTCGTAATTCTCAAATTCGTTTAAGTTAACATTTTTGTGAGAATTATCTTTTATCTAAAGGTTGGGAGGTTGTTTTAAAACTTTTTGAAGTTTAAGGGGTCTAAATGAAAATTTCAAAAATGAAGGGTATATATACCCTAAACTATTTACGATCATCACACTCTCTCCCTTCTCCGTTTACGATTCACCCACCGAAACCCTAGCCTCCGCCGTTCTCTCACCGGAAAAACAGTTTCCGACCACCTCCCGCCTCCATTGTGAAATCCGAGCCTTTCATCACCATCGGAATCCCTTTCCGATCAAAGAAACCCACTTTAATCATTTGCTTTCACAAGGATTCGACCGTTTATTCTCGGGTTTTACGTTTTGAGCCCTAACTTGAGATCATCTTCCCTTTTTCACTGAGTTCGAGTGATTTTAGCAAGATTTGAAGTTGGTTTCGTGTATACAACTCTTAAAAGGTAGTTTTGGTTGTTTATTTTGCTCAAATGAGGTGTATTAATGTGTTTACGAGTTTTGTTGCAGGTCCATCAATGGAGATCTCTGTGTTTCCGATCGAAATGGTGAAGAAGACGACGTTTCGACGTTTCCGATCGTTGATTACGATCGGAGATTACGACTGACTGAGTTTACGATAAGCTGTATTCACGATCTTCGGAGATTACGATCGGGCTTAGGGCTTTTTAACCTATTCACGATTGGACAATGAGATTACGATTGGGCCAACACTGTTTCTATTTAAATCCGATCGTAAACCTTATTGAAGGATCGTAATCCCGATATTGGAATCGTAAACCCACTATTGGATCGTAATCTAGTGTTTTTAATCTCAAACACTCAATGTTTTTAAGAATCTCATCAAATTTAATTGTTTTAAGTTAAAATTAAATGTGTTTGTCAAGTTGTGATTCAAAATCAAATATTTTTCTTGAAAGTTTAAATTGAGATTTTCTGAATTTAAAAATAAAATTTAATGTAATAATCAATTGAATTTCAAGTTTGTTTCCAAACACAATAGATTTGATGAACATGTCTGATGCATTTGTCTCGTCTTGTCTCAGATGGCAGAAGAAATGCTAGATGAAGTGATAAAGTTTGAACAGGATCACTGCATCCCAGCGTATCTGGAAGACCCACCAGAAAAGCATATGGAGTTATTCTATTCTCTGGTGGCCGGGATGAATACTTGTAAAATCAATCATGCCCTGAGGACGAATGTACTTATTGATGAGATGCTGGTCAGAGAGTTCTGGGGTTCTGCAAGAGCAAATGCTGACAAGACAATTATTACTGCAACTGTTCATAACAGACAAGTAGTGATTGAGGAAGATGATATCAGAAAGGGGCTGAACATTACTGATAAAGCCACTGATCCAATCAAGTATCCGAAGGAGGTTGTTCTGGCTGGTGCTCAATCTATGGGGTACGAAGGGAAGTTTCCGCCTATCTTTCAAGAAGCTGCTGCCTCATTATTGGAGGTGCCTAGCACATTATATGCAGAAGTCATTTCTAGGCAAGAGAACCAGTTTTGATCAGCTGAATCAACTTCATGGAACTGCTTTCATCTCTTTGGCCTTAGATTGGGATTTCAACTTCTCAAAGATGATGCTGATGGACTGGGTAGGCAATGCTGATTTGAGTGCCAGAGAACAATTTTTGATGACACCAAGGTTTGTGCAAATGGTGGTCATGAAGAAATACCCGATGATTGAAGAAAGGATAGAGAAATTGGACATCAAAGTAATGGATTGTGGGGTTTTTGGTCTTCAAACCCAAGATAGAAAGGGCAAAAACAGCTTTCAAGGAAGACTTGAATGGGTTAAGAGAGGTGCGTTCCCAGAGGTGGCAAGGGAACAAGAATTTGATGAAGATGAAGCTGAAACTGCAGTGCCCAATGTCAATGCATCCGTTGCAGATGACCAAGACTTAACGGCAACTCCGGCTGTTAATGTACAAGATGAGGATGTTATACCCTCCGATGAAGAAAATGTAATGGATGACATTCTTGCTGGTCAGGACATCACAGAAGATGATATTTATGGAGACTTGGAGCCTCTAACCCATAAAAGGTCGAGGGATGATATGATTGGCTCATCTGGCAGTGACACTACACCTCCAGAGCTGAATTTAACTGTAGATGATGTTCTTGAAGAAGAACCCGTCCCTGCTCGAGAACCTTCACCTAGAAAGAGGTCAGATCCAAGAAGCATCAGATTCAAGCTATCAAAGACCAGCTCAAGCATTTTATTAGTACATCCAGCTGGGCCCAGCTCTGAGGGTCCCAGTACTCATGAAGAAACAGCTGCTGAAGTAGTGCAAGATCAACCTACTCCTGTGCAATCTGAAACTCCAGTTCTAACCGAGCGTAGCCCAGTTCGGGAAGGAACTCAATTTCTGGAGGTTGATCATACTTTTGTTGCTCCAAGCCCAGTGAGAGTAAGTGCAGCTCCTGCGGTAACTCAGCCAACAGCTGCTCCTAGCTTCAGGCCATTTCAAGCAGCAGAGCTTCCAGTAAATATGAGGATAAGTGCTGATCCTCAGATCAATTTCCTGATCTCTCAAAACAGAATTAGAGAAAATGAGATCAAGGCTCTTCAAGCTGAGAACAAATATATGAGAGAAAAGGAGGTGGCAGACAAAGATAGAATGAAATATCTGTACAGCATGCTGGTGGACCTGAGGAAGAAGTATAATGAGTTGAAGGATGTTGTGGATTCCAACTCCTCAGGTGCCCCAGGTCAAGGTTCGTCACAGGGTCTGCAAGGTGCTGAAGCGTTGATTGAAGACGATGGAGAGGAAAATATTGAGATGTCTGAATATGCCAGAGGAGGTAGAGTGATCTCCAAAGCTCCTGAAGGTCACGATAACTGGTTCCGAGAATTCTTTCAAGGACCAGCCCCCACTCAGTATGCTCTTGATCTTGGAAGTAGCTCTTTAGACAAAAAGGGGAGTTGTGAACCCATCTTGTGCTGGCATTACGACGCTGAGAAGAAATTATTTGCTGTGATCCGTGATGGCTATAGTCCAGTTGAGTATTATAGAACTCGCGCACAATTCCACTCTTGGACTGAACCTGAGATCAGAAATCTGCTTCGAGCTCCTTACATAAACAGGTGGAACAGCCCTGACGGAGACCTCATCAGAAACAACCTGCTGAGCCATCTAGAAAACAACTTTGCAGATTTTGCGTTGAAAGAGGTCAGATGGAGAGAGACAGGGACTGACCCAGTGACTGGAGAACCTATTGGAGAAGCAAGGAGACCACCCACCAAACGTACAAGAGTCATCAATATGTTGGACGAGATTGAAGATGGTACCTTGGTCAAAAACTTTGACTGCTGGTGTTATGATCCAACGACACACGAGGTGGTGGTTCTCTGCAAGGCCCTGAGGCAGTTTCGCTTTTACGATCCGGTGGATTTGCTAAGGTTTGGAGAAAAGGATATCAAGCTGCTCGCCTCACAGCCTATTCTTGGAGATGAAAATGACTTGGAAAACGCTGTGAGGGTGGGAATCTTCCATGGAACAGCAAACCGGATTGTGGCGAACAGATGGTGGTCGAACAACGTTCAAAGCACATTCAGATTCGATCTGCTGCTGCCGTAAGAAGGTCTAATGGTTCATGCCTAGGGGAAGATTGTTGGGCTATATATTTTAGAGGCATGAACATTAGATATTGGGCTAGTTTTATTGTTTTGGGCTTATTAGATTTTGGGCTTATATAGTTTATGATTGGGCCATGTGGGCTATTTAGTAGTTTACGATTTGTATTGGGTACTATATAAACCCATTGTGTTTATGATTTTAGGCAAGCTTTTCTAATACAACTTCAAGGTTTACGATTTCTGGCTCTCTTGTGATTACGATCAGCTTCCTTTAGTAGTGATATTCATTCAAGACTTCATCTTTTCTCTAGATCTAGTCTATTCTTCTACTATTGTTCTTGAATCAATCGTATTTGAGGATTCCGCACTCATTTACGATCAAATATCGTGTGTTTGGGAGATTTTTGGACCTACATCTCCGATCACTTCGATGACTGATTCTTACGTTGGAGGGCAAAAACAGAGCCCAATCTCCGGCTCTGTTGAGGTCCTAACGTGCTGTTTACATGTAACCCATCATTGCTAATCAGATTTATAAGAGGAATTGATCTCTGTCTGGTCTAGGTATTTACTCCAGCCCGATGACAATTTTGTATCAAACATCGGTGCCATCCGTTCTTCTTTACGTGATTCTCAGTTCATGATCATCAGTTCTTCTTCAGAATGTCCGATCAATAGCCTCTGATTCCTCCAATGTTGCAAAACTCTGGTCACCTTTCAGAAACGAAGGGTTAGGTCATGATCCCATCATTCTGAACCCTAACCCTGCAAATCCTGATGCACCCGTGGAAACGGATGTCAATGATGATGATCTACCCCTTGCTCATACATTATCTACCCAAAATCAAAACCAACATGTTTCTGCCACCCTTTCGGCAAGTCAAACTAACCCATCCAACCAATCTAGTGGTTCCTTAGCAGCAAATGTTTTCAGTTACACTCCAGCATACCCTTCCACTTGCAGCACTCGGCCCAACCCATATTCCTCACTGAATCAGAACTCTGTGGTAGTACCATCGTTCGAGCAATGGCGGGAGGAGAAGAGATAGTATGAGCGCTATTACTGGGGACTGCAATTGGCAAGTGCATGTTCTCACTTGACTTCGGTCCCATCCCTCCCTCATCAGGCACCACAACTCAGATCGTCGCTCTGCTAGTAACTCCCTATAATGTTGTTCAGGTACTGCTAATTTTTTGTCTATGTTTAATCAGACTTCTAGTCAACCGGGCGCTAAGTCGGTGTTATATATAAATCACATTACACGCCATACTTGCACGAACAAATTTTCTAGGCCATATCGCCCCACTGTGCTAGTCTCTCAGTCCAAATTTATTGTGGCTATTGCGCAGGCGGAATTCCCAGCTAAATTGGAAATGACAAATATTATGGGTAAAGATAACGAGTTAACTGACCCTAACCATCATTTCCATACGCTTATAACCGCGAGGGTGTAGAAGGTTGGTCAATACCCGTATGGTGCCACATGTTTGTGGAGACCCTTGTAGGTGTGGCCCGTTTGTGCTTTGATAGTTCTCAGTAGCATAAATTGCTAGTTTCGAAGAATTGCTAGGAAAATTTTTCCAACACTTTTAGCAACAAAAGGGTTACACCAAAGACAAGTCTGAAATCATGCTCATACGCCGTCGTGACAATGAGACAGTCGAAGATACATCACTCCTTTTATCCAAATAGGTAGCCTTACTGATGAACTTATGGTAATGGGTTTTCTTAATGAGGTGTGAGATGATCATTTGATTAGCAAGCTACATGGCCAAGAAGACACCCCCCATACCATGGATGCCTTGATGAAGATTGCTAAGCTATACGTCAAACAAGAGAAGTCTGTAGCGCAGTCGTGCATATGATCAGCCGAAAGAACCTTCGAAGTCAGTCTCATCCACGTTAGAATACTCCAGAGACCCTTGAAGTGGTGGAAAATATGAATCCAAATATGTAAACAAGATGTTTTACAGCTGTAGTCATAACTATAGTTCCGCTCACCACATCATGATTCATCACGAGTTTTCAAGCGCGAGCACTTACATCCTGATTATGCTCCGAGACAGGAAACTTCCAGCATTTCCAACAAGACGCCAAACTCCTACTCAACATACCATTCCTTAACAAAGTCCCTTAGCACCATACTCAAGTCTGAGCATCTACATCTAGAGCCACCTAGACCCATGAAGGAAAGCAGATCGAGGGATACAAAGAAGTATTGCGATTTCCAGAAAGCACATGGTCACATGACTGATGACTGATTTAGTCTTAAAAAGCATATTGAATTGCAAGTAAAGAAGGGGAAGCTAGCGCATTATATTGCAAGATAAAAATGTTGTATTAGAAAACATTCCTAATGCCGAAAAAAATGTCAAAAAACTGAAAGACGTCTTCATGATTGGACCAAGTTTTACTCCTTCCATCCGAGGTGTTAAACGACCCGGATCAAAGGTGGAACAATGGATGCTAGTTCATTTAACGATTCCTCCACTTCAGGGTGACTACCATGTGCATCTTAATTCTATCACCGATGTGGTGGGAGATTATAAGGTTTGTGTTTATTCATTGACACCGGTAACTTATCTGATGTGACATATGAACAGTGATATAGAATGATGAGCGAGGAGGACCAGAATTGTATCCGCCCAGTTAATGCCCCTATCATAGAATGCTTAGGGGGGGTCTCATGGCCCTGGGTGAATTGGAATTCCCAGTAACTATAGGAGACGGCATGCACGAGCACACTATACTGATAAATATTCTGGTTATAGCGGCACAATCTGAGCATAATCTGACCACAATATTCTTCTGGGAAGAGCGGCCTTAGGGGTGCTAGGCGCCACTGTTTCCACATCACATGGATTGGTAACTTTTTCCACTCCCAAGGGGGTGGCGCAAATCTGGGAAAACGAAGAATGTGTCGCTGCTGATATCGTAATACCCACATCTGTATCAACGCCACAGGGTGATGAAAAATGGGTTTTGAACCCCCTATTTCCAGAACAGATGATTACACTCGGCGCCACTCTCTCACACAATGTCAGAGAACACCTAAAGCGTTTGTTGCGTGATAACCTGGATGTTTTTGTCTTCCATTACTCTGACATGACCAGAGTCCCGCGTACCATCATTGGACACAATTTAAGGTTTACAAGTCAGTAGAACCCATCAAGCAGGCTCGAAGAAGTTAGGGCGTGCCAAAGAAATAAGCAATTAGTAAAGAGGTGAAAAAAGTATGCGACGTAATAATTTTGAGGGAAGTGTGAAGGCCTACTTGGATTACAAATCCGGTTATGGTAAAGAAGCATGACGGGTCTTGGTGCATGTGCATAGATTTGACCAGTCTGAACAACGCTTGCCCCAAGGACGCGTATCCTCTCCCAGAAATCTATGTTAAAATTGACTCGTTGGCTACATTCCCATTTAAATGCTTCTTAGACGCTTACAAGGGCTACCACCAGATTCAGATGGCCAAGGAAGACGTAGACAAGACAACCTTCTACCCCGAGAAAGGAATATTCTGCTATACAAATATGTCATTTGGTCTGAAAAATGTTGGTGCCACTTACCAGCGCAGATTGGACCAGGTATTTGACCATCGGATTGGAAAAAATTTAGAAATAAACGTTGATGATCTGGTGATTAAAATCAAGACAGAAAAACAATGTTGGTAGACATCTCTGAAACATTCATAACTCTTCACGCTAATAACATAAAGCTTAATCCTACAAAATGTTCCTTTAGCAAGGAAGAAGAGCGCTTCATAGGTGTCATAGTGACCAAAAAATGAAACCGCGTTAATCCAGACAAAGTGAATGATATCCTTACAATGCCATCTCCTCGTACCTTATAAGAAGTTCATATGTTGAATGGCATGTTGGTATCCATCAACAGATTCGTGGCTCGCCAGGCGGAAAAATCTCTCCCCTTTATCGCCACATTAAAAAATTATTCATTTGAAAGCCAATTCGTTTGGACGTCCGAGGCTGAAAAGGCATTCCAGAGCGTGAAGACTCACCTGGTGGACCTTCCAGATTGTATGGCCCCTTTACAGGATAAAGCTATTGGGATATATTTAGCTGCGTTCTCAATAATATGGAGATCAATTATAACATCTTGGAGAAGTTAGTTATGGCATTAGTATATGCCTCGTGCCAACTGCACATATAACTTTAGGCCCACCTATTGGAGGTACTCACTAATCACCCTCTGAAGAATGTGCTTAATAGTTCGGATCTCTTCAATTCGACTAGTAAAGTGGGGAATTGAGTTCAACGTCTACAGTATTCAGTACAATCTAAGGACCGTGATAAAAGGCCAAGGGTTGGCAGATTTCCTGTCGGAAATCCCTAAAGGATCAGAAATTAAGGAAAAGTCAGATCCATCAACCAAATAACGAATCTAAATGCCATGACGCTCAGACAAAAATGTGTCCATGTGTGCGTAAAAAGTTGTTTTAATTCCAAACTGCAACATGAAGGTAGAAAATTCTAATTGTCTCGTTATGATTATGTCACTACCACCCCTAGTGGATGAATAAATATTTTTGTTTATTCTTATGTTTACATAAGCAGCGTTGAAAACATCACTCACCAAAATATAAAAGTCTAATAGGGATTGTCTGTGTGACATGACCTTTCTAAATATCACTATTCACAGGGACACATGCACCCCAATAAGTGCCTAGCTAGCCTTATTCCATCTATTGAGAAACATAGACAATATACACAAGCCTTCGATGACCATCTCTATGATGAATCACCCTCAAACATTGTTTTAAAAAAACGCTTGTAAGCCTTCACTATGAGCATGCTTGAGAAACAAGTGGTGCAACAGGACCACTCCAAGGAGTTAAAACTCTCTCCTGACGCACAAAGCGCATCAAGAGAAAGTCGAGACACACATTTAAGGTTACAAAAAGTTTATATACACATAATCCAAATCAACTTAAAAATGAAGCAACTTGATGAAATCGGAAAATTATGTTGAAACATAAGGCAATTTAGTACAATCGGAAAAAATTGCGCCAATAACAAAAGTGACTTGCTAAAGTCCCGAAACTGCGCCGAAAAACAAAAACCTACAAAACAGAACCAAAAAATTGTGCCAATACATTGCGGCCTCCCAAATCATAACGAAGGACCATTTTTAGTCAAAACCTAACCAATTCACATTCAAATCTCCAGGCGCTGCATCTATCACCGCGGAACCAAATTAACTGATGCCACCAAAAACGTCGTCACTTTGTTCTCCATCGGAACATTCAGTTGAACCATCCAATTCTAGCGATAACAGCTCCCTAACAGCGTCAAGATTTTCATCAAACGCATGAGCTGCTAATCCTTGAAACATAGAAGGTTTGTGTTGATAAATAGACATTAACCCTACATCTACTTCCTTTTTCGAATCCACCTACATTGTTGGATGTGCGGAGATGTCACCACTTTTAGTGCCCAAGCATTACTACCCGAATACCATATTTCCGGCCCACCAAATCTCCCGCATCTAAAAGGTTATTCAAGCAAGCAACCATGTCATTCATTTCAACTACTTTCTAGTACGCGCGCGAAAAACCCTCTGTTAGAAACCAAGCTCTCTCCTCTCGTAATATCCCTATTTCCCCTGCATCAAGAAAAAGAAAGAGACATGGTTTAGATAAAGAAACTTCAACTCATATTCTAGAGTAAGGAAGGCGCAGCAAACCTTCGCATATCCTCCAGACAAAACCTGCATATCTTCAACGGCCTTTTGACCTGCCCTGCTAAAACGCCTTTCTCTGCCTTGAAAAGGGAAATCTTTTCTTTCAAAGATGTTGTTTCCTTCTTTTCCCGGAAAATAAAGTTCAACTTCTCAATTTTCATTGCAGAAACATTAGCGAGCAGCTTATCGCGCTTCTTGTTTTAGAACTTCAATCTCCACATCGGCATGCTCTTTCAAGTGCCTTGTTTCTTCCAACACCCTCGTGATATCCAAAACTGATTTCCTCGTCGACTTTACTTCCATCCCAGCTTCCTTTGCTTTTTCAGCGTCCCATTCACCACGCCGACAGATCTCTGGATAACGACTGTTCACAAGAACTAAACCTAATGCCAAGTCATCTGTAAGCTTGTAAGTGCAGCTTTGTTGTATGTCGCTAACTCACAAGGAGGAAAGGCTCCCAAAATATATTGTTCACAAATGGACAGGTCTACTAAGCGTGAGCCATGACGAATCTTCCAATTTGGAACAAATACCCTCTCTAAATAGGTAGGGTCATAAGCTACAGTACGAGAATATTGCTCGCCCTTTACATCTCTAGCACGCACTCGTTGGGCATGGGCATGATAAGAGGAAGGAATGGTGCGTGCAGCATGCCAAGCACGGTCTCTAAACTCCAGCATATCATAATAAGTACAGTAGCTTTCGTTCTTCTTACTAATTACTAGCTTTACACCTGGCAGAGGCCATTTTCTGCTTATTCTAGTAATATGGGTTAAGTTATACATTATTCCTCAAATTTCGGGTTATATCTGACTAACTATTATCAAAATACTGTTATATTATTTTCTTTTTAAGTTTTTCACTGTAATCCAGGTGAAAATCACAAAAGAAGTCAGAAATGCTTAAAAAATGAAGAAAATATGAAGACTTCGTGATTTTGTGCGAAGAACCGAGCTCTGACCTTGCAAAAGGGACAAAATGCCCTCATTATCTCTCTCAAGTCAAGAAAAGGTGGTAACTCTTAAACATAACCATGGCTCGGAGCACAACTACTGGAAGACAAATGTGTGCTCGGAGACCGCGTACAAACTTTACGGAGGCATATCTCGGGCTAGAAAATGAGTTACGGGACCCATAAATAGTGATTTTGAGTATCTCGACGAGAGGAAGAAGATTATGAGGTCAAAATGGTATGATTAAAGTTCAACACGCCCCGTTCCTATTAATCAAGCCTGTACCACACAGCCCATGCCAAACTAAGCACGGCCCGTGCCGACAGAGACACTCCCTGTGCTCCTAATGCTCGAAGATTTGAATATCACCTGCCTGACTCAGCACGCCCTGTGCCGCTAAAGACACGCACCGTGCCCATTGTTTCACACGGCCCGTGTCTAGTTTAGCACGGGCCGTGTGATGTCAGAAGCCTAATTCCGAAAGATCTCGCTGAGTCAGCACGCCCTGTGCCGCCCTGTGCCAAACTAGGCACGGGCCGTGCCAAACTCCATGACCAGCCTATAAATACCGGCGTCCTCCCTCATTTGAATACCGCTCATTTTCCTATCCCCCAATTCTCTAATTTAGTTTGTTTTCACTTGAGCCATTTGGCGTTTTTATGTTTTGTAAGTCAAGTTTATAAGATATATAACGTAAGTAGTTTTTGCAAAGTATTTGTCTATGAATCTTTCTTCTTCTTTTAAGCAAATTTTTAAAGCCATGTTTGGCTAAACTCTTGTACTTACTTGGGAAGTAATAAACCTTTGGTGGGTTGGTTAATGGCTTTATAAGCTTGTTTAAGGTGTGTCTAATGACTTTATGAAAACCCTTTCTATTGAAAGTTTATTATTGATTTTCTGTACCAAACGTGCTCTACGTATCACAAACCATTTAGGGAGTCGAAATCCCAAATGCCGAACCTGTGACACCCGGTCGGGGGATGATACATGATCCTTTAAGGTGACTCGCGTCCCATGCTACATGATACGTTCGAGGTTCGTATGTCTATGTAAGCAAACTTGGATGTCACGCAAGTATGGGCTGAAAGTATTTTGTTGGGAATGAGGGTTGGTAATGTTTTGTCACTTCACGGAAGCCGAGATGGCACATGTTTGTGAACTTGGCTCTGGTTATGTCGGACGTACATGCGCGAGAGCAGTGTACGAAAGAAATGGACCTTAGTCCCTTAAAAAGATAATTTTCATAATAAAATAATTTGGCACGCATGGTTGTTCCCCTGCTGGTTCATGACGGCGTGTCGAGTACGGTAAGTCGGCCGATTTGAGGGACCACGTAACTAAGTGGCATTACACCACTTCGTTTGTTTGCTAGCAGCACGTTACCTCGGTGTCCGTACTCCTCGCAGACGATTGATCGTTGGATGGTGAATCAGCCTAAGATTCTGAAAGGTGGTTGGTTTTCTGCTGGTAAGCAATCTTAAGCAATAATATAAATGATCATTTAACCTTCCTTAACCACTGGTAAGTTCTTCCAAGTAATACTAACTTCGATTTATAAAAACAAAAAACACCATCTTATTTTATCTTTATTTTCTTTTCTTCTTTTTATTTTAGTCTACTTAAACATTTTCATACTAAATAGATTTGGTTAGACGTTAACAAAGATAAAGTATTAAAATCTTCACTTTCCATTGTGTTCTTGACCGACCCCGATTCAACTTACAACTACTATACTGCTCCACGATGGATGCACTTGCCCGTGATGTGGTGAAATAGTAGTTGTCAGTAAATCAGATTTTATAAATTTAAAAGCTTCAAATGCTAAAAATGTGTCACAAACTAATATCATATTTTATATATAAACCACAGCACACCACCTAGAGCCACCAATGCCTCCTGTCGGATATCACCCGTCTCAACAAGATCCGAAATTAACAAAAGATACTCAGGGGCCTCCAAAACTTCAGCAGAAGGTGGTAAATCAACCACTGGCTCCGCGCCGGTCCTAAAGACCACCCTCCCAAGTATTACGTCGGGATTAACAAAGAAGAACTTCTGTTTCCAATCTTTGAAATGACAGCTTGGACGACTCCTCTTGATAAAGTGGTCTGAATGGGACCTTTTATCGAAACTATAGAAAGACCCTCTCAGACAAGGTTTGAAGAAAGCTCTAAAAAGCTCCAAGGAAGGACATCGTCGGAGACTTCATACCGCATACTCAAAATATATCACCCTACCCATACCCAATGGGGGCCATTTGTGAAACATGGAACTAGTATGCTTCCAATACCTTCAAGGCAAAGCCACTGAAACGAAAACAGATATGGGTGCCCGTAAAGAATTCTGTATAAAGATATATCATTCCCGTAGGAGGATCATAGGACCTATCAGACGACTCAGGAAGAACAACACCCCAGCTGGGGTCAAGGTCAAACTGTTGGAAAATATAATCCAACTCTACAGCGGATAATTTACAAGAATGTGAGAAAACTTACACGAATGTCGTGGAATATGCATGATTAGCCACGGAAGTTTGAGGATTTTTCTCAAAGAAGGATACAGGGAAGAAGTAGAAAAAGTGTAAGGAATAGGCAACATAAAAACACATAAGGGGGAAAGGGTACTTATCCCTTTCTTTCGGCAGCATTTAATGAAAAAGTGGTCATGATTACCCAAACTATATTAACACCATTAAATGACATGCACATGTACACCACGACTACGGGAAACATGGATTGCATTATCCGTCAGGCGGCATGTCAGAAAAAGAAATTTCACACATCTCCAGCATTTAATGTCTCCATCATTACAAATTTCACTCAGCCCTTAGGGGGGACGGTATGGTGGGCGGCTCCCCCACCCGGCTTCAAGGGAGCCGCGTGGCTCCATGTGGCAACGATACCGGGTGTGCAAGGCTTCCTCATGTGGCTCCATTTTTTGGTCTATGGCGGTTCCTCCAAGCCGGCGAGAGCCGGACTCTTTCTCTCTCTCTTTTCTTTTTTTTTTTTTTTTTTGTTTTCTATCCCCACGGCTTGGTGAAGCCACACCACAACCATACCATGTGGTGTGGCTCCAAATGGTTTTCAAAACTACACATTTGAGTTGGCCGGCTATGATTGGTTAGTGAGCATGGCTTCACCAAGCCATGCCACAACCATACCCCCTCCCCTTATGGCAGCAACAGGGGCTTCCAAACTAAAGGCAGTTCAAAGCTACTCAGCGATCTCGTAAAACATTAATGACAACCAAAATTAGTTTTCAACAATGGGAATCGCGCTAATAAATTAACAAACACTCCTGAAACATTGCCATCTCACAAACACCGCGCCATGATTCCTGCTAAAATGCAAAGTGCTTGTGTTATGTCCCAAGAAACCTCCAAAAGAAAAAAACGAAACTTCAAACCCATCCAGAAAAATAATGTCTCAAAACTCGAACAACGTCTATAGATATGTCACTCCATACCCCACTACTACCACGTAAGAAAAAAATAATGTACTTGTGGCTCCCCGCAACACCTATAAACATGCAACCCTGCACCACTTTCTTACTATATGAAGCGAATGCTGCGCTCATACACGGTTCAAGACAAAAAAGCCCAACGCCAAAGTCTTAAAACTTTAACACTAGACTAGTGAGGATTTAAAGACGAAAGATCCGATTTTCTATGTACTTGGGCCATATGTGGGTCTTTCTTGAACCAAAAGAATGATTTTAATGAGGTGGTCTAGCCCAGTCCCTTTGGGGACCACATGATAATCAAGCGTTTATGACATGAGAAATCTGTTATGACACGTGACGTGTATCCCAGCGCTCAGTGTGTGCAATCTGATCTCGACCATCCATCCCTAACTGATTGTTGGAGGATCCATGGGCGCCCACGCGCGACTTACATGAACACTCCCCATGCAACCCTAATTATATATATACATAGAGTTGCTCAGGTATCATATTCATGTTGTCACTCACACTCACTCTCACACATCACTCTCTTTTCCAATCACTCTGATTACTGATTCTCACATTAGAGGGCCAAAACAGAGCCCAATCTTCGGCTCTGTTGAGGTTCTAACATTATGTTACTTGTGCAGGTGTTGATAACGAGCCATTTAGCCCATCACCACCGATCATATTCAAAAGAGGAATTGATCTCTGTTTGGTCTGGGTTCTTATTCCTGCCCGTGACGATTTTGGATCAAACAAAACTTTTGTTTATATTCATATCGATACAATTACTTTAATAGTTCTTTATGCATAAACTCTATATGTTAATAAGTTCTATTCCTTATTTTACTCGTGAAAATAATGAACTAGCATATCTTATCATTTAAATTAGTTTTTCAGGTGGAAAAAAAATAAGAATAAGATTATATTCGATAGCATAAGTACTGTGTTGTTGTACCAAATGAGTAATCTTGAAGTTTGCTTTGATTCTTGTTTGTTATTGCTCAAAAAAGTCAACCTATGTATAGTAAGATAGATTAAATATACCTTCTTCATTTTATTCATTTATTATTTTCTTGACCAAAGTAATTCCACTCATGATGAGCATATTGCATTTTCCATACATTCACTCACCCATTTTAAGGGTCGTCATATTGAGCTTTCCCCAACCCCACCCCCAACCCCTACCAATTATTTCCTCCATTATATCTTCATTGAACTCATCTTCTTCATATACATACACCATCTTCAATTCCATTATCAATCCAACTATCATATCAAATGGAGTTTGATAATGTTTGTGGCACAGGAATTGTCTTAGGACTAGGCCTTAATTCATCCCCATCCATGGCCAAACTCAACACCATCGGTTCCACCAAGCAGCCATACATGAGCTTAGATCACTCTGATCACAAGGGTGTGACCGAGCCATCGCTAACGTTGGGTCTTTCTGTCAACCGTGGCGAGCAGATGAACTATAACAAGATACGTCCGGTTTCAGGAGGCCTTGGTGGTCATCATGGTATTTTATATCAACAGGATAATAATAGCACTGCAATTAGTGGTGGAGGTTCGTCGTTTTCGAACATGAGCGTGAAGAGGGAACGAGAGGTTGGAAGCGAAGAATCGGAGAGAGTTTCTAATGATAACAATTATTCGAGAGTGATGAGTGCTACAAGTGTTGATGATGTTGAAGATGATGATGATTGTGTTAATGGTAGGAAGAAACTCAGGCTTACCAAACCACAGTCTGCTCTTCTTGAAGAAGCCTTTAAACATCATAGCTCTTTAAACCATGTATGTATAACCCCCCTCTCTTTATTAACACACACATATGCACATACAAAACCCTAGATTTATGGATAATTAAGTTTAATAATGCAATCTAATGATAAATCTTAATTAATTAGCAGAAACAAAAGCAAGAACTAGCAAGAAAACTGAAGTTGAGGCCCAGGCAAGTTGAAGTTTGGTTCCAAAACAGAAGAGCCAGGTATTTTACACACCTTCACATATTCTTTTCAAGATCATTCAAGTTTATGATTTAAATTCAGAAGTTTTTAAAGCAATTTAGACAACTTTTTCTGGTCATTCCAGCAGCTTTTGTGATTTGATTTCAAAATCATCTTAATTCTTCTTAAACAAGTTTGATGTACTGTTAATAATTTTAAAAATCTAAATCTTGATTCTTATCATCTTTGTTTGTATAGAACTAGGGAGATTAGGACTTTTGATATTGTAGATGACCAGAAAAAAAAAGTACTTTCTTTATTTCTCAACGTACTTATTTAAATGCATTTTTTGTTTACTTTAGATGTAAGAAAGAAAGATATCGGATTATGTATTAGTTGGTTGTATTAGAAGGTTGTGTTCATATGTTCACCTCCTCTTGTACATGTCTATCCTTTTTGACAAACGAAAACATCATGATTAAGGCATAACAACCACTTATTGAATTTTAGTATCTTTATATAAAGTTGGATAAGACTATATTGGTTTATTAAATTCAAAGCTGATTGTTTATACTATTCTAAGTTTTAATTTGCAATGAGGTTAGTTCACCACCTAACATTCTATTCTCATACCAACTTAAATAGCCATCCACCACACCTTAAACGAATGTCTAGTTTTTGAAACATAAATTTTATCAAAATTTGACCAAATCAAACATCTCAAACGGAGCATCCGCTCTTTTTTCAACGGTTCTCTTCCTTCTTTCAAAGTTTAACTTAACCAAACCGCCTTTTAAGGTGTTAGCGAACAACCATTCAAAGCTTTGGCTTAGCCATATTAGTGGTGTAATGAGTTCAGGAAAAAAAAAAGTGATATCACTTCACAAGTGATGATTTATAGTTAAAGTTTTATTACGAGAAAAATACGTAGATTTAAACATTTGGAGAAAAACTAAAGGAAAAAAATTAAAGGGGTATATCCTATTGACGCGTTATCCGTGTTCCCCTTGTTTTATTTGTCATCTTTCTCTTTATAGGAAAAATAAAAGAAAAGCATGAACAAACAAAGCCATTATGAATGAAGTTGCAACAACTGACAAAAAAATTAACGTGGGCTCTTTTTGTCTCCACTTGATTGCAATATATAACCACAATTATTCGGACCACTATTGCTACCTTTCAACATACGCAATTGATTAATCATTTACTCTTTAAAACATTAACTAAAATAATTATTAACAAGCATATGTAAATTAAGTTACTCTTTTTACTTTCTTTAACACACATCATGATGCTAAATAATGTGCTCTTTAATGAATCAAAAGGCTGTTCAAATCTTATTAATTGTTGAAAAAAAAAGTTACTCCTTTTACACAAATACATATTTCTAATATGTGATTATTGTTTTTTTTTTTTATTTGAAGGACAAAACTGAAGCAAACAGAAATGAACTTTGAACACTTGAAGAAATGCTGTGAAAGATTAACAGATGAGAACAGGAAACTCCAAAAAGAACTTCAAGAACTCAAAGCATTAAAGTCATCCCCATCATTTTACATGCAGTTGCCGGCAGCCACTCTCACCATGTGCCCGTCTTGCGAAAGGATCGGAGACACCAAACCGGCCCTTGCGAAGGACGCTTTTACCATGGCAGCAAAACCGAACTACTTCAGTTCCTTCACCAATCCATCTGCAGCCTGTTAGTAAATAATATTTAACTAATGTTCTTTTATGGTTATTGAGTAATTAGGTACAGATATATACATATACTTACTTTGAGGAATGAAGAATGTTATTTAAATAGCCAATGGATAACCCTGCCTTTTTTAGAGTCAAGGGGTTGGCTAGATTTGATTAGTATACTTAAGGTAATTTAGATGGAAAATATTAAAGTTTCTTGTGCTTTTTTTCTTTCCTTTGTTGTGAGAAAAAAAAAACCAACTCAGAATGAAATGAGTATGTGATCTATTATTGTGTCTTTCTGTGTCCACTTTGCCTATGCATGTTAGAATGATTTCTCATTAACGATATGATATATATACCTTATCTTCCACACATTTTTTACATTAATATATAAATTAAAAATATGAGTTTATATGATTATTATTCGTGATATGTTCATGAAAAACATATATATATAACAAGTGTAAAGATGCTAAAGATGAAAGTAATTACATGTTTCTGAAAGAACACAAATGTGTATTGATATATGTCCACAAAATATAGTTCCATGATTGTCATAAATGAATTTGCCCATCAGGATTAAGAAGCCAGAAGAACCATATATCACACTACCGTTTTTATGGTATATATATATAGTACACCATTTTTTAGCAAAAGGTTTACAATGACAAAATGATGAGTAGTGGAAGTAGTGGAAAGCAAGAACGATAATGAGCAGGAGGCCCAAATGTCACCATGAATGATATACAAAGGAGAAGTGCTACAATACAGAGAAAGATAATAGGGTAAATGAAGTGAAAACAAAATGTAGCTAGATCTCTAACTTAGTTTTTTTTTTTAATATCGCCGAATCCCTAGCAATACGTTAAAAACTTGTTATCGTACAAGATCTTATAGTGGTGCAATGATTTAATTGAAGAACTTGTATTATTTACCGATTATCAAAACATATATACAAGAGATTTACATCAAGAAACAGGAAACTAAATAAAGAGCATTGACTACCTGCCCCTATTAGCTCCTCTATACAAGTAAACAAATAAATACATTATACTGATTTGAAGAATCTCCAGTAATCATATCCTTAATACGTCCCCGCAAGATGGATGCTCCATTGGAGACTCCAATCTTGGAGCGAATACGTAAAAATGGAGCTCGAGAGAGAGGCTTGGTCAACAAGTCTGCCAGTTGATCATGAGAATTAATGTGGCACACCTTTAGGTGACCGGTAGACACCTGCTCACGAACAAAATCATAATCCAGCGCAATATGTTTCATCCGAGAATGATAAACTGGATTAGCACACACGTATGTAGCACCTGTGTTATCACAAAATAATGTAGGAGTAGTCGTGATTGGAACATGTAATTCCATGAGCAAGTTTTTGACCCAAGTTAGCTCGGCTATAGTGATGAGGATGGGTCAAAATCAGATGCACTTGGACTTGGAAGTGCGCATGAAGGATCAGCATATGCTGATGAGCGAAGCCCATACGGAAGTGCAAGTGATACAACTCCGAGAACGCAAGCACAAGTGTCAAGAGACAGTTACAGCTAAGAGACTATAAATAGGCATTTATAGGCTCATAATAGAGGATCCCAGATTTACACCTTTAACTAGGTGTTTTACCTAGATCTCTTGTATTAATCTCTTCACTTGTAACCTTGATTTAACCAATGAAATGTTACATGATTTCACTCTTTCCTCTCCAATTCTCTTAATCTCTATCTAATCCATGATGGACCGAATCTTACCTCTATGGCGGGATTTTGTTCTTCATCAACTGGCGCCATCCGGTAGTTGACACGAACTTTGCTTTTCCTTTGGAGATTTAAGAAGATTTTGGTGATGATGGAGCTAAGATGTTTCTAAAGAACATATTTGTTGAAATTTAATTGATTCAAGCTCTTATGGTGATTTCTGGAAGGTAAGTTTCTGATCTATAATAATGGAGCTTCTTTCAGGTATGAATTCTTATGTTTACTCAAAATTTCTTCATCTTATTCTCTGAATCTAGTTTTTAGATGAAGAACTTCTGCTAGAATTTGATCGAACTTCTTAAAATTTTGAAGTATCATTTTAGAACACAAATTTAATTCAAATATGTATTTAGTTATTCATAATTATCTATCATCTTCATTTTTTGTTTAAATAAAAAAAAGAGAAAGATAAATATATATATATATATATATATATATATATTTTGTTGTACGTACGTATGAATGTACAAGGAAAAAAGAACTTCAAATGATTATAACTTTTTCAGTTTTTCATGAAATTTAAATCCGAAAGTATCCTTATGATCGAAATGGAATTTCGATCAAAATGAGATATGGATTGAAGTTGTTTTATGACGATCTGGAAAATTGATGATGAACACGGTATGACGGAAACAAGATTTGAGATTTTCAAATCTATCAAGTAAGATCGAAACGTAAATCTCAATGTAGCAACGAGCTCGTAATTAAATGTTGAGTAAGAAGAGATCAATTCTGAGTTGCTACTAAGAGTTTTGATAGATCTGCTATTGATGAACACTTATAAGCTCGAGAGAAAGCGATGTCGGCGATTTCATGGTTCAACAAAACTCAATAGAAATTTGAAATTGAGAATACGAATGATCTCAAAATCGAAAAATAAGTAGAATGTGAGGATTTTATATAAGTCACTTTGGTGGCGTTTGGTTCACGGAATGTAATGTAATTGGAATTATAAAGTTTTCCTTTTAAAGTTGTGCTTACGTTGGGTAAAGAAGGAGTTTGAAATACAATGAATTCATTTAATCAATGGAATTTAGAAATCCTTCACTTTAACGAAGGAAAGTTACATGACCTCAAATTCCATTGATTAAAGGAATGCATTGTATTTCAAACTCTTTCCTTACCCAACTTAAGCACAATTTTAAAAGAAAAACTTTACAATTCTAATTACATTACATTCCGTGAACCAAACGCCACCTTTGAGTTTTGTGGATTCCGATCAAACTCAGTGATGGAAAACAAAGGTGAATCAGGTGGGCTTAATTGAGCATAACTTGTTCAGAGCTAAGCAAAACACGAAAGTGAAAGTACCGGTGCGTGCGAAATCGAATGACGATTTGGAAGAGATATGGTTTGAGACAGTTTAGTGAAATTTTGAAAAAACCGAGATCGAACACGAAACGAGCAATGATGAACTGTGATTTTGGTTACAATCTGAACTCTATCAAATCACAAAATTAACGATGTGTACATCCTCGGAATTCAAAACTGAGTATAGTGAAACCAGAATTGATGTTTAAGTTGGAGATTTTGAAGATTCGAAAGTTGAATAACCAATGGCGCACAATGAGGACGAAGAAC